>CAMZMU010000027.1:85530991-85859893 GCA_947311845.1 Poa pratensis
CCCATTCGCATGAAAGTTTACACACCTACTTAAGCAATGTCACAAATGCACCATGAGCATGAAAATCTCAAGCTATTTTCCACCGTCGTCGCCAGCTCTTTCGCGTCCTCTACATATGTCGATCAACTCCTTGGGTTGTAGCCAGGGGCGGAGCTGCTTGAGCCCACCCTGATGCACATGCATCAGGGTATGTGCATCAGGGTACAAGAATTTTTTACCCTTACTTGCTTCCAAAGATGTCATTTTTGCATCAGGTTAGGCAACCACATGTGCATCAAGCAGTGTAAGAGGGCATCAGGGATATTGTGATTCCAGCTCCGCCCCTGGTTGTAGCATAATACTGTAACTGTTACGTATGCAACTAACTCAACTATAGCATAATACAGTTCAGTACTTAATGTCAAGCAGACTTCAATCAAACTAACTGATGAGTTCGTTGGACACTGCTCAATGCAAATGACAGCCGCATCAAGAGCTCAACTCAAGACTAACACTCAAAGTAAACATCGATATAATACTAATCAGCAACTGTTATGACTACATGTAAAATGACAAATCGATGACACACTTGAGCTCGGCCGACCCGCTCTCCTCTTTCTACAGTAGATCGAGGCGATTTTTGGACGCGCTCGCCAGACCACCTCGCTCGCCGGCGTTCCTCGGGTTCCCTCCTCCTCCGTCGGCTGCTTCGGCGGCGGGAGGGCGGGGGAACCCCGGATCCGTGCTTGTACATAGTGTAGGTCGTGGTGGGGTTCCGGCTGACGGCGTCGTGGAGGAGGCGACGGTGTTGGTGGGTGGTTTGGTGCCGGCGCGCCGCCTCTTCTGCGGCGAGGATCTTCGGAGCTTCGTCGAGGCGCGCAGGACTTGCGGTGGTCGGGGATCTACGGTCCCTGCTTCCACCGGCTCCAGGTCGTCGTCTTCCTTGCCGGCCGGCGAGGTAGGCGTTCCCCGCGTGGTGCTGCTGCTCCAACTCTTCTCCTCTCCGTCGTGCGAGCTCGCCATGGCTGAGAAGGGCAACTTCCCGTTCGCGAAGATATCGTCTGCGGCGTCAAGGTCTGCGGCGGCACCGGGAGGGTGCCGGACCGGCGATGCGGCGGCGCGTTCCCCTTCCGCGTCGGTGGAGGAAGAGTGTTGGGATCCCAGGGACCCAGTTGTAATTTCTGGTTTCTTCGGGGTGTGTTGTATGCACTGTGCTGGCTAATAGATCTGGGGTGTTATTCGCAAAAAAAAAATGACAAATCGATGACATCTCGCGTTTTACCTTGTGCCTTGCACGAGCAGATCCAGACTGTGAGAGCGCAACAAGCGGTGGTATGGCCCCCTCTCTCACAAGAAGCGCACGGTTACTGGAAGACTCGGAGCAGAGCTGCAGCAGGGCCACGACGGCGAACTCCTTCTCCCTCGCAGGGCCGTCCTCGATGGTCTCAACCAGCGCGGGTATCCCGCCAGCTTCCACCACAGCATCACGGCCGTCGGCAATGCTCGCGAGGCTCGCGAGAATCACCATCGCCTTCTCGGACGTCCCAGTGCCACGCTCGCCGATGAGGTGCACGAGCGGCACGACGGCGCCGGCGCTGACGGCCCGCTCCTTGTTCCGGCGCGCGGAGCAGAGGCGGTAGAGCGTGGTGAGCGCGTCCTTCTTGCCCCGTGTGGAGCCCGCGGAGAGGAGGGCCACGAGGGGCGCGATGGCGCCGCAGGCCCCGATGGTGGCCCGGTTCTCCTCGATGCCGGACAGGCTGAGCAGCGCGCAGGCGACGTTCTGCTTGGCGGAGGCGGTGCCGGTGCGGAGCGCGTAGACGAGCGGCTTGATGGCGCCGGCGGCCGTGATGGCGGAGCGGTTGCGCTCCTCGGGGGAGAGGTTGAGCAGCGCGGTGACCGCGTTCTCCTGCGCCACGGGGTCGGTGCTCCGGAGCAGCGGCACCAGCACCGGGATCGCGCCGGAGACGCCGACCAGCTCGCGGATGTCGGAGCGGTGCTTGGCGAGGAGCCTGATCCTGGCGGCGGCCGCGCGCCGGGCGTCGGGGGCTGCGTCAGGCCCCAGGGCTCGCACGCATGCGAGGACGAAGGGTTCCACGCGCTCCAGCGGAGCCGCGGCCTCGGAGAATTCCATGGACTCGAGGTCGTTCAGATCCACGGCGGAGGTGAGGTCGTCCGGCGGCGCGTGAGGTCTGGCCGGCGTGGCGGCGGCGGAGGCGGCGAGGCGCTCGAGCTCCCCGGAGATGTTGGAGTTGAAGCTGGAGTAGTCGGAGAAGTCGCGGGAGAGGTCGAGCATGTCGGTGGCGGCGGCGTTGGTGGAGGAGGACTTGGCGACGGCGGCCGGCGGCTGCGTCAGTTCGCTCTGGACGCCATGGTCGCGAGACCTGTTTCGCGAGCCGCCCTGCCTCCTCGTCTATCCAAATGCATTGTTAAATAGTGAATCGTTATTTCACTTGGCGGTGGCAGTGGACGTAAATTCTCGCAAACCGCAGGGGTAGAACCGTCTTTTTATCATGACGCGCCAACACCTCCTCTGGCTATATTATATAGTAGAGATTTGGCATCCGCCAAGAATAACCAGATTTTACATGTCTCCATATGCATAAGAATTCAGAAAATGGCATGTCAAAACAAAAGTTCAGAAAATGATGAGTCGCACATTACTATCCGTTCTGAGTTTGTCGTCGGAATCCTGAGCGATTTTTGTGATGGTTTTTAATGGTTTCTGTAATGTAACTGCATTTAGAAAATGGCAAGGTAGCTGTGTATAGTGCAAACCTCTGGATCGTTTCATTTGCACACACAGTTTAAGATGAATATCACAACATTGTATCAATTATTACAGGAATAATCCAGACTTGGTAAAATAAATGGTTCGATACATCTTTGCATAGCTTAAAGCTAGCTTAAAACAATAAAGCAGCGGAAAATAAATCTTCAAAGAGCCTCCATCTTCATGATGCGCCACAGGCGAAAACATGTTGGTTGTATACTCGAAACCCAAACGTAGTCCTTACTCATCGTCAGAAAATTCTGCAACAATTAATAATTTGCAACAGAGTGGGTCAGATACCATTAAAAATGGATCTGGCAAGTGACACTATGTGGACACTTAATGAAAATTCTGCAACAATTCTAAGTAAAAGTGTTGTCAAAATTTTATTACCCAAAATTTTCTAAGGAAGAAATTTACTTCTATTTGGATGGCAGAATATTTCTAAGTACTTTTATAGCTAGGATGATCAAAATATGACTAAGTCATTTTATTAGTCGAATATAGGAAGAAAAATTACTTTTAAACAATTTTAATTATTAAAATTACCACCTAAAGCATTTAATCATAATTAATTACCAAAACGTAGAAAATTACTTTTACAAAAATTACTGAATATTACTACGGCCATAAATTAGACATATAAAATTATAACAAAAGAAATTAATCATATATCAATTTTTAAATTAGAATTATGTCCAAAATACTATTTAAGCCACTTTTAAAATTAAACAAAATTTATTCGACAAAACCTAAAATTACCAATGCCAAAAGTTTCTACCCGTCAGTAGCTATCCAAAAATATAAATTTCATAATTTTCTGATAAATGAATAAAAATTAATAATAGATCTAATCGCAGGGACTAATCTGTGATGCGCAGGGGCTAAACTGTAAGGAAAATAGAAGAATCTTCGCGCTGAAGTCCCTGGCGACGTGTCGTCCACGCGGCGGCCTCCGATTGGTGCGCTCCTTCTTCGTGGGCAGATGCGGGCGATGCGGACGCGGACGGGTGCGGGCGCGGGCGGACGGATGCGGCGCGGACTTCGCGGACGACTTGACGACGTGGCTTCTCTCCATTGGCTGGTACCGCTTCGCGACGTGAAACTGATCTGGAGCGTCCATCTACGATCTAACGGTATGGTCATCGGCGCTTCCGCCGGAGTTTCGCCGGAACCCTATTTCCTACGGTGGCGCCATCGCCGGAGATCTGCTCCTCTACCCTACGAAGCTTGCGGGGATGGACGGCTCATACCAGAAGAAGCGGAGCGTCGAGGCGGAGACGATGGTGTGGTCGAGGATGTCGGGGAAGCTCCGGGTGGTCTCCAGTTGCTTGCCGATGTTGTTCCCGCGGCCGGTGCTGGTTGTCGAGGAAGCTCGCGTCACGCTGGAGCACAAACAAATCACGCTAAAAATCACATGGATGCGGAAGGGCGTAACAAAGAGATTGGGACAGTAGATAGGGCTCGAGATCGACGGTGCTCACCGGAATTTGCGAAATAAGGCGGCGGCAATGGCGGACGGCGGCGGATCAATGCGCGCAGCCTGGTGGCGATCAAGCTAGGGTTTCTGGGCGAAAAAGAGAGGAGGTTCAGGAGGTTTAGATGGGGGCAAGAACGCGTGCGATTGCGTGCGAATCAAGCCGGAATCGGTTAGGATTTGGGGTTAGGACTCGGGTCGGTGTTCGTGTTCTTCACGACGTAGAGGAAGGGATGACAAGCGGGGCCCGCCTGGCGGTGAGAGAGAGTGCGCGAGCTGGGTGGGCCGTTCCTTCTGCGCGCGCGGTAGTTCGGTAGATGGGCTTGGCCCAATTCGGCGTAGGAAAGAGTTTTTCCACTGAACAAATTATTCTTTTCTATTTTTAAACAAAACCAAATAACTTTTGATTTATAAAACCAAAACAAGTCAAACCACTTTCTATATTTTTGTAAAAACATGCCCCACATGTTTATCATGTATTGGGGTATAATTTTCAAAATCTTTATTTGAAAATTTGAAATAGTTTGAAGACATTTGCAGATACTTTACAAATCAGGTTTTTGAAATAAATTTCTCTAAAATTCATAATTTGAAATCAAACCCAATGCAAACAAGGATGCAATGACATGATGCATGATGCAAATGAAAAGTTTTAAATTTTTGTGAAAATTGGGATGTTACAAACCTAACCCCCTTAAGATGAATCTCGCCCTCGAGATTCGGTTTGGCTAGCAAATAGGTGAGGATGTTCTTCTCTAAGGTCATCTTCTCTTTCCCAAGTTGCTTCTTCCTCTGAATGGTGATTCCATTGTACTTTGCAAAATTTGATAGTTTTGGTTCTGGTAATTCTCTCTGCTGTCTCCAAATTTTTATGGGTTTTTCCTCATAGGTGAGATCACTTTCCAGCTGAACTTCTTCTAGTTGCACTGTATCTCTTAGCGGAGTTTCTGCCATTTCAGGGTGACACTTCTTCAGCTGACTAACATGGAAAACATTGTGAACTGCGGAAAGTGCTTCCGGTAGTTCCAACTCATATGCCACTTCTCCTTTACGTGACAACACTCTATAGGGTCCAATAAACCTTGGTGACAATTTTCCTTTGATTCCAAACCTCTTCACACCACGAAGGGGTGAGACTCTAAGATAGGCTCTGTCTCCAATATCATAGGTGACTTCTCTCCGTTTGGAATCAGCATAACTTTTCTGCCTGGATTGGGCTGTCTTCAATCTGTCCTTAATCAGCCTAACCTTTTCTTCAGCTTCCTCGATTATATCAGGACCAAACAGACTTCTTTCCCCTACTCCACTCCACAAAAGTGGGGTAGTGCATTTCCTTCCATACAGTGCTTCAAATGGTGACATCTCTATGCTGTCTTGATAACTATTATTATAAGAGAACTCAGCATATGGGAGATTATCATCCCAACTAGACTTATAGTCTAATGCACATGCTCTCAGCATGTCCTCCAGGATTTGATTTACCCTTTCAGTCTGTCCATCAGTCTGGGGGTGAAAGGCTGTGCTAAACTCTAGCCTAGTTCCAAGGACTTCATGTAACTGCTTCCAGAAATGTGAAGTGAATTGAGTGCCTCTATCTGACACAATCTTCTTTGGAACTCCATGCAAACATACTATTCTCTTCATGTAAATATCTGCTAGCTTGGCACTTGTGTAAGTTGTCTTCACAGGCACGAAATGAGCTACCTTGGTCAAACGATCAACAATAACCCAAATAGAATCATAACCAGACTTGGTTCTGGGTAGACCTGTGATGAAGTCCATCCCAATCTGATCCCATTTCCAGTCGGGTACTGGCAAAGGTTGAAGTAACCCTGCTGGCTTCTGATGCTCAGCTTTTACACGGCTACACACATCACACTTGGCAATATATTCAGCAATATCTCTTTTCAAATTGTTCCACCAAAACCTCTCCTTCACATCCATATACATCTTGGTGTTACCCGGGTGTATGGAGTAAGGTGAGTCATGGGCTTCTTGCAGTATCAACTTTCTGAGATCAACATCTTCTGGAACACAAATTCTCTCATGAACCATACTGTGCCTGCTTCATCTATCCTGAATCCCTCGGCTTTGCCTTCACCTAAATTTTTCTTGATTTCTTCCATCACTTTGTCTTCTTTCTGAGCCTCTTTGATTTTGTCCATCAAACAAGGTTGCACTTCTAGAGATGCTACAAACCTTCAGGTACTATCTCCAACCTAAGATCCTTGAATCCCTTGCATAGGTCTTCTGGCAATTCCCTGCCGTGAGTCCGTTAACATAAGTTTTACGGCTTAAGGCATCTGCTACTACATTGGCTTTTCCTGGGTGATATTGCAAACTCAGGTCATAGTCCTTAATCAATTCCAGCCATCTCCTTTGTCGCATGTTCATTTCCTTCTGTGTGAAGAAGTATTTAAGGCTTTTATGGTCTGTGAATACTTCACAACGCTTTCCATAGAGATAGGGCCCCCATATCTTCAGGGCATGTACTACTGCTGCTAATTCTAAGTCATGTGTGGGGTAGTTGACTTCATGCTTCTTGAGCTGTCTTGAGGCATATGACACCACTTTGCCTTCTTGCATCAACACACCTCCAAGTCCCCGGTGAAGCATCGCAGTACACTTGGAAATCTTTCTCCAGATCTGGTAAACATAGAACAGGTGCTGATACTAAACGTTTCTTCAGTTCTTGAAAACTAGTTTCACATTCTTCGGTCCACACAAACTTCTTGCCCTTTTGTAGCAATTCTGTTAAGGCCTTAGCAATTTTGGAGAAATTTTCAATGAATCTCCAATAGTATCCTGCTAGTCCCAGAAAACTACGGATATCTCCCACATTCTTGGGCGACTCCCAGTTGGTTACTGCCGAAACCTTTTCAGGGTCTACTGCTATTCCATCCTTAGACACAATGTGTCCTAGAAATCCTACTTGTTCCAACCAAAAATCACATTTGCTGAACTTGCCATACAATTTGTGCTCTCTAAGTCTTTGCAAAACTTGACGTAGATGTTCCTCATGTTCCTTGTGGCTTTTGGAGTAGATCAAGATGTCATCGATGAACACAACGACAAACTTGTCTAAGAAATCCATGAACACTTTATTCATCATATTCATGAAGTATGCCGGCGCATTGGTTAAGCCAAAAGGCATAACTGTGTACTCATACAGACCGTACCGGGTGGTGAAAGCAGTCTTAGGTATGTCCAACTCTCTAACCTTCATCTGAAAGTATCCAGATCTGAGATCAATCTTTGAGAACACACAGGCTCCTTTCAATTGATCAAAAAGGTCATTGATTCTAGGAAGTGGGTATTTGTTCTTAATGGTTACTTCATTTAAAGCTCTATAGTCCGTGACTAGCCTCTGAGTACTGTCTTCTTCTCAACAAACAAGATTGGTGCTCCCCAAGGTGAAGAACTTGGACGGATAAAACCTTTCTGCAACTGTTCCTCTAACTGTTTCTTGAGTTCTTTCAGTTCTTCTGTTGCCATTGGGTATGGCCTCTTGGCTATTGGCCCTGTGCCTGGTTTAAGCTCAATGAGAAACTCAACATCTCTATCGGGTGGCATTCCCGGTAGTTCTTCAGGAAACACATCTGGGTATTCCCTTACTATGAGCACATCACCGAGGCTAACCCCCTTAAGAGAATTAAGCCTAACTTTCTTCATTTCGAATTTTGACTTGAATCTGATCTTCTTCTTTTCTGAGTGGTGAGGGTGATTGCTCTGCTTTGCACAGTCTATGATCCCCTCGAAATGAGTCATCCAATCCATTCCCAGAATGACATCTAGATCTTGGGTTTCTAGGATGATTAGGTTTGCGGGAAACTGGTGCTTTCCAATCTCAAGGTTAAGTTGTCTACACCCAGAGTTTACTAACATCTCTCCGCCAGGAGAGCTTACTCTAATTGGTTTGCCTATGGTTTCCTCAACTAGCCCATGCTTGTTTACAAATCTATTATATAATTAAAACACAAGACAACCAATGGTGGAGATTTAGCACCATAGTACAAACGGTGGAGATTTATCAGCACAAGATACACATCCACGTAATTCCACATGGAAACTACACAGCGTGGATAGATGTCCAGCTCCAGCCTTGGCATGTTCTGGAATCTGAAAAGGAAAAAAAGTTTGGGAAGTGCACGGTACCTAAGATTAGGAAAATAGACGGATAGGTGTTTGACATGACCACGTACATTGATCTGTAAAGCAAACGGACACTAACCGACGGCCCAATGCGGACGCATATAAGCTACCAATACGTGCATGTACTACCCCACAAACCTCTCACGGCTGGACACCACCAAATCCGCCGTCGGCAAATCGAAGGCATACGGAACGAAGGCTGAGCTGTGGCTGGTAGGCTACGTGAAGAAAAGGAGCTGTGGGGCGACGTTGGCCGGCGACCACATGCAGGATCGTATCCTCGGATGGATGCAAGGAATAATCTACCATCGATCGGCCGGAAATTTGATTGATAGATCAACGTCGCATGCAGCAGGCTAGGTCAAGAAGACGAGCTGCGTGATGACGTCGGCCGGCGACCACAACAGAGATAATAGACATGATCATCATCGGGCAAGCGAAGCACAGATTGCAGGTTAGCAGCTAATGGATCCTGTAATCAAATTATGGGAAAATAAATTGAAAAGTGGAAGCAGCCGCAGCTGCGCCGTCGGCATCGTCAATACGACCAGGTCAATCATAGGTCGCGCTGGGTACAGTCAGCACCGATGACCTTGCTGGCCCCGACGTCGAGATGCAGCCTCGCCGGGGGTCAATGACATATCGCTTCTCCAGCGTGAACAATGTGCTATAGATCGATCGGAAATTCTTAGATTGATCGATCGACGTCGTCGCAGAAAGATTAGCTAATGGAGAGGATGTGTGCATGGTTCCAGCGATTTAATAAGAGACTGCAGTTTAGCCATCGGTAGATGGATGAGGCCAGGAGCTAGCTTGATCAAATGAAAAATACTAAGGTGCATCAAGCACAGTTCAACCATCGACATGGACGACCGACCAGGCATTTAGCTCACACAACTTTGAGGGGCGAGCATCAAGGGATTCAAGGGTCGAGCTAAGCACCAGCAAAAGCTACTAAATGATCTTATAACCAGACACGGTCTTGACCAGGTCTTGATTCTCTGATTGACCATTCGCGAAGCCGGCGACAACCCCAGATGTGTACATGAATGCACGATAATAGACATGGTCATCACCGGGCACGTGAAGAACAACTTGAAGGCCAGCAGCTAATGAAACAGGAATTAGGAAAGTTATGAATCATCCTGTAATCAAACTTTGGGATAAGAAATTGAAAAGTGTAAGCAGCCGCAGCTGAGCCTTCGTCGTCGTCAAACAAGTCCAGGTCCGTGAAGGATCGTGCATGGTGCAGTCAGCACACTGACCTTGCCGGAGATGCAGCCTCGCCGGCGGTCAACGACATATCACCAGGGGAGTTTGCTGGAAGAAGTCGCCCGGTCCGACAAGCCGCTGGGCCTGCAGCATATGCATATACACGGTAGATGTTGATTAGAAGCAGAAGTTGTTTTCCTTGCACTCCTTGATGGTTCGAGTTAAGCTCATTTTCTCAGTTTCTGATATGCTGTATGCAACCACATGAAGAATATTAATTTTATCTCTGCACACATGCATGCCCGACTGACCAAGCTTAGCAAGAATTTTAAATCAACAATGCATACGCTAATAAATAAAGGATATCTAAGTCTTCAGTTATATTTCACCCCAACCATGCATTTACATTTTAACCAGATTAATTTGAAGTTTGCCGACGTGGTTGTCCAAGACAGTGACATTCGCTTCAGCTGGAGGTTTTGCATCATAAACAACTAAAAAACGTGTAGATGTCGACATTACGAGAGAGGTAAACACAGGTGCGACGCCAAACGGTTGATAATTTGGTAATCGATGTGTGACTGCACTTTGCATCATTTGAGTGCTTGGTTATTTTTCGATCACATGCGTGTAGCAGTCATGGATTCAAGTTTATTATTCAGTTACATCAAAAACATTGTTTCAAATGACCACCCAATGCATGAAGTCGATTCTGATTAGATTATTTTGGTGCAGGATTCCAGTTAATTGCACGTGTGAATGAAAGTTCAGTAGACGTGGTCGCCTATGCGCGCAGCTTATGTTTCTGATGAGCGGCGCCATGGAAAACTTACGGCTTTGACATTTGCTGACATCTACATGAAACGGTGCAACAAGAAAAATGAGGCAGCGGAGAGTCCATGGGATAAAGTGGCAAAGTAATAAGCAAGCAATGCACAGATTTAATTAGAAATTCTTCATCTAAGGTATGAATCACACACATACATACATAGTTCTAAAGCAAGCATAATGTTATCATATCATCATAGTCTACCCAATAGCCGTCATGTCAGGATATGCTTGGTATAGAATCAACACAAAAAAGTTACATTAAAAGGTACAATAGTATGAAAAGAAAAATCACCGGAAGAATCATTTATTTATGAATTTAAATATATCGCCAGTTTTAATAATATTTATATATAAGAATTGGTGTAACATATATTCAAAATCAAATTAGAAAATGAGGGAATAAGAACCCTTATACACACCTCACCAAAAGATTTAATTTATGCTGGATCTAATCATATTGTGTGAGGACGTACATTCTAAATAGCAAAGGTAGTAAGTTAACAATGCTTACAAAGCTAGCCGCGCAAATGCGCGGGCCACTCAGCTAGTTCTCTTGAAATGAATGAATGCGATGCTCCGGTATCAAATAAAACTAATGCTGGCAAGAGTTGATTAGGAACGTACCAATCACAGCATCAGGTTCATCATAGACTTCTTCAACATTGATGTGGTTCACATGTCCCTTGTTGAAAGGATTGGGCTTGGTAGGAGTGTCCACTCTCTTCTCAGGGCAATCTGTGGCATAATGGCCCTTGTTGTTGCACTTGAAGCAAAGCACTTGGCTGAGATCCTTCTGGGTTCAGAATTTGGGCGATGCTGTCCATTGTTATGGTTATGTCCAGCATGTCCATTTCCCCTGTGTCCTCCATTTGATCCTCCATTGTTTCCCTTGAATCCTCCATTGTGATTGTGAGCATGGGGTTTGTGAAAGTTGCCCCCATTGTGGTTCCCATGTTTATGACCATGGTTCCCATCATGAACAAAGTGCTTCTTGAATGAGGGTTCAGAGTGGTGCTTGTTTGAATTCATCTTCCTCTTCCTGTTTTCAGCTTTCTTCATGCTATCCTCAAGGGTGATTGCCTGATCAAGAAGTGTCTGATAAGTTGGAGCATAAGCCACAGTCAAAGGTATCTTCAGCTCATCACTTAGTCCCTTGAGAAATTTAGCCTTCCTCTTTACATCTGTGTCAACGTCCTCAGGAGCATATCGAGACAAGGCATGAAAGTCATCCATGTACTCCTTAAGACTTCTGTTCCCCTGACGCAGATTGCGGAACTCTTCCTGTTTCAGATTCATAATGCCTGTGGAGATATGAGCATTACGAAATCCTTCCTTGAATTCCTCCCAAGTCAAAGTGTCCAATGGGTGAGTAATCTGATAAGTTTCCCACCATTGGGCAGCAGGTCCTTCAAGCAGATGTGCGGTGAACCTAATTTTCTCAGCATCTTCACATTCAGCTGTCACCAGATCCTTTTGCACAGAACGCAGCCAGTCATCAGCCACAATTGGGTCAGTTGTAGTTGAGAACTTGTTTGGCCTAAGCCTAAGGAACCTGGCAAGTCTGTCCACTTGGGGAGGAGGTGGTGGTGGTGGAGGTCCATGTTGATTTGCCATGAATTGAGCCATCATGGTCATCAGCTGAGTCTGGGCGCCATCATCTGTTGCATCATAGCTTCGTTGTTGTTGTTGTTGTTGTTGTCACGACGGGGAGGCATCTGTGGTTTTAGCATAGGTGAGTAAAAGATAGACAGGTCTATGAGAAATAATTCTACCCATACAAGCATCACATAGAAAGCAATCAAACAACACATCAAGCAAAACTTCAACTCCAAATTTTCTCTTGTCTTCAATTCGAACTAAACATCAAAGGGTACTAGGTATTGTCCTACCACAAGTTGGTAGTTCCAAACTAAAATTCGAAATTTAAAAGGCGTAAGGTAAAATGGTGCGTAAGGTAAAATGGTAGTCTCACTAACTATCCTAGTCCTCAATCATGGTGCCTTCATCTACTTCTTCTTCAAATTCTTGGATTTCAAAGCCTTCCTGAATAAGCACGCTTCTGAGATCCTTCACTTCCTTCTCCAATTCTGAGTTTCTCTCTTGGAGTTCCTTCTTCTCAGCACGAAGTCGCTTGATCAAGTCACAATCAGCTTCAAGCTCCACATCATTGGTGGAGAGTTCTTCCTTCAAGTCCCTTATTTGCTTGTTTCTTTGCTTGACTCTCTTCTCTTGACTTATGAATTTCTTCTCTTGGGCCTTGAACTTCTCTTCTAGCTCCTTGGTCTTCTCTTCTTGCTCTTTTATCTTCTCATCATTCACTTGGACTTGGGCGCAAAGCTCATCATTCTTGTGGAGTTCTTCACTGGTATCAAAGTAAAGATCATGGACTAAGAGTTCCAAGCCTTGGAAATAGTCGCTCACGAACTCATCTTTGCCCATGTTCTCGGTGCCATAGCAGAAGGGTGATCCTTCATCGTCACGCCTTCCAAAAGGGAAGGAGTAGTGCCCCTCCAATTCTTGGAGTAGCGTCCACAAAGGCAAGCTATCACGTGTTGCATGATGATGTCGATTCCTCTCTCCATGGAGACTCCCATTACTCTGTACTCAATGGGTGCTTCGCCTTCACGTCCTTGTTGAAACACCCTGATTCCCCAAAGGCCTTCTCTTTTGAACTTCTTCAAGATGCATCCCTTGATCATGGGTGTAGGTAGCTTCAGGTGCTTGAGGATGTCGAACATGATGCTGCCGAAGCGGGTCACCGGGTAGTCCTCCTCGTCAATGTACTCGAACCTCTTCGTCATCCTTTAGTTTAGGAAGAAACAAGTATGAGATAAATGCATAAGTAAAGAATTACGAGTACTTAGAAGAAAAAGCAAGAATATATCATAGAAGCTTTTATACTTAGTAAATAAATTAAGTTTTTGGCCAACTTATTTCTAACCAAACCTAGGGTTTCGATCCTACAGGCAACACTATGCTCTGATACCATCTGTAATGTACCTGCACTTAGAAAATGGCAAGGTACCTGTGTATAGTGCAAACCCCTGGATCGTTTCATTTGCACACACAGTTTAAGATGAATATCACAACATTGTATCAATTATTACACGAATGATCCAGACTTGGAAAAATAAATGGTTCGATACATCTTTGCATAGCTTAAGCTAGCTAAAACAATAAAGCAGCGGAAAAAATCTTCAAAGAGCCTCCATCTTCATGATGCGCCACAGGCGAAAACATGTTGGTTGTAGACTCGAAACCCAAACGTACCTTACTCATCGTCAGAAAATCTGCAACAATTAATAATTTGCAACAGAGTGGGTCAGATACCATTAAAAATGGATCTGGCAAGTGACACTATGTGGACACTTAATGGAATAACTCTATAGCCTATATGCATATTTGGCTGGTGGAGTTCAAGGCTATTTTGCATAAAAGCCAATTTTGCCTAACACTTTGTAAAACATTTTCTTCAAATGTTGAGACAATATGGCATGAAATCCATAGTCTCTCTACCCTTGTTCACCCATCAAAATTTTACTTAGAGAAATAAGATGTTGGGAGCCTCCGTTGCCATCCTTGATCAGCTGCTTCAATTGTCCGTAACCGGGGACACGGCTAAGTACTTAGTTTTAACTCTGCAGAGGTTGTGCACTTTCACCATTAGACCCAACAAACCCAAACTATCCTCAAGCACTCAATTTGTGCTAAGGAAAAGGAGAGAGTTGAGACGAGACTTTTCAGAAGCATTTCCCATCCCATACGCTTGACCGTTCCCTACATCCTCTACACCTGTCAAGCGGGAGGAGTCCACGCAACTTAATCCATCTAGCCAGAGCCCATATGACTAATGGCTGCACGGTAAGCAACTTCACTTAGAGAAACATTGGTCCCTTTAATCCTGGGTGGCAATCCACAAGTGAATAAACACTCAACTCTGGCAGCCATGCAATCCCAAATCCACCCAGGTGATAAATTAACTTAGTAGAATTTAAGCTTTGAATAAAACAAATTTGCATAGCATCAATAATTCTACCAAGTTATCAATAGGATTCTAGACACAACTAGTGTAAAGGAGATAGTAGTTTTAGCATAGCAATACTATCCTACACATGCATATAAAGAAATACACTAAGTCATGCATAGAAAAATACTTAGGAAATTTATGGGGGTGCCACTTGCCTTGGCAACAAGCAGAATAGCAACAGCAATTGCAACAGTCTTCGTTTCCCTCCGGAGATTCTAACACAACAAACAATACATAATGAACAAACAAGTTTCATAAAACTTCTAAGGAAAAATATGTCATGCATGATGTGCAAAAATTTCTAAGGACTAGAGATGCATGCATGCCATGCCATGAAATAATTCTAAGTTAAAACAAGACAATCAAGAAGGTCCAAAAATGACTAAGGACCAAGGTCTAACACTTGGGTCGAAATTTAACTAAGGACTAAAGCTAACACATCATGTCCAAAATAATTTCTAAGGAAAGTAAACAAAATAGAAGTGCTAAAATTTTCTAAGGAAAAAGGTATGAACAATAGTTGATAAATTTTTCTAAGGACCAACATTTGTTATAGCAAGTACTTAGAATAATTTCTAAGGAACAACTAAGTTTTCTAGATACTAAAAATTTCTAAGGACAAGTTTAGCACTTTTAATGTGTTGAAATTTCTAAGGAAATTCTAAGTAAAAGTGTTGTCAAAATTTTATTACCCAAAATTTTCTAAGGAAAAAGTTACTTCTATTTGGAGGGCAGAATATTTCTAAGTACTTTTATAGCTAGGATGATCAAAATATGACTAAGTTATTTTATTAGTCGAATATAGGAAGAAAAATACTTTTAAACAATTTTAATTATTAAAATTACCACCTAAAGCATTTAATCATAATTAATTACCAAAACGTAGAAAATTACTTTTACAAAATTACTCAATATTACTATGGCCATAAATTAGACATATAAAATTATAACAAAAGAAATTAATCATATATCCATTTTTAAATTAGCATTATGTCCAAAATACTATTTAAGCCACTTTTAAATTAAAGAAAATTTATTCGACAAAACCTAAAATTACCAATGCCAAAAGTTTCTACCCGTCAGTAGCTATCCAAAAATATAAATTTCATAATTTTCTGATAAAGGAATAAAAACTAATACTCCCTCCGATCCGAATAAACATTCGTAAGTTGTACTAGCTAGTTGTACGTGAGTAGCTATTTCCTACCGACTCTTTTATCGGATCAGAGGGAGTAATAGATCTAATCGCAGGGACTAATCTGTGATGCGCAGGGGCTAAACTATAAGGAAAACAAAAGAATCTTCGCGCTGAAGTCCCTGGCGACGTGTCGTCCACGCGGCGGCCTCCGATTGGTGCGCTCCTTCTTCGTGGGCAGATGCGGGCGATGCGGACGCGGACGGGTGCGGGCGCGGGCGGACGGATGCGGCGCGGACTTCGCGGACGACTTGACGACGTGGCTTCTCTCCATTGGCTGGTACCGCTTCGCGACGTGAAACTGATCTGGAGCGTCCATCTACGATCTAACGGCCTAGATCTACAAGACCAGATGGTCATCGGCGCTTCCGCCGGAGTTTCGCCGGAACCCTAGTTCCTACGGTGGCGCCATCGCCGGAGATCTGCTCCTCTACCCTACGAAGCTTGCGGGGATGGACGGCTCATACCAGAAGAAGCGTAGCGTCGAGGCGGAGACGATGGTGTGGTCGAGGATGTCGGGGAAGCTCCGGGTGGTCTCCAGTTGCTTGTCGATGTTGTTCCCGCGGCCGGTGCTGGTTGTCGAGGAAGCTCGCGTCGCGCTGGAGCACAAACAAATCACGCTAAAAATCACATGGATGCGGAAGGACGTAACAAAGAGATTGGGACAGTAGATAGGGCTCGAGATCGACGGTGCTCACCGGAATTTGCGAAATAAGGCGGCGGCAATGGCGGACGGCGGCGGATCAATGCGCGCAGCCTGGTGGCGATCAAGCTAGGGTTTCTGGGGCGAAAAAGAGAGGAGGGTCAGGAGGTTTATATGGGGGCAAGAACGCGTTCGATTGCGTGCAAATCAAGCCGGAATCGGTTAGGATTTGGGGTTAGGACTCGGGTCGGTGTTCGTGTTCTTCACGACATAGAGGAAGGGATGACAAGCGGGGCCCGCCTGGCGGTGAGAGAGAGTGCGCGAGCTGGGTGGGCCGTTCCTTCTGCGCGCGTGGTAGTTCGGTAGATGGGCTTGGCCCAATTCGGCGTAGGAAAGAGTTTTTCCAGTGAACAAATTATTCTTTTCTGTTTTTACACAAAACCAAATAACTTTTGATTTATAAAACCAAAACAAGTCAAACCACTTTCTATATTTTTGTAAAAACATGCCCCACATGTTTATCATGTATTGGGTGTATAATTTTCAAAATCTTTATTTGAAAATTTGAAATAGTTTGAAGACATTTGCAGATACTTTGCAAATCAGGTTTTTGAAATAAATTTCTCTAAAATTCATAATTTGAAATCAAACCCAATGCAAACAAGGATGCAATGACATGATGCATGATGCAAATGAAAAGTTTTAAATTTTTGTGAAAATTGGGATGTTACAGTTTCTATTGGGACGATAAGGAGCTACTGTAGTTTTGAAGACATGAAGCGGAAATCATGCTTAACCAGAACCCTCTCGATAACTGTTTCAGAAATATACTCCCTATTTTTCTAACTCAGGTGATAATCCTTTCGAAGAAGGAATTAATATGTCCTCAAAAAATTTCTGTGCCTTAATGCGATAGAACGACCTTGGCGTTCCCTCTCCCATCTTGTAGCGCCCCAACCCGACTGCTATACAGTGATACTGTGTCCCTGGTTAACCGATACCACCAGACACACTATCAAAGCATAATAGAGAGATCAAGACTTGTGGAACAACTGGCACATCACAGACTCTACGACTCAAAGCATTATAGTTCAACTCTTATAATAGAAAAAGTTAGCAAATATTACAACCAGAGGTCACAGACCCAACAGTACATCATGCGGAAGCAAATTAAGTTGTTCTAAACAACAAGATCCAACTTATGGCCTAAGAGGCCTATAAATAAACATTCCAGCGCCAGCTGTTCCGGGATGTCCCAAGCTGCCACCTGGAAACCCCAGACTACTCGTCGACGTCCACATAGAACCCACCTTCGGTGTCGGTGAAGTCCTCCACTGAAATCAAATAAACAACGTTGAGTTCGACGAACTCTGCAAGATTACTAGAGCTACTAGCTCCATGATTGGCTTTCAAAGGTTTTATGGCTGTTTTGCATAAAGCTAGTTTTCTTTATAAAAGACATCTGGCATCGACTAATCAGAATATTTTCAAAAGGGGATAAGAAGTAAACTCTTTTCTTTTATCACGTTTCTCATCATCAACACCCACCATCATTCACTGCACCTGTCTACCAAGGCACCTCTCCGAATCACCCTCGAGGAAGTCAACCTTGTATTCTTGGTAGTACCTCTAGTACTCAGTTTTTAATCATTCCTGTTCAATTTATTCTATGATCCTACCTTCACTTCCCAAGTTCGTCCATAACCGCGGACATGGCTTTTCGAAAAGATTTACCCTGCAGGGGTGTAAAATGTTTGCCACGCGTACCGTCCGGCCCATTGCCTAGCTTTTAGCTCTCTTCCTTGGAGAGCCGGCTGGGTGGGAGCGGTGTCGACTTCTCCCTCGTTAAGGACTAACCCAGGATCATCAGTGGCGGCAGGGCTGCCAGTGCCTGCCACACCCGCCCCACGGCCACTCATTTTCCTAACATCACCATCCTTATCTCAGTTCATCCTGCACTACGAATGCATAGGCCTCACTAGAGGACCCTGGCTAGTCCCGCTCGAGTTATTTAGAGGACCCTGGCTAGTCCCGCTCGAGTTATTTAGTCTATGAGGGTTCCTGCACTACGAATGCATAGGCCTCACGCATGGTTGCACGCTCAGTCTTGGTTCAAGAGGTAAAGAACTCACACTTAGGCGGCGAGAACGAGACAACCCACCACATTCCCCGTGGCATCTCATCCCCGCCTTTAAGCAATTTATTATCCATCACCACCATTTTCCATCACATACGGCCATTCCATCAACTGTTCCAACTATGAAACATCCACCGGACATCTAAGCAATTGAACTAAGCATGGCTAAGCATATACATAGCAAATATACTTATCTTGGGCCAACACTTCAATCCTATGGATATTAGGAAGGATACAGGTAATGGCAACAGATTTCTAATGCAACTAGTAGGATACTCTAATCCAAGCAAAAGACCTTTGGAACCGAATGCAATATTATAGTGGGGAAAATAATTGCGGAAATATAGGAGGAGACATGCTCAGAGGGGGGATTACGCTTGCCTTGTTCCGGGGGCTGGTAATACGGTTCATCGGGGTATTGCGGTGGAACCCCGACTGCTTGATCTATCGATGCATAAAACATCGGAAAGAACACAATCAATAATCACTCATGCATAGACGTGCAATGCGCAAACACATGATGGTATGACATTTTAGATGCACCGGAAATACTATACTAACATCTGCCAAATTAAATGGGGTGCAATATAATTATTTCGACAAGAGAAATTAAGGCCCCATATTTAACTCAAAGCTTTTCCTAATTTCTAAAAGGTGCAGTACTGCAATTGTGTTTAAATATGCATGCAAAAGAGGTTACTGGTTAGTTCATGATTTTCTGAGCATTTTGATATATTAAACACAATTTTCTGAAATCCCATTCAAAAGTTATTGCATTTTCAATATTTGGTTTTGTGCTGCCATTTTATTAAATTATTTTTAGCAACATGAAAACTAAGTATCCATGATGGGAAATAAGGTGAAACATGAAGTACATTGGTTGCTGAACATTTTGGTATGTCAAACATGATTTTTGGATCATTATTTAGTAAGTTATGGATTTTCCAAAAATAATTCCTTTTCTGCCATTTTAATTATTTTAATAAAACAGCAACTAAATTAATTTTGTTGGATGTGTGAGTTACACCAACACTTAAGATTTATTCTTCTGAACATTTTGGTATATCATTTGTAAGTTTTGGACAATTATTTGAAAAGATATAATTTTTACAAGTTTAACCATATTTCTGGCTTTTCTTTTATTCACGGGAAAATTGGTCTGAAACTTTTCTTACTCAGCCCTGGGCTACCCAGTGCCACTGACGGGTGGGACCCGTGCGCAGGAATCCAGATCTGGATCTGGATCTGGATCGGGTGATTTCTCATCGGGGCAGAGGCTACACCGTGCCACTGCCGTGCGGGCCCGTGTGCCACGCATGCGCTGACTGGGCGTGCGCGTATTGAGCTGGCCGCCACGGTCACCGACCGGTGGGGCCCGCCTGTCAGTGCGGAAAAGAAAGGAAAAAGGGTGCCTTTTGCGGCAGCGGGGACTCGATCCCGCGACCTCGCGATCGTGTGCGCGTGGCTGCTAGCCACTGGACTGGTGCGGTGATAGTGCTAGTATACGGGAGCACGCCTAGATGATGTGGTGTGCGTGCACGTCGACGTCGCGCGCGTCCGCGGTGACCACCGGCGGCGTCGATCACGGATGCGACGTTCTACGGCACGCGTGGACCTATTACTTGTTGCATTCGAGGCGCACTTCTTCAGACCATCTGCTGGCAGAGCTACGGACCAAACGGTCGTCGGAGACGGCGCCCACGGCGAACTACGGCGGCGGCTTCCTACGGCTAACGGCGATACGATGAACTACGGAGAACTGGGATGAACGGAGATGTCCAGGAGGTTGCACTGCTCACCCTCGACGCGTGGGTGCGATCCGTTGGTGCTGCGATGGTCGGAGGCGGTGGCGAGCTTGATCGGAGCGCGGCGGCCGGAGTTGGAGGAGACGGCGTTGATCTCGCGAACGGTGGCGCCCTGGCTCGATTCCGTGTACGGGAGGAAGAGGTGGACGAGGCGGATCTTCTGGCGGTCCTGTCTGGGCTCGGGGAGCTCTCAATCGACGGCGACGTGCGACGGCGCGCTCGGCTCGGCCACGGCCATGGTGGAAGAAAATGGGGAGGGAGAGCTAGGGCGGAAGGGCGTGTCGAGCAGAGGAGCACGGGGGGCCTTCTTATCTCCTTCGCAGAGGAGCGGAGAGCAGGGGGGGTCGGGCGGCGTCGTGGGAGCGAGGAGAGGGCCCTGGCGTCGCGCTGTCGACCATGGCGCGCGCGGCGGGCTCGGGGAGGTGAGAGACGACCTATTTTCGAAAAAACCCCTGGCATATTTTCCTATTTACAACTAAGTCCTCTTCAGCTCTGGATTAAAATAAACATCACTGTATTTGAATTATTTGGGACACTTAAACATTTTAGGAAAATATGAAATTAATCTTGTGGTCTCCCCATATTATGTAGAAGCTCCACAAAAATTGATTTCTCAAAATAAAATGTTTTTATCCACCTTTGTTTGTGAGATTGGTGTATGGTAATTTGATAATTAAAAATTTGGGCAACCCTCTAATCTATACCTAATAATAAAAGCATTAAGCCTTCTTCTCGTACGTCGTTGAAAATACCTCTAAAGTTCGTAAAAATTACCCACCACTGCCACCCATAAGTCATAAGTTAAATAACGTTTCGAAAAAAAACGTTTGGAGTCGTCCGTTCCATATGTCGCTCTGTTCCTAGCGTTTCCGTCGCTATTTTCGTCACGAAGTGGGTCATGGAAAATAATCATGGACTTGGAAAAGGACGCTCTTTGCTGGAAATTGTTACCAACTCGGATGGATAGAATTGCTTAGCTATAAGCAATCTGTCGACGCACTGAGGAGAAGCCGAGCACGCCGAGACGACAAGGCAGGTCCTGCCGCATCGCTCCCTTCTATGGTGCTGTTGTTGGCCCGAACATTGAGGACACAACGGAACGATTCCGGCGAGGGCACGAAGGCAATCTAGGCGAGGTCCCATGGAAGGACGACGATGTTGTGTGCATGCCGTGACGGTCAGCTGCCGCCCGCCATGTCCTCACGCTGGCGCTGGCAGCTCCGCCTTGCTCCCCAGCACCAACACCGTCACGATCGCCTCCTCGAAGGACTCCCGCTGAGCTTGCCTTCGCTCCTGTTCCGGCCGCTGCCGACACCCCAAGCCGCAATGGCCGCAGCTCCTCACCGCACCTCCGGCTAGCAGAAAGTAAGATCAAGTTAAGCAATCGTTTGTATCGTTCCATTAATTCAGAATCCAGTTGTTACATGCAATAGATTGTTACTGATGTTACCGCTCCATACCAGCAGATTGTTTTCTTATACAGGTTCGTGGATTCTTTCCAACTTCTATCATCTGCTGCCGACCAAGCTGAAGATCCGATCGGTCTATTTGCTTGTGTTGACGACGATCAGTCCATGGCAGCTTTAGGGTTCTAGCTAGAGCCATGATCACAAAGGCGTTGCCCATGCACATGGATGTGCCAATTGATCTTGGTGATGTTCATGAAAGAGGCTATGTCAAGCTACAACCTTCACGAGAGACTATATTATATTTCAACATAGTATGTCTCCTCTTTTTCGTTCATATTTCAACATAATATGGGAGGAGTTGTCGCAACTCGCAAGTGTCCGTCGTCACTCAAAGCCTGCAAAATAGCGGCCACCACCCCCGCAAAAAAAAATCTGCAAGCTGCCATCCTAAGGGGGAGGCAGTCTGGAAGCCCGCCGCAGTTTATGTCAGGCGAGCAGGACACTTACATGTGTGTAATTCACGCAAATATCTTGGTTAAGCTGCCTACATAGGTGTTAGCTTTACATCATCTCAGGGTCATATTAAAGAAAAACATCATCTGAATGTATCATCTCATTAAAACAAGAGCTTTGACCAACTTTTTATGTGATACATGCCGTATATGTTGGAATGATTTTTTTGGAAAGTACTGTATTATTTTTGCAAAAGCCCACTCTTGTCTCATTAGTAAGAATTTATATAATTTGGCTTAATTAGAGGATTAAATATTACAATTCATGCTTATTTGGGTAGAAAAATAAAATTATTCTACACGAGTCGATCAACTTTTTGGGTAAAATTTGGATTGTGCGGATAAGTTTATTTTTCACTCCCGTTGCAACGCACAGGCATTTTTACTAGTAATGTTTAAGGTTGCTCAAAATTATATTTGTGATCTCTTGGAACTTCCTTGACAAATATAGAGTGACAAGGTACCTTTGTTGTTGAAGATTTCAAATGCTTTCATTGGTTTGGAATTGGAGATGAAACAATTCATATTTGAATTGTTTCCAATTGTAATTTTCTTGAAACAATTTATTTAGGATGCTATGATGCACAGGAAAACATAAAAAGTGAAAATTGTATTCATATTCTTGGGTGCCTAAACTTTGGGCTGTTACAATTCTACCCTCCTTACAGGAATCTCGTCCCGAGATTCTTAGAGTAGGAAAGAGGGCAAGGTTACGACGGTCTTCAATGATCTTCTTGCTTCAGGTGGCTTCTTCCTTGAAGATGTTGATCGAGGGCACCATGAAGATCTTCATCGGCTTCACCTCAAGGTCACTATCAACGTACACCACAGGAAAGAGAGGAAACCTCACCGGGAGGACGGATCTTTGTAAAGATACGACGACCGAGTACCTCCTAGGAGAGCTTAGGATGAGACGTCAAGCATCCCTTGATTTGGCGATTAGGAGGCACCTGCGGGTGATGGGAGATTGATAAGAAGTTTCCGGTTGGCAGACACTGTTTTCTCGAAAGATTCAGAATATGAACTTTGCACAAGGCTTAAAATTTCTGAGGGAGAGTGTCCAAACAAGCCTCCAACCGATGAAGAGGTAACTTGTACTAGTCGGCCTGAGTAGAACTTTCCTCACAGAGGAGCATTTCAGATCACTGGAGAAGGATCGGGAAGCTAGATCGAGAGAACTTCAAAAACTCCGCAAACGTTAGTATTGGGAACACTTCTTGATTTTCCAAACATCGGGAACAAGCTTCTTGACGATCACCATCTATCGTTTCGGATTGAGATTTAGATCTGGTCAGATGTAGAGATACTTCAGACTCCACATGTATGGATAGGAAATCTTTGCAAAGCATACCAACGGGTTATAACTGCTAGGACCCCAAGAGTTGGACTACAATGTTTAACTCCAGAGGAGGAACGAGATTGCGGAACCCGCGGATTAGCAACTTGTCAGGAGACAGCTGCCCTAGTTGAATATCTTGCAGCGAGACACGATTGAATTCTCGATGGGAAACACCATAGGAGACAAAGAAGTTCTCAGACTTCCTCTCTTTCTGGAACTATTCAAGCAGTGGCCTGGATGCATAGATGAAATTCTCAAGGAATAGAGGTAACAACATACCATTCCGAGAATATTCTACACATGCTTGATTGAGTTGAAATGATTCCGAGGAAACCAGACAATTCACTCAGATCCACGGCGACATCTTTCAGCAATTGCATGTGAACCAGGGAAAGTCACTTCTAACTTCCAGAACATATACCTTGTGATGACGAAGTTAGTTCCAACAAGTTTACAATGCTAACGCCCAACATCCAATATAAATCTCCTCAAACATGGAGAAGATAAGAAGGTAGTTGATGGGCTCAACAACAAACTTATCCAGATACTCCATGACGGTAGATCCTTATATCACAAGAACGGGGCATAAGTATTGGTCAGACTAACACCTTCAGGTAGGTTGGTCTGAGTTTGATTTGACGATAGCCCAATTCAAACTAAAAGATTTGGAGGATAGCATATCCACAAAGGAGATACCACCTCGCTTCAACACGAACAGACTAGACATCCCTTTAGGAAGGAACTATATCAGATAGAGCTTCTGTCTTTGGACTCTCCAAGTGGTTTAAGCTCGACCGAATAATTCAGGACATCCAGCATGATTTTCTTGGAGAAGGGAGTTGTTCAGAGAACCAGCTTACTCATAAGCTCAACATCACGGTCAGGTGACAACTTGGCGATACTTCTGGAAAGACCTACAGAATATCACGATCCACATATAGGATATCACGACATACCAGTGGATCTTGAGTTCAAGAGAGGATCATGTCTTTCAAGGCACAACGAGGTGGTCTTGGGAGCTTCGGCACGAACCTAGCTCTTGGACCGAGGAAGGCACCAGAGAAAACGAACTTGGGAACACAGCCAAATTCATTTTATTGATCGGCTAACCAATCATGATAAGAAGGACCAGGAATGTCCTTGGATTTTGGCACAGTAAGAACTGCTGAGAATATCCGATAGTTACATCATTACTCTCGTCTTATCCTTCTCGAGTAACGAGTCACTCGGGAAATGGAGAGTAATGAATTGTAAGAGCATCACTTCATCAAGGAGAGCATGAGGCTTAGCACGATTGCACACTCTTTATACCAAGATGTCGTGCTATTCTAAGATGGAACAGAAACAGAGACTAAAATAAACCTCTTATTCTGTGGACTACAAAACTTTGACCTAGCCCGAGAAGTGGACAAGGTACTGGAGTTTGTTTCTTAACATCCCGAAGTGGAATGTCTTAACGAACCACAAGAGTAACTTGCATCGGATACAACAATACACGATAAAACTTTACGGTCAACCGACAGATAAAAGTCGGAAAGCGGATCAGAGTCAGAAACATGCTCAGGAGAATCCTAAGATGTTGAAGATGCACCGGTTATTACTCAATTGTGATAACCATGCCCAAAAGGAGAGATGCAGCAGAGTCATGAACATAGATGGGGGATTTGCTAAGAGAATTCTGGTCATAACCCAGATGATTCCAAGACAGAATCTCCAGCTATGGCAGAGTTAAAGTTACATAGCCATCCGAGGTGTGGGAAATTAAGGTTCAACCATTTACCACACAGACCACATAAGGGACTTGGGTTAAAGGTCAGCTTCATGTACCGGGATTCACAATTAGCATGAGGATCACATGGGCAACCACCCACATAATTCAACACACCGGAACCAAAGTACAATCTGGGACCTTCGGTTCAAGACCTTGGGCTCCTCCATTCTCTGGGTTTTAACCGTGGTCTTGAAGAATAGGAGTTGCATCAGTCCGGCAAAAGGAGTTGGAGACTCTGAATCCGACAACCTGATATATAACTAGAGATGGATCCCAGCCTTTAAGATCTCGTGGTTCGTACTCCAACGCCTATTTGTAACTCGGGAGCTGGACTAACAGATTAACAGATTTAGGAACGGCCAACACAACGTGTCACCTAATTTTTGAAACACCAGATGAGATAACGAAACCCTTTTAAATCAAATAGAGGTAAGGTGACTCAGAGTTGGAGCGATACCAGGTAAGGAGTAAAAAGAATCCTAAGCAAGTTTTCACAACTCATTTTTAGTTTCAAAATATTTTCACAAACACTAGACTCAATGTCGACCAGTAGAACGGGTTTCCTACAGGTAGTCCTGTTCTGATACCAACTTGTAGCGCCCCAACCCGACTGCTATACAGTGATACTGTGTCCCTGGTTAACCGATACCACCAGACACACTATCAAAGCATAATAGAGAGATCAAGACTTGTGGAACAACTGGCACATCACAGACTCTACGACTCAAAGCATTATAGTTCAACTCTTATAATAGAGAAAGTTAGCAAATATTACAACCAGAGGTCACAGACCCAACAGTACATCATGCGGAAGCAAATTAAGTTGTTCTAAACAACAAGATCCAACTTATGGCCTAAGAGGCCTATAAATAAACATTCCAGCGCCAGCTGTTCCGGGATGTCCCAAGCTGCCACCTGGGAACCCCAGACTACTCGTCGACGTCCACATAGAACCCACGTTCGGTGTCGGTGAAGTCCTCCACTGAAATCAAATAAACAACGTTGAGTTCGACGAACTCTGCAAGATTACTAGAGCTACTAGCTCCATGATTGGCTTTCAAAGGTTTTATGGCTGTTTTGCATAAAGCTAGTTTTCTTTATAAAAGACATCTGGCATCGACTAATCAGAATATTTTCAAAAGGGGATAAGAAGTAAACTCTTTTCTTTGATCACATTTCTCATCATCAACACCCACCATCATTCACTGCACCTGTCTACCAAGGCACCTCTCCGAATCACCCTCGAGGAAGTCAACCTTGCATTCTTGGTAGTACATCTAGTACTCAGTTTTTAATCATTCCTGTTCAAGTTATTCTATGATCCTACCTTCACTTCCCAAGTGAAAGTGCATGCTTGCCCCCATGCGTGGTTTTGGTAATTAATGACAATCCTTATGGACTAATGTTTGCATTGAGATATTCTTGTAGATCATGTCCATAGGAAAAGATTGGAGTTCATGTGTTGGACTCTAGAAGATTACATGATGATCAATGCTCTATTCATGGTTTTATATGAAGAATGGTCATATGTAGAGAAGATGAAGTGCAAGTTCAAGAGAAGCATCTCGAAGAAATCATATGCATGAAGCTTGCCACCCATTTGGAGATAATGGTCAAGTGAAGATGTTCCTAAGAGTGGCACTCCCATCTTGGTGTATGGGGGAGCAACATTTGAATCTTCACCAAGCAAAGAGCAATCAAGAAAGGTGTTCCATCTTGAGAGAGCAAGATTGTCATCATCGAGCTCAAGTGGAATGTGGAAGGCAAAGGTATGATCTTGATAGGTTTTCTATTTTACCGGTCTCATGTTGTTAGTGGGAGACCGGGGTTTAGGATAGACGGCGTACTATCAAGAGGGTTCTCAAGTGAGTAACTTGATCGCATCTTTGTGGAGAGCTCATACCATTGCATACTTGGCATATCATCTTTCTTGGTTCTTATTTGGCTTTTCTCCTTGTTTTGTTTTGGTGCTTGTCGTGATCTTCATGACAAGCCCAAGTTCTTCGAAAACGGAGTTCTTATGGAAAACTTGTTGCGTTTTCGTGTTGGAAATATTATCGGTCCACCTTCGAGATAGGTTCCACACCTCTCCATGTGTGGTATCCCCTCTATATTTGTGACCCTCTCAAACTTGTTTTTGTGGCAAAGCTCTTGTCGTTACCTTTCCAACGCAATTGGATTCACCTGTTTTGGAGTTCATACGAGAAAGTTATTGCATTTCAGGTTTTGCAGTTTCACTATTTTCAGGCCGGAGTCTCCGGTCTTCTGGACCGGAGTCTCCGGTCCTTGGTTTTCCTCGGAGAGTGTTTTTCTTGTTCAGCCCTGGTGGGGGCCGGAGTTTCTGGCCCAAGGGGCCGGAGTTTCCGGTCCCAGGGGCCGGAGTTTCTGCATGAGCTTCTCTCGTCTGTTTGTTGTTCACCTCCTCGTGGGGGCCGGAGTTTCCGCCCCAGCCCGGAGTATCCGGTCACTTGGACCGGAAACTCCGGTGTGAATCTGGCTGCAACGGCTACTTTTCTGGGAGGGGTATAAATACCCCTCCACCTTCCTCCAGCCAGCTAGCTGAGCCCAGCAACCTTAGCTTTCTCTCCTCCATTATTGCAAGCTCATTTCCTTGATATCTCCCAATCCCTCCACCCAAACTCTTTGATCTTTGGAGGTTTGAAGGAGAAGACCTAGATCTACATTTCCACCAATCAATATCTCCTCTAAGTGAGGGGAACATAGTGAATCTAGTTCTTGGAGTTCTTGAGTGGTTCTCCTCTTTGTTCTTCCTCTCTTATTCCCCCATAAGCATTTGTTGCTTTGTTGGAAGTTGAGAGTGGAGGACTTGAGCACTTGTGCTCTTGCCTTTTGCATTTGGTGCATCGGTGTGCTCTCCACGAGGATTCGTGGAAGTTGAAATATTGTGAACTTGTTACTCTTGGGTCTTCGGGCCCTAGACGCCTTTGTGGTGGTTGGACCCTTGTGTGGTCACTTGAAGCCGTTCGGGAGCCCCCAATCCCTTTGTGGGTTGTGCCTCGGATTGTTGTTGAAAGCCGTTCGGGAGCCCCCAATCCCTTTGTGGGTTGTGCCTCGGATTGTTGTTGAAAGGCTCCGGATTCCGCCTCGAAGGAATACCGATAGTGGAAGGTGAACCAAACCTTTGTGGTGCGGTTCATCGGAGAAGAGGGTGAAACCTTTGTGGTTGTTGAACCGTTGTGTCGGTTCACACCTCTCCAACGAGACGTACTCCCTTTCAAGGAGGAACTCGGAAATACATCCTCGTCTCCGCGTGCTTCGGTTATTTCTATATCCGAGCTTTTTACTTATGCACTTTACTTTGTGATAGCCTTCGTGCTTGAAGTATTCTATTGCTATCACCTTGTTGCTTGTCTTGCTTAGCATAAGTTGTTGGTGCACATAGGTGAGCCTAGTTTATTTAAGTTGTTGGCTTGTTAATTTAAACACATAGTTTTATTCCGCAATTAGCAAGCCTTTAACCGGAAAAGTTTTAATCGCCTATTCACCCCCCCTCTAGGCGACATCATTGTCCTTTCACCAAGTTCGTCCATAACTGCGGACACGGCTTTTCGAAAAGATTTACCCTGCAGGGGTGTACAATGTTTGCCACGCGTACCGTCCGGCCCATTGCCTACCTTTTAGCTCTCTTCCTTGGAGAGCCGGCTGGGTGAGAGCGGTGTCGACTTCTCCCTCGTTAAGGACTAACCCAGGATCATCAGTGGCGGCAGGGCTGCCAGTGCCTGCAACACCCGCCCCACGGCCACTCATTTTCCTAACATCACCATCCTCATCTCAGTTCATTCCACCATCATCACGCACGCGCAAATGGAAGCCCGAACTAGAGGACCCTGGCTAGTCCCGCTCGAGTTATTTAGTCTATGAGGGTTCCTGCACTACGAATGCATATGCCTCACGCATGGTTGCACGCTCAGTCTTGGTTCAAGAGGTAAAGAACTCACACTTAGGCGGCGAGAACGAGACAACCCACCACATTCCCCGTGGCATCTCATCCCCGCCTTTAAGCAATTTATTATCCATCACCACCATTTTCCATCACATACGGCCATTCCATCAACTGTTCCAACTATGAAACATCCACCGGACATCTAAGCAATTGAACTAAGCATGGCTAAGCATATACATAGCAAATATACTTATCTTGGGCCAACACTTCAATCCTATGGATATTAGGAAGGATACAGGTAATGGCAACAGATTTCTAATGCAACTAGTAGGATACTCTAATCCAAGCAAAAGACCTTTGGAACCGAATGCAATATTATAGTGGGGAAAATAATTGCGGAAATATAGGAGGAGACATGCTCAGAGGGGGGATTACGCTTGCCTTGTTCCGGGGGCTGGTAATACGGTTCGTCGGGGTATTGCGGTGGAACCCCGACTGCTTGATCTATCGATGCATAAAAACATCGGAAAGAACACAATCAATAATCACTCATGCATAGCACGTGCAATGCGCAAACACATGATGGTATGACATTTTAGATGCACCGGAAATACTATAGTAACATCTGCCAAATTAAATGGGGTGCAATATAATTATTTCGACAAGAGAAATTAAGGCCCCATTTTTAACTCAAAGCTTTTCCTAATTTCTAAAAGGTGCAGTACTGCAATTGTGTTTAAATATGCATGCACAAGAGGTTACTGGTTAGTTCATGATTTTCTGAGCATTTTGATATATTAAACACAATTTTCTGAAATCCCATTCAAAAGTTATTGCATTTTCAATATTTGGTTATGTGCTGCCATTTTATTAAATTATTTTTAGCAACATGAAAACTAAGTATCCATGATGGGAAATAAGGTGAAACATGAAGTACATTGGTTGCTGAACATTTTGGTATGTCAAACATGATTTTTGGATCATTATTTAGTAAGTTATGGATTTTCCAAAAATGATTCCTTTTCTGCCATTTTAATTATTTTAATAAAACAGCAACTAAATTAATTTAGTTGGATGTGTGAGTTACACCAACACTTAAGATTTATTCTTCTGAACATTTTGGTATATCATTTGTAAGTTTTGGACAATTATTTGAAAAGATATAATTTTTACAAGTTTAACCATATTTCTGGCTTTTCTTTTATTCACAGGAAAATTGGTCTGAAACTTTTCTTACTCAGCCCCGGGCTACCCCCAGTGCCACTGACGGGTGGGACCCGTGCGCAGGAATCCAGATCTGGATCTGGATCGGGTGATTTCTCACCGGGGCAGAGGCTACACCATGCCACTGCCGTGCGGGCCCGTGTGCCACGCATGCGCTGACTGGGCGTGCGCGTATTGAGCTGGCCGCCACGGTCACCGACCGGTGGGGCCCGCCTGTCAGTGCGGAAAAGAAAGGAAAAAGGGTGCCTTTTGCGGCAGCGGGGACTCGATCCCGCGACCTCGCGATCGTGTGCGCGTGGCTGCTAGCCACTGGACTGGTGCGGTGTTAGTGCTAGTATACGGGAGCACGCCTAGATGATGTGGTGTGCGTGCACGTCGACGTCGCGCGCGGCCGCGGTGACCACCGGCGGCGTCGATCACGGATGCGACGTTCTACGGCACGCGTGGACCTATTACTTGTTGCATTCGAGGTGCACTTCTTCAGACCATCTGCTGGCGGAGCTACGGACCAAACGGTCGTCGGAGACGGCGCCCACGGCGAACTACGGCGGCGGCTTGCTACGGCTAACGGCGATACGATGAACTACGGAGAACTGGGATGAACGGAGATGTCCAGGAGGTTGCACTGCTCACTCTCGACGCGTGGGTGCGATCCGTTGGTGCTGCGATGGTCGGAGGCGGTGGCGAGCTTGATCGGAGCGCGGCAGCCGGAGTTGGAGGAGACGGCGTCGATCTCGCGAACGGTGGCGCCCTGGCTCGATTCCGTGTACGGGGAGGAAGAGGTGGATGAGGCGGATCTTCTGGCGGTCCTGTCTAGGCTCGGGGAGCTCTCAATCGACGGTGACGTGCGACGGCGCGCTCGGCTCGGCCACGGCCATGGTGGAAGAAAATGGGGAGGGAGAGCTAGGGCGGAAGGGCGTGTCGAGCAGAGGAGCACGGGGGGCCTTCTTATCTCCTTCGCAGAGGAGCGGAGAGCAGGGGGGTCTGGGCGGCGTCGTGGGAGCGAGGAGGGGGCCCTGGCGTCGCGCTGTCGACCATGGCGCGCGCGGCGGGCTCGGGGAGGTGAGAGACGACCTATTTCCGAAAAACCCCCTGGCATATTTCCTATTTACAACTAAGTCCTCTTCAGCTCTGGATTAAAATAAACAGCACTGTATTTGAATTATTTGGGACACTTAAACATTTTAGGAAAATATGAAATTAATCATGTGGTCTCCCCATATTATGTAGAAGCTCCACAAAAATTGGTTTCTCAAAATAAAATGTTTTTATCCACCTTTGTTTGTGAGATTGGTGTATGGTAATTTGATAATTAAAAATTTGTGCAACCCTCTAATAATGTTTAAGGTTGCTCAAAATTATATTTGTGATCTCTTGGAACTTCCTTGACAAATATAGAGTGACAAGGTACCTTTGTTGTTGAAGATTTCAAATGCTTTCATTGGTTTGGAATTGGAGATGAAACAATTCATATTTGAATTGTATCCAATTGTAATTTTCTTGAAACAATTTATTTAGGATGCTATGATGCACAGGAAAACATAAAAAGTGAAAATTTTATTCATATTCTTGGGTGCCTAAACTTTGGGCTGTTACACATCTACAGTACAAGAGAGGCGAATTTGTGAGCGAACCTGTCTTTCCCACCTTGCTCGCCGGCGATCCGTGGATCCCTCCTCCTCCGGCGGCCGCTCCGGCGGCGGGAGGGTGGGGAATCCACGGATCCATGCCTGTAAATAGCGTAGGGTTAGGAGGGGCTTCAACCGGCGACGTCCTGGAGGTGGTGGTGCTGTCGGTGCTGGTGTCTGTGCGCTTCTCCTCTGGCGTTGGCGTTCTTCGGTGCGTCCCCGTCAAGCGGCCGTCCTTACCGAGCTCGGAGGTCTGCGGATCTGGTGAGCTCTCTGTGCCCCGGCTGGTTTCAGGTAGATGGTGGATCCGGTGTTGGAATAACTCGAAGATGGAGGAGTGTTGGAGCTTCGCGACGGCGACGGCGACCGTGGGAGTCCGTCGTGGGTTGTCCGGTGGTCTCCCGGCCGCTGAGGGGCTGGCTCCGTTCCAAGGACAAGCTTGCTTGTGGAGCAGTGGCGGCGGCAAATCACCGGGCCGTTCCGGCCGTCGGCGTGGTCGGGGTTCTTAGGGCCTTATTGTAATTTTTGTTTGTTTTTGGACCTTTCTGTAAGGAACGAAGTTTTAATATAATCCTCCTCTTTGTCAAAAAAATAAAAATAATAATATGTCCTCAAAATAAAAATAAAAATAAAAAAAGAACTCAAAAGATGTTCTTCTGTTGAGTAGTAATGGTGCTTGGAAGATTTTAAAGTATTTCAAGAAGATTGTAGTTTCTAAAGTAATATGGTATTAAATACATTGAGGTATTTGGTTTACCAGCAACTGTAGTTTTTTTTAAAATCGATATATCAAGGAAACTACACTAATTTTGATCTCTTTCTCCAGAACTGAAGTATTGATTTGCCAGACAAAATACTTTGGTTTTCTCATACTTTACTTTCAACACACATCGATGCCATAGTAAGCCCGAAACTTTCACTAGACCTACTTTTGGCGATGGCAATAGCATATTTAACTTTTAGGAGGCAATCATCACTTCTTTTAGGGTTAAATCATACTTTCAGTTTTCAAGAAACATCGTTTTATTTTTTCGGAACAGCCCATGATCAGATCTAAACCAAGAAATTTAGGCAAAGTAGCGGCTTGTTAGTATCTAGTTTCGATTTTGGAGTGATTTTTTTAGTCTGGTCTTAATTTGTTGTACATGGCAATCACGTATTTCTAAACATCTCCTTGTTGAAATTGTTGTCGGTGATTAATCATAATTTTTTCAGGTTCAAAATCCTTTGATCTGACTTTTGTAGTCAGACTAGGCGGCGACGGGGTTTAAACGTCCTTTCTCGAGGCATCAATTTTGGAGAACTTCGGTTGTTTTCTGCCAGGATTCGGGTATCATTCTGATCGCCTCTTTCATGATCTTTTCTATGGGTAGAGCTATTGTGAGCTGAGAGTTGTTGTTCAGTTTGGCGGGGCCTTGTTTTGTTTTCTTCTTTTCATTTACTCCCTCCGGTTTTGTTTAGAAGGGCATCTATGTCAGTTCCTAGATACTGAGAAAAGAAAGGTAACAATTAAATAGCACGATTAATTACGGATATTCAAAACGGGTGGTTGGTGTAGATGCACCCACTACCCAAAAAATAATTTTCCAAATGTCAAAAAAATCAAAACAATTTTTTTGCATGTAGTCCAACACATTTCAAGTCAGCACAAAAAGTTACACGAACAAAAAACTTTCTTTTGCAACCTGTGCAAAAAAGACAAATTCGGACATATCAAAATGTATATATACGTGTCAGAATTTTCTCTTTTTTGTACAGGTTGCTAAAAAAGTTTTTTCACCATGCCAATTTTTGTGCTAACACATCACGCTGTAATGTACATCCGGATTTTTTTCTTGAATTTTTTGACATTCTGAAAAAAACCAAAAATAAATTACCTAATGGGTGCATCTAGACCCACTACCCAAATCGCCTTCTCCGATTAATTATGTAATTTGTGCTACTTAAGCATGTTGTATGGGGTGCCTCTTTATCTGTGATTGCATGCAATATTCGCTTTAATGAGCACCATTGTACGAGGTAAAATCTAATAATTTTTTTCTTGAGAAGAGATAATGGCCTTGTATAGATACAAATTATATTTTTGATAGTTCCCTTGTATTAAAAAAACGGAGGGAGTAGTATATTTCTTATCGAAGAAAGAGAAAACAACGATAAGGAAAAAATAGGAAACCTGGAAAAGAAAAAAGAAAAATGACGGCTTGTATATGAAGAAGTAGAAATCAATGTTGAAAAAGAATCGATCTAGATCTTTATGGTAAACCAAGAAGTTTAGCGCAATCTCAAGTCTGTCCTGACACATTAAACTCGTCTATTACTTGGCAAAGTGGCGGTCCATTAGTATCGAGTCTTGATTTTGCAGTGCAAATTTAAGTTTGATCCTAATTGGTTGTACATGGCAATCACTATTTTCTATAAATTACCTTGTTGAAAGCGTTGTCGGTGATTAATCATACTTTTTCAGGGTGAAAACCCATGTTCTGACTTTTGCTGTCAGAATGGGGGGCGACGGGTTTACCCGTCCTTAGTTGAGACGTTGATGTTGGATAATCTCTCTCACAGTGTGGGTGTTGGTAATGATGGTGGTTGTTTTCTGCTGCTGAGAGTTATTGTTCACTTTGGCGGGGCCTTGTTATTTTTTTGGATGTGCATCCTTGATGTGTCGATTTTTTCATAACTTTAGACCGTTGGACCGTGTGTATTAATATTTCCTTTATCAAAAGTAAGAGAATCAAGAATGACAAAAAAAAAGAAACATGGAAAAGAAAAGGAAAGAAACTTAACGGCTTGCATACGAAGAACTGGAAAACAATGTCGTTAAAAGAATCGATCTAGATCCTTATGGTGAAAACAAAGAAAAAGGACATGTAAGGAAGAATGAATAAATATAATGAGATAGACCGTGAAGCGACGTGGTCGCTGCTCTTGACATGTGTCACCAAGGACTGGAACAGATGGCGTCCATCCAAGGAAAAAAATAGCGCGCTTGAGCAATATATCGCGGGCCTCAAAATAGTCTATTAGCAAGCGTGCTATTTTTTTTCATGCGTCCATCGCTTTCAAGTAACTCGAGAGCAGCCTCACGAAGAGGAAAGCATCCTACCACAAATTCAGCAAACATGGCAATGCTCAAAGATGGTGGGCCTCGCATCGAGCTTTGGTACCCTGTTCCTCTCTTCGCCACAGCTCTGCTGTGGAGAATCTGGGGTCTGGTTTCTCCGGTAAGTCTCTCTTCCTCTGCTTCTCTGACCGGCCGTGGCGGCGAGGGGTGGAGCGGGTGGTGGGAGCTGTTCCGGTTTTGCTGTTGGTGGTGGTTTGCTTCGTCGTGTTTGCTCTGGCCGGCCAAGGTGGCGAGGGGAGCGGCCGTCGGAGGTGGAGGGTTTGTTGATGGTGGTCCTCAGCGACGACGGGTCGGCGGGATGCTGGGTGGAGCGGTGGTGTTGGTGCTGTGGCCGTGTTCTTTCAACGTCTTCGGTTTCCGTCGCCTGCAGCGGACGGCTCAGCGGTCTTCTACAAGGTGGAGGTGCGATCTCACCGCCGGCACGAGGTACGGCGACTCCGGCGTTCGCTAGGAGCTTGGGGTTGGCAGTGGATCCAATTGCGGTTTCTTCCAGCGACTCAGGGGTTCTTTGCATGTTGCAGGGTCCTTTTTGTAATTTCTTTTCTTTTCTGGACTTCTTTGTAATGTGTACTGAGTTCCTGTTATATGAAATTGGATCCTTTCAAAAAAAAAAAAGTAACGAAATCCATATGCTGACCGTCAAGTCACAGCCACAAGGCACACACGAAATTTGAGTACTAAACTGATCAGTGAGCTGGTTTTTCGAATAGTGACACGAAACTTTGAGTAGGAGTAGTGTGGCGCTGCCACCATTAATGGGCGAGCAGGTGGAGCGCCGGCGCTAGTGTGTTGGATGGAGGAGAAGGAGAAGTAGGACGGAGGAAAGATACAACAACAAAAGTGCAGTCTCTTGAGTCTCTTCCTGACGGGGGACGGGCCGCACCCCTCCCTCCACCTTCCTCTTCCCCGGCGGCGGCGGCGGCGGCGGCGGACAAGAGGCGCGAGCGAAAATAATGCGTGTCCGAGGTAATCGCTCTCATCCAATCACGCCGTGTAGAAAGGGCTCCGAATATTATTGATTGATTTAGTCCTGTCCCCTGCAGATCCTTTGACTGCTCTAGCGCCGCCATCCCTGGAGGAGTGAATTGATCCGGGAATCGCAACTTTTTAGCCGGCCTCAAGATTCCCCTCCCTTTCCGCTTCTTTCCCACGCCACTCCTGTTGAATTCCCCTGATATCCGTCGCCATCCATTCTCATTCCTCTAGGAGATAGTGATTCCTCGTCTGTCTTCTTGATTCTTGGAGTTGAGCAGGGCCGAAACCATAACTAGGCCACCCTGACAATACAAGAAGACGGGCAGATACGATGAGTAACAAGAGCGGCGGCGTGCGATTGCAATGCGCGGAGGCGACGGCGACGGCGGATTGGAGCTGCTGCTTCCTCTCCCTGCCACCACCACCTGCGACGCCTGGTGACGTCGACAGCGATGGTGGATTCAACCTGGCATGGACCCTCCACCAGCCCTTCCACCCATCTGCCGGCCTCTTCGCCAGCGTCGGCCAGAAGGTAGGGGTCGGCCGGCTGCTGGGTGAAGGAGCGGGGTTGAGGGAGAATGGGAAGAAGAAATCAATGAGGATCAAGATCAAGGTTGGGAATTCTAATCTCAAGAGGCTGATCAGCGGGGGGATTGCGGGAGCGGTGTCGAGGACAGTTGTTGCGCTGTTGGAGACGATTAGGACGCACTTTGGTCGGGAGTAATGGGAATTCTTCTGCAGAGGTGTTTGAGTCTATCATGAAGAGTGAAGGATGGACTGGGTTGCTCCGCGGCAACTTAGTTAATGTCATTCGAGTAACCCTGAGCAAAGCAATTGAGGTAATTAACTGCCCCGTGGCTGTCATTTGTTTTTGATTCTGCACTGTGGTTTCCTTGATAATGATTGTATATTGTCCTGTGCTGGTGATGTACATGCAATCCAGAAAATTGTTAAGCATATGTGAAGAATCTTTGCCTATGGATTTTCTTCTTTGATTAACATCAGCAAACACAGCTAGATGTGTAAATCAGGGTTAATTTCTGTCCTAGGTATTGTTTAGATAAGTTTAACCCAAGTCCAATTGACTACCTTTTTATTTTGTGCATCTTATAAAAAAATACCTTACCTTAACCTTAACAAAGCCTTTTGTCCCAAACAAGTTGGGGTAGGCTAGATATAAAACCCTTTCACGAGGACTTCCCAGGAGGTCACCCATCCTGGTACTACTCTCGCCCAAATCGGTTTCATACCCATAGGATTGGCTAATTTTTACGTTGGCTCGCCAAGCCTATCACAACCCTTAGATATGAAACCTTTCACGAGGACTTCCCAGGAGGTCACCCACCCTAGTACTACTCTCGCCCAAATGGGTTTCATATCCATGGGACTGGCTAGTTTTTACGTTGGCTCGCCAAGCCTATCACAACCCTCCTCCTTTACCCGGGCTTGGGACCGGCTATGCCTAGAAGACATAGGCGGAGTTATCTTATTAAAAAAAAAAATACGCTGGTATTAAATCTCACAGAGTAGTCCAATTGCTTGTAAGCTGACTGTATGCAAATATCTGTATAGGGCTTTCCCAAGCTAGGCCGCTTTTGGCTAAGCCATAATAAAACATCTAATTACAGCTTGTATGTTGTAAGTATTACTTTCAGTAGATCCATGATATAGTACTTTTCTCATTTTGTCGTTAGGGATTTATTTTTTAACAGAGCCAGTTTGAGGTTTATATTGCAAGGAGTCACTGTAGTTTACACTATCTCTTGTTTACCAGAGCCCAATACAATTGTATTTATCATATGAAAATTTTAATGCAAGAAGTGTTGACTGGATGAGACCAAAGGGTTTAACTTCCATCCCTCCCAGTATATCCAATCTAATTTTCATTTAATTATAACGCTCTATAAGAGTCGGCTACAGAGCATTAGCACTAGTGCTGCTGTGGTGCTGCACATTTGCTTTAACTCAATGCTATTGCTCTGTAGCCTTTAACGTCTCCATATGGATATTAGATTGAGAACATTTTGGTGATGGAGTGCGCAGTTGTTTCATACTCCCTCCGTATCAAAATGTAAGACTTTCTAGTCCTTTTGGCTTTACAAAGGTTGGTACGTATGTAGACATGTTTTAGTGTGTTGATTCGCTCAAGGGACTAATCAGGACAAATCCAAAAAGGTTGGAAAGTCTTATATTTTGGTATGGAGATAGTATGTTTTATGCTACATTTTCCTTTTCCGCATAGTTTATATACGTCCTATATGGCCGATGATTTCCAGTATAAAGGTCATTAGATTCTATTATAATCTGGTAATATATTTGTGCAAAGATAATACATGACATCATTGAAATTTATGTGATGGGAATAACATGTGTTCACATGAGTTGTTGCAAACAGACATTGAAGCATCTTAATGCTTGTATTGCGACCTTTTTTTCTTTTCTTGCAGCTTTTTGCATTTGATACTGCTAAGAAGTTCTTAACCCCCAAATCTGGCGAAGGGCAGAAAATCCTGATTCCTCCTTCACTAGTGGCAGGGGCATTTGCTGGTGTCAGCTCAACCCTGTGTACATACCCTCTGGAGCTAATTAAGACTCGATTAACTATACAGGTTAGTGTTATACCATAAGAGTTGTCTGGATGCACGAAACTATTTGAGATCTATGACCTTCTGAGATATAATACATGAATGCATATGATGATTGTGCAGAGAGGTGTGTATGATAACTTCCTCCATGCGTTTGTCAAAATCATCCGTGAAGAAGGCCCCACTGAGCTATACAGAGGCTTAACCCCAAGCCTAATTGGAGTGGTGCCCTATGCCGCAACCAACTACTTTGCTTATGATACCCTCAAGAAGGCGTACAAGATGATGTTCAAGACCACTGAAATCGGCAATGTTCCAACCCTGCTTATTGGGTCTGCTGCAGGAGCTATCTCAAGCACTGCCACATTCCCTCTCGAGGTTGCCCGCTAGCAAATGCAAGTCGGAGCTGTTGGTGGTAGGAAGGTGTACAAGAGCATGCTTCATGCTCTCCTGACAATTCTCGAGGATGAAGGGGTTGGGGGCCTCTACAGAGGACTGGGGCCGAGTTGTATGAAGCTGGTGCCTGCTGCTGGGATTTCGTTCATGTGCTACGAAGCCTGCAAGAAGATACTGATCGAGGAAGACAATGAGTGAAGTGCATGCATATACCGTACTGCAGTGCCCCAAATGTGTTGCTCATCGGATTGCATTGGCTCACCCTATGTTGGATTTGAACCTGCGGCCTGCCTCCGCTCCGCCTATCCTCATCAGAGCTCAGTTCCGCATGTGACAGCAGGGCGTTTTTTTGTCTATGGATCAAATTACTTAACCAAGCTTAATAACTGTCGCTACAGGTCACTTTCTGTACTAGCTTGACATGGTGAGAACTGAGAAGGTACCAATCCCAAGTTTTGCCTTTTGATGTTATAATTATGCGTGTGTTGAGAGATCATGTCTTTCAAAACCTTGTTGAGATGTATCAAATCTACCCATAAGCAATCATAATGCACAAGCAGTGAAGCTCTTTGCATCAATCGCATGGGTAGCGTCATCAGGATTTATCTTATTCAGTCCACTGTGTTCCTTGCTTTTAATTTCTCTGCTAACTCAAGGTGATACCGACAAGTCTTCCAGGTAAAAAAACGCTCTCAATTATGTCAGCAAATGTGCAACTTTCAATAACACTAGTTAGATACCCGTGCGTTGCAACGGGGACATGGATATTCTAATGATTTCACATTTATAGTGTCAAACATGTAATTAAACATCATTGTCAAGTTTTGAGCAAAGGCATAATATTATTTTACAATTGGCGTTTTGAGCAAGGCATGCTCACAATTTTGGTGCATCATAAAAAGTATCATCTTTTAATCTTAGGACATATATTAACAATTCATCGTTTTTTAATCTCGGCATCCCAAGCCTAAGATGAGCCACAAGTTGATTCTAATAAGGATCCTATTTTCAGAGATTAAGTTGGATTACAGAATGAAACATGATTGGTGCGGATAATTACATTGCAATTTTGAAGTACATGGATGAATTCAGGCCCAACACATTCAGAAGTATGTAGTGATAATGCACTCACCAAGTTCTCATTATTCATATCTCTGAATGTGTATTTCCTAACATCTTCAGGCGGATAAAGACAAACTTTCGTATGGAAGGAATTGATGACTATATTATGTTACACATATACTTCATGCTCATTTATGTAGTCACCCCGCGTCCCGGCACGAATTAGATAAAACAACTGGAAGAAATTCACACAAATTACATCAGAAACACTGGAAAATCTGTGTTGTTTGGCAAAAAAATTTGCTCAAGCTATCATCAAATGTTCTGACACTACATATTCAGTTTAACGATTTCAAAAACTTGCAGTTTCCGTGCACCACGAAATATTCTTTGATTATACATCAGAGAGGGCACATACAGTAGTAATTATAAACGCAAATTAGCTTATAAATATTTAAGATAATCATGCAGTACATATACACATCAGATTATACATATATGAAACCGCAGTAAGTAATTACAGAATCAATCAGTTAGGTAATATCATCGTGCAGCAACAGAGAAAACGAATTCAAGGCAAAGAAATTGTTGCAGTCACAAGTACAAAAATACACTGCTTACTGATATCTTTTTCTAAACCACAATGTACTAAGTTGTAACAAATCAAATAATACTGTTTCAGATATCAATCACCCATAGCTAATGATATTTACAAATCTGCTTTGGACATGCTCTAATGGTAACAGACCATCTTCTAAGAAAGATAAACATTTTAAGGCTTTATGCCTCTCAAAAATCTCGATCACCATTTCACATGATATTCAAACACTTGATGTGCCGATTTACTGACATATGGTACAGTTCATACATACACTTGATGTACATGATATTCTACCGGAGCTTGATGGCTAAAATACAGTATAGTTGATTTACCTTGTGAAAAAAAGCTAAATAAAAAAATAGCACCATCTTCTGAAATTATGTGGCATCTTTTTTCTGAAAATATACAGTACTCACCTATATTCTGTACGCTGAAAATCGTACAAGGAAAAGCTAACTGACAAAAACAAAAGCCATCTTGTGAAACCAAGGGACGTATTTCATCTGAAAAATTGAAGGTGTATTGCCCATCTTTCAGCATGCACCTGTAGACTCAGCCAACGGCGGAGCTATGTTGAGTTCAGGGGGGCCGCCCCCCCCCCCCCCCCCCCCCCCCCCCCCCCCCCCCCCCCCAGCCCAAAACGAAATTTTATTTTATCACCTAGTAGGTAGCTACGGATTAGACAAATTAGAGCACCCGGCCCCCCCAGACCAGGCATACGGCCCATTGCTGGTCATTCGGCAACTTCCAGGAAGAGAAAATAAAGAGCGTCCCCAGACCAGGCAATATTTGTTGACCATTTTGATGAATAGATCTGCATTTGTGCCAAAAAAAAATCTTGACTGAAAATGGGTGAAAAAGGGCAATATTCGGTTGTTGTAACTGTTCAAATTTCGTGTGGTCACTCGCCCCCCCAGCATTTTTTTCAAGCTCCGCCACTGACTCAGCCGAAGACGCCATTGCCGATGAGGTTCTTGTAGCTGAACCTGCTTGGTGCCTCCTCCATCTCCTTGAGGGTGAATACCATGGGGCGAATGTGTTTCGTCGGCGCGGGCAGGGGATTGTTTTGCACACCCCTACAATAGCAAAGATCAGATGATCAAATCATTTGAGAAGTTTCACTACGAAACAAAAAAAAAATTGAGCGCGACCCGTGTATATTCATCAGAACAGCAGTACAATACAACGTACATACACAGGCCTACACAGCCGGAGCCAGAACACCAACACAACAGCAAAAAAGCTGAACCACCACTGACCCTGCCGCCGCTTCGCACCGCCGGCGATGCCGCCGGAGAAGAGGAAACAAGGCCGCCGCCATACCTGGGAAGGGGAGCACCCCCACACATGTAGAAGACCGCAAGGATCGTCCGTCGTAGCACGCCGGAGCTTGACCCGTTGAACGAACATCGGCCATGGCGCATCCTCCCCAAGAACCAGCACCGGACGCCGAGGAAACGACGACCCCGCACCGGATCTGACACCATCGATCTATCCTCCCTGCGCTGGATCCGAGCCCGAGCTGAAGACGCTCCTGTACGAGCCCCTGGAATCTTCACCGCCCGCGCCGGAGCTCGCGCGAGCGAAGCGGAGAAGAAGATCCAGGACAAAAACCCACAGCTTGACCACCACCGCCGCCTCGCCGGTCAAGCCCAGGCACCAAACCATCTCCACGACCTCCCCGGCGCGGACGCCGGAACGGGAAAGAGGGGGAGAACAAACACCCTAACCACGACGCCAACACCACTGTCCGCGAAGACGCCGCCCGGGAAACGAAAACCTAAACCTAACTATCCACACACGACGAGATCACGAAGCTCCCCTCCACCTCACAGCGCCGAGACAGCAAACAGAGGTGAAGGGAAGCGGCGGATTCGCCGGGGAGGACCAAGAACGGTGGTCGCCTCCTTTATCGCCTCTCTCAAACAGTGTCAGGGAGAGGGGAAAGTGTCGGCCCCTCACTATGAAACAAATGATCATACAGTGACACATGACTTCAAGGAAAGAAAGGGTTCCAGTCACAAGGATTTAACTGACCAAATGGTTTGCTTCTCTTCCTCTTTCCTCTGTGATTAAGCTTTTCGCCCCGCCTCCTAGAACTTTTTTCCTCAATTCTAACTAAAAGTATACAAGTCCAATATACCTTCCCTTGAGCAAAGGGCTGGACAATATGCCTTGCTCCAGTCAGCCCAAGGCAAACAACCCTCCTCCTGCACTCCCTTTATGAGAAAAAGGAGATATGCTGGAAGAACGGATGCCACTGCAAGTCTGCAAGTATGGAGAATTCAGTCAGAACCAGACAGCCAATATTCAGTGCATGCCTCCTCAAAGCAAAATACATGATGAACATAACAATCAAAACCGACATGAGAAAGCTGAAGCTGAACTTATCGAGAGTGCACGGCGCATGGTGGGGCGCTGTAGCGAGGATTCGTCGGACGTAACGGGAGAGAAGGTGTATGGTCATCTAAGCAATATTTATATGACTGGGAAGCATATCACAATTTTTTTAGTACATGGGAACCACCCAGCTCTGCCGGATCATCCACGGCAACAACACTCTCTGAAACCAAGCGGTAGCGTCTCCTTGGACTTCGTATCTGCCGGACCAGAGTCGTTTGAAATTCCTAGAGTCTTCTCCGCCACCATGTCCTCTCCACCCGCCTGTTCATTCTCGTCAGGCTTCTCGCCCTTACCGACTCAGTCGACCTCCAGCACGATATCCGGGATACCGCCTCAACCACGTCGTGGACACTGGACATGGGCGGGTCTGAAAGCACCCAGAGTTTGCGGGATGTAAGCTCGGGTTTGGAGTAACCAATCACCAGATAGCCAAACCGAGAGCTCGTACCTCAAAAATCAATGCCCGAGAGTGCCGACCGGGCGGGGACGGCTTGCTGGGCAACGAGGGAGAACAGGGGCGGGCACGCGAGTGAGAGACATGAGAGTCAGATCGTCCTTTGGAGTGGACAACGAGTCTGAAGTGTAAATCTTCGGGTCTCCGGCGCCGCTACCTCTCCGGCGCCTCCAACGACTCACCGGAACGAAGTGACGTGTAGCATGGAATCCAAGGTCGATGATGGCGGCAAACTCTCGATCGCGTCCGGCGGTGAAGACTCATCTCGGATTTGGGCAGTAAAGCCATATCCCTTCGAACCAGATCGCGCTACCACGACGAGATAGGGATATTCACCATCGCGTCCGGATCTAATGGTTAGATGGACCGATCCGTTCCTTTTCGCTCGATCGAACGATGGTCATATATATCTTTTCCGTTCGATTAGCGATCGATGAGGTCGGTTCCTTTTCTTTTCGTTCGATCGAACCGCTATTTCCACTTATCGGTGGCATGTCATCGTAAATAAAAGGATGTGTGACATCATACCACGGACTCACGATTACAAAAATTCATAGATTCTAGAAGTTCACATTGGTTAATAACTGAACACGGTAAACACATTTAATCCCAGTTTTAACCAAAGCTAAGAAAAGAAAACAAAAACAGACTGTCTATACAACAATAACATCTAGTTATGCTCCTGATCTGCTCCTTCTGCTTCTGCAACAGCTGCGGCCATCAACTCGTCAAACTTTTCAGTCTGCGCCAGCAGTGTCTCAATCTATTCTATATATAAAGGCTGAGGCTTTCAGCCTCATGGGAAGGTGTCCACGTCACGGGCACTGTAGCAGCCACAGTGCACTCGCCTCTACAGTGCACAGTGTACTGTAGCAGCTACAGTACGCGCACTTTTTTTTATTTTCCCCAGGATAATATGTCGGGCGCTGCTACTGTAGCAGCGCTACAGTACAGGCTCATCTTACTCACCTCTACCACGCACTCACCTCTACTGTGCACGCAACTTTTTTTTTCTTTTTTCGCAATAATATGTACCTGAAATATATGTGCGCCGACGAGCATGTTCCATTCCCGCGATCGGTTTCGAGTTTGGTCGACTCTAACTCTTTAATTTCGTATACAAACTCGCAAAAACATCTGACGAATTTTGTCAAATTCGTCACGCTCGGACATCCGTTTGAATTTTCCTTTCATGAGAAGATGAATATCAACCTTCCGAACAACTTTCATGTTTTAAACCTTTTTGTTTCGACGGACATAAACATATTTCTCTCAAATCATCAGATTCGTTGTATTTTTGTCTGCGAAAAATGACAAATTCTGACGGATTTCAAAATTTTGAAACTTGAGGTGGCCAAGTCGCCCGGGCACTATAGAAGCGCCGTCGCTTCGCCATCCGCCGGTACACGTGGCATTTTTGCGCAAAGGCCCCTACCTATTTTGAAATTTGCGAACCGGTCCTCCTCGCCCTCCTCCTCTCCTCTTTCCTCCTCCGCTTGGATGGAGACGCCGCCGGCGCCGAGCTCCTCCCCCGACAAATCAAAGCACACAAGGAACTCCGCCGTCGTCTCCTCTACCTCTAAGAAAATTTCATATTCAAGAAATTTCCAAATTTTACACATAAAGGTTGCACCAAATATCCATTGTGTACAAAAGTGAAACTAAGAAATTCTTAAAATTAAGAAAATTTTAAACTTTTCACATAAACTAAGAGATCTCCGTTTTGTTGCAGATTTTTTGGATTAGTTTTCCAAATAATTTTTGTATTTTTTGCTGAAACAAAAAAACAAATTCCAACGGATTTCACAATTTCGTATCACAACGGGCGCGGTAAAAGACGTCGATCTCAGCTCACCCCAGGCGGTGGCCACGTCGCGCGCTTTTCTGGGCCGTCCGATCGGCGGCACGGACAGCCCAGGTTAAGCCACGTCGCATGGCACTGTAGATGCGGGATGCGCATCTACAGTGCAGCTCACATCTACAGTGCAGCGCCACGTCCGCGCCGTCCGATCGACATCAGACGGTCCTCCTTCCCGCGCGCACGATTATTGTCGCATAATAATTCCAATACAGCCTTTCGGAAGGACTGGAATGCAATTCCAAAAAAGTCCAGGGACTGCTTTGCAAAACTGCCATCGAACCCAATCCCTCCCCTCCCCCTTCCGTGGCGCCGGGGCTCGCCGCCGGCCGCCGACGCGCTGTCGCTCCGGTCCTCCCCCCTCAAATCGGAGCACACGACGAGCTCCGCCGCCAAATCCTCCACCACCTCGCCGCATATCAGCCGCCGGGACGCCGCGCCGTCGCCGTAATCGACGTCGTCGTCCACGCTGGCCTCCGCCGTGTTTGCACGCCGTCACGGCCGCTCCGGCGACCAACGCGTGGCAGCGCGCCGTCTACGCCGCCCCGCGACAAGCCGCGTGCAGCGCGCCCACGCGCGGGCCCCGGATCGCCGTCGCGCGCCTACGGCGAGCTTCACGCCGCCGCGGCAGCTCCGCCCGCCCGCGACGTCACGTCGACGCCACGACAGGCCTGGGCGCGGGCTGGGCTGGCCACATGGGCCGCTACGTGGGCCGGCCTGGCTGCGCTTCCCTTTTTTCCCCTTCTGTTCTTTTCTTCCCCTGCTTTTCTTTTTCTAGAAACTTTTTGCAAATTTTGAAATACAACTTCCACAATTTCCAAATCTGCACTGCTTCAAAATGTGGACATTTCAAATTGAATTAAAAAACTTGCCTATTTTCAGGCAATTTTACAAAAAAAAGAATGTATTTCCCCATGACATTCTTTCTCTGTAAAAATATTCGATTACTTTTTAAGTTTCAAAATATATTTCAAAAATACACAAGAACTAAAAACTTTCAATTTACTAATTACAACAATTCCACTCATACACACGAAATGCACAAACAAAAAATATATATATATTCGACAACTCACATGTTACAATTTGCATAAAACAAAAAATGTTAAAAAAAACAATACTTTCCAATATATCCACCTGAAAAATATGAATAATATATCCGATCGATCAAAAGAAAGAAAATACTTGCTACTTCTAGCAAAAACCAAACATGTTTTCAAATTCCAAGAGAGTTCAATATTTAAAAAAAAAAAACCAAATGCACTTTTTCTAGATATGTGAAGGTCAATTTTTCCACAAATGGTTGACTAAACGAACAATTGCAGAGATTAAAACTTCATATCCCCTAACTATGGATTGAATTTAAATTACACCTAATAAATTTACATACAATGTACTTCCTCTAATTATTGATCTAAAATGATTATCTAATAGGAAAATGTAAAACATAATATAGCATTCTGAATAAGTTAATATTTAGAGAAAATATAACTTCATACAACGTATTTTCCTCCAATTAATTAGTCAAATTAAGCATCTAATAATAACATAAAACATATTATACCGACTCCAATAAGTTAAAATTTAGAGACAACATAACCAAACTCCCCCAAATTATGCAAATCGGTTTAATAAACACTTACATTGAACTTAATACTCTCTAGCTACGTAGTTAAACTTAAATAATGATTAACTAGACGCATATTGAATAAACCACAATTTCATTCCCTCTAAAAAACAGGTTGAATTTAATAGATGGTAACACAACATATTCACCATTTATATTCACAAAGTATATCGACTTCAATTCAATGAACGTTCAAATTGAACTTAATTCTCCCTAATGTCACCATTCTATTCACAAAACATATTATGCAGCAAAAAAAAAAAGACTTCAATTCAATGAACGCTCAAATTGAACTTAATTCTCTCTAATGTCACCACTCTATTCACAAAACATATTATGCAACAAAAAAAAGTTATATTCATACAAAATAACCAACAAGAGCAATCTGGAAATTTTTCAAATTTGAACATTTTTCGCAATCTGAACAAATTTTTCCACGTAAGCTCTCTTTGCATTTAAATAAAATCCAAAATTGCACACTGTTTAAGTAAGAACATTTCCAAAATTCGAATTTTACCGCACGGGCGCGGCGTGCCGCCGCGCAATTTTTCCTAGTCTACGTAAAAACTGCAGCATACAATTTTCCAGAGAAGGATGTCAGTTAAGATTACAAAAATTAACAGACACGACATTTAGATGACATCAGAGTTTATTGTGAACTAACCAAGGTTTTAAATAGCCGGCTATTGCCCGGCTATAGCCTTTCGAGAGGCTTCGCGCTACGGCTATGGCCTTCATAGGCTATAGTGATAATAGCCGCTAATAGCCCGGCTAAATTTATTTAGCCCAGATTTAGCTCCATAGCCGCTAAATTTTCGGCTTAGACGACCAAAAAGTTTGGACCAAAATTGTCCGCTCAATCATATTTGGAGCAAAACTCAACCATATATTGTTTTTGACATGTAATATGGGCATATAACTCTATCTTGAACTACGTTTAGTACTCTAGTTATTCGTATTTCTTTTGTGAATATGTTATGTATCAGTAAATTAGTGATATATATAGGAATACACGCTCTTAAAAGTTAATTTTCTATCATTATATGTCAAAACGGCTATAAGGTCATAGCCAGCTATTTAAAACCTTGGAACTAACCTTCGCTTTTGGATTGGCCGCCCTCTCATCTCATCTTTGGTTTCCACAGTGCCACGATAGATATCCTAATCTTTGCACGGGTTAATATAGGGGGCAAAACAAATTAGAAAACGTTTGTACCATAAAACGAAGGAAAAGGAGCACCTCGATATAATAATATCGTCATGGGTACGGGTATAGATTGTCTGGTTAAAGATACGCAAGTTCTTACTTGTTTCGACGGCGCAGGCCTCAGATCTGGGGCAGATCAAGCTTGGGGAGGCCCCCCGGCCGATATTGCTTCGTCGGCTTCAGATCCAGCTCCACGGAGCTGGTGGTTACTGCGGCTCGTCAACGCCTTCGGGCTAGGAGCTCTTCTGCTCCCGCGGCGGGTGTTCCTGGTGGCTGCCTTCTTCGGCGTCTTCGACGGTGGAGGGACGGCGTGCCGGGCGACCTGGAGGTTGAAGATGGAGTGTGCCATCGCTGCTATTCTTGGTTTCTTCTCGTTTCTTTCTTTGCTTGTATTTCGATGTGTAAGACTCCCTTTTTCGTATGAATACAAGTATGAAATATAAAAATAAAAGAATTTCTGCCGCCGTCACAAGGGTCGCTATGGCTGGAAATAAGCTATGGCTACAAATAAATTAAACCACGTTGTTAACAGTCCAGAACACTAAACGAATAAGCCAACAACCGTTGATACTTATGATCGTGAACTAAGGTTTTCAGTTTCACGTCACAATTCTTATAAAACGAGAGACAGGACACCAACCGCACAAAGTTATCTCCACTACTAATAAACAAGCAAACTTGGCAAGAAAATACAATCTTGACCGTCCATACACATTCATCAAACGGCTCACATACATTTCTTCTCCCCACCCCTATTCAATTGCCCTTACATCACTCCTATTCAATTTTCCTTACATCACGCCTGCCATATATAGAAGGAAAAAACACACACAGGAAAAAACTGCCCCATGGACCAACAAATCAGTGAAACCCAACACACTCCGAAATTACAGCATGCCTGCCATATATCTCCAATTCTCCACTCCGAAATAATATATGCTGGCCATACAGATATAGAATGACATCTCCTTTATTAGATGGATTTTTTTTTCCGACTTGATGGATATTGCCTGCTAGAGTTGTGTGTAAGAGAGCATCACGTACATGTAGTATGTACAAAGATCTCCCGTGCAGGTTTAACTGAATACAAAGCTCTTCATGAGCAATAAGCAAATCGCGAGGACATAGTTTTATTCGATCTGTAGTGAGAAAAACTGAATTTTTGTTTTGCGGCAATGTACTAGGACGCTGACATGGTTGACTGGAAATGATCGCCCGCACATGTTACAAGCCTTGTGTGTCCTGGGCGTGGGCGAGGTACTGTCGCCGAGTCGGTAGCCAAATGAATATGGACAGTTTGATGGATGGTCATGATCTCATTCACTAGAAGCTTCACATATCCTTAGTGGAGATATGGATTTTTGTTGTTGTTGTAGGCAACTAAAGATGGTTTCATGATTTTTACGCATATTGCAATTGTCGACTGGTAGGCCATTACTTTTCAGCTTCAGCACGACATAAACGATCATGGAGATTTGTGGTATCAGCTGGATGTGACCTGACAAATTAGGATTTCTTAATTGGAAACACATATATGCCAATCCATGTAGCTTCGGAGGACTTGAACGAAGCATATGACAAGGAGGAGAAGCTTGTCATTGACTACAATGCTGATCAGCATGCCTATAAGAGATCCGAGTAAAAGTCAATTATTTGTAAATACATTTTTTAGTGAGATGAGCATAACTAGCAAGGTAGGAGTAGGTAATAATTTTATAGTATCTTTTGATTAGTTGATTGAGCTATTCTTTTGCGATAGGTATGGCATTGTATTTGGATAGAACTTTACTGTTCACAATATTCTATGGCTTAGATTTGGTTTATAAAATTTCATTTTCTATGTCTATGTTAATAACCATGTATCATGAGTTGAGCCTCTCCGATCTGCGGACTGGTGGCATGAGTTTTTTTTCTATCAACATTAATTTCAAATATGGTACTGTATACAATTTTCCGCTTATATGGATTTTAAATATATTGATAAATAGTGGGGTCGTGCATTGCACGGGCATGCTTACTAGTAAAGTTAATTAAAGTCATGCAAGGAGGAATCAACATTATTTTCTCCCAATCTGCGATCTGCAGTTAATAAGAAAAGGGCGAGGGCAAGAGGTGTACATACCCATGCCGAGCGCGGAGTCGCGGAGAGCTCGACCTTGCCGTGCTGCTGCATGTACTTCTGCACACAACAAAAGGAGAATCAAGAATAAGAACCCACCAAGCCACGGACCTAAAGATGTAAAATGAACTTTTATAGAATGGGGAAACTGAAGATTTATATCATTGCTTCTTCGTGTTCGAGTCATAACAGCTAGTGCTCAATTTGTGAACGACCAATGAGATTGAGAAAATGGATGGCTCACCACTCACTAAATTCTGTTGGCAAATACTCCAATGCTATACGTGCCACGAAATTTGCGGATAGTGTAGGAAATCTTGTACTCCCTCCGTCCCAAAATAAGTGTCTCAAAATTGTACAAAAGTGAATGTATCTATACTTGTTTCATGTCTAGATACGTCTATTTTTTGACAAATCTAAGACAGTTATTTTGGGACGGAGGGAGTACTATTTTTTTTGATCGGTAGAAATAACGAGTTCATTGTTAGCTAAGTAGGCAGAGAAGTCTTTTCAATTGTACTAAGAAAGAAAAAAAACACTACCATCACACAAAACAAGGCAATCATAAGTGGATAAACAATATTAGGCAATCATGCATAGGGGATTTTTTTTCATAGCATGTTCTTTTTTTTCATTCATGAAACTGCTCTGAAATCTATTTATTATATAATTATAAAATCAAGACAAACGATGAACTGGGATTCAACAACCTCAAGGAACGTTCAGATATAAAGAAAAACAGCCATGTAGAAATAAGACATACGCGGTTAAGCCCGTTTATGGAAAGCAGGCAAAGAGCCATAGCGATTATTTGAAAAGGCAGGCCACACACCTAAAGGCCCTTTTGTTTGGGCTAATTTTGGCTTTTTGGATTTGGATTTAAGCCAGAAAAGCACCTAAATAGGTGCTTTTTTGGCTTTTGGCCAAAAAAGCACATATTTAGGTGCTTTTCTGGCTTAAAGCCAAAGCCAAAAAGCTAAAATAAGCCCAAACAAAAGGGCCCTAAGAATCGTTAGAATAAGAACATGGACCTTGCCGTCTTGCATACGCAGTGCTGGGCTCCTTGCCGTGTCTGCCGAGGAGAAGGCGAGCGCGAGGGCAGGGCCGCGCGGCGTGAGGCGGCGGCGGAGGGGAAGAAATGGGCAGGCCCGGCTCTGACCCTAGGCGACCTTGTGCGGCGCACAAGGGCCCTATGGCTGGGGAGGGCCATCTCTACATATGTCTATATACGTTTATGGTGCTGAAAAAATTAAAGGTAGAAGGCCCGAGCGAAACATCAGCCCATCAGGGAGAGGAATAGGCAGGCTCGCTAGTCGCTAGCTACACGCAATCGCTCGTACGATCGATTGACCGATCGATCCGCTTTCAGCTGTCTGTTCATGTTATCGGTTGTTCGTCTGTTCGTGTTCTCGCTGCCGCCTTCCGCTTCCGCTGGAGAGAAACTAGATCGCCCGGCGGCCAGGCTACCAAGCGTGGAAGCGCCCTGTGCAGCTGTAGATCGTCCTTCTCCATGTAGGTACGTCCGTAGGTGTAATCGTCCTCCTCTGCTGAGTCTGCTCCTGGTGCGTATATATTGGATATTGCCCTATTTTATTTGATCTGATGCTTGGGTACGACCTATGAGTTGTACTGAGAAGAATATTTTGAACAACATTGATCTTGATACGATACTCAATGATTTTGCATCCAAAAATGCCCAAAGAAGTTTTTTTTTTGTGAATTACTGATGCATTATTGATGATGAACTCATTGGAATTTGGTTCTTATTTGAGCTAATTAAATTAAAAGGAAATATTATTTGTTATATTTTGCAACTCTTTTAAACTTTCTGTCGTAATATTAAATTGCTTAATCACTTATATCAGTTATTTATAGACATATTGGAATTAAAATGTGTGGTTGGATATAAACTTCTAACATTTTACGTCAGATGCGTACATATATAGTATCTATAGGGGCCAATTTTTTAACCTTGCACTAGGGCCCTAGAAAACATAGAGCCGGCCCTGGAAATGGGGAAGAGGCGACAGAGCGGTGGGTGAGTGGCCGCCGTGGTTCGTTCTGGGGAGCTCTACTCTAGAATTTATGCGCGTCTTTCCATTCGTGTACTCGGTTTCGAGTGTCGTCGATTCTAACTTCTCAATTTTGAATCGATATTCGAAATCTTTTAGACAGTTTTTATCAGATTCATCGCATTCGGTTGATCGTTTGAATATATCCTTTGACGAGTAGGTTAATGTCAACGTTTTACACAACTTCCAAGTTGTAACTTTTTTGTTTCGTCTATTTCGTTTAGATAAAAAACATGTTCTCTACATGATGAAAAATGTAAAAAAGCATCAGAAATCATTTGTAGGGTACTAGCACATTTGAAAATTATTTTTGAACGATTTTCAGAAAGTGAATTAAAAGGTATTTGAACGGAAACTATTTTTGAACAATTTTAAAAGGCGAGCAGAACAAGTCAAATTATTTTTGAAATGATTTTCAAAAAAGTGAACAAAATAGGTATTTGAACGAAAATTAGAAATCATTTGTAGGGTACTAGCACAACTTCCAAGTTGTAACTTTTTTGTTTCGTCTATTTCGTTTAGATAAAAAAACATGTTCTCTACATGATGAAAAATGTAAAAAAAAGCATCAGAAATCATTTATAGGGTACTAGCACATTTGAAAATTATTTTTGAACGATTTTCAGAAAGTGAATTAAAAGGTATTTGAACGGAAACTATTTTTGAACGATTTTAAAAGGCGAGCAGAACAAGTCAAATTATTTTTGAAATGATTTTCAAAAAAGTGAACAAAATAGGTATTTGAACGAAAATTATTTTTTAAACGATTTTAAAAGGCGAACAGAAAAAGTCTGTGAATGGAAATTATTTTGAACGGTTTTCAAAAAGTGAACAAAAATAGGTATTTGAACGGAATTCATTTTTGAACGATAATAAAAGGCGAACATAAAAAGTCTGTAAACGGGATTATTTTTGAATGATTTTCAAAAAAGTGAACAAAATTGGCATTTGAACGGAACCTATTTTTGAACGACTTTGAACGACTTTGAAAGTCGAACAAAAAAGTCTGTGAACGGAGATTATTTTTGAACGATTTTCAGAAATTGAACAAAAAAGGTATTTGGATGAAAACTATTTTTGAACGATTTTAAAAGGCGAACAGAAAAAGTCTGCGAACGGAAATTGTTTTTGAACGATTTCCAAAAAAGTGAACAAAAAAAAGGTATTTGAACGGAAACTATTTTCAAACGATTTTAAAAGACGAACAGAAAAAGTCTGTGAACGAAAATTATTTTGAGCGATTTTTAAAAAGTGAACAAAAAATAGGTATTTGAACCTAAATTATTTTTGAACGATTTTAATACATGAACAATCTTCGAATATGAACAAATTTAAGAAATTGAACATTTTCAAAAATGAAAATTCAAAAAATAATTTCTAGTAACAAAACTGAAAATAACAAAAAAAAGAAACATCCAATAAAGAGTATTTAAATAATATATAAATAGAAAATAGAAAAGAAGAAAGAAACAACAAAAAAGCTAAAAAAGAAAATCAAAAAAGAAGAAAGAAACAACATTATAAACGGAAAAAGAAGAAAGAAAAAAGAATAAACGAAAAAAGAAACAGAAAAAGAAATGAAACAGAAAAAAAGCCGAAGAAGAAAGACAATTAGAGGGACCAGATGCTTGTACAGACATGAAATCCAGCTTAGTGCAGTGGTTTGCATTCTGTCAACCTCCCCAGAGGTGCGTGGTTCCAATCCTAGGCTGCGCATTTCAAATCTCTTATTTTTTTTCCGCTCTGATTAGCGCAGCCCATTCGGCCCAGCCATTGACCTGGTCGATGTATAGGGTTTACCGTGGCGGGCGCCATGAGAATGAGGTGGTGCTCCGCATATGGGCCATAAGTGGGCCGAGAAAGGAACCCGGCTAACGAGCCGAGCTCTACAAAATGTGACCTCAAATAATATTTTTTCGATAATTGACTTAGAGCTCACTCAACTCTAATTCTATCAGATTTGCATCGTGATTCGCAAAAGGTGTGCGATGACAGCCTATCATCGACCTGGTCAATGTATAGAGTTTGCCGGTGGCGGGCGCCATGAGAATGAGGTGGTGCTCGGCATATGGGCCAGAAGTGGGCCGAGAAAGGAACCCAGCTAACGAGCCGAGCTCTACAAAATGTGACCTCAAATATTATTATTTTTTGATAATTGACTTAGAGCTCACTCAACTCTAATTCTATCAGATTTGCATCGTGATTCGCGAGTCACAAATGAAAATTTTTCAGTCGCACATGTAACTGCATGGTGTCATCTGAGTGAGAGTTAACTTAATTATCACTTGAGTGAGATCTAGAGGCTCCAATATTTTTTCAACCACACACACGGAACATGGTTTTTTCCCGCACACATCATACATCCTTTCTTCATAAACGGTTAAAGGCACATAAAAGACACAATATATATGTTGTCAAAGTATTCATATTTGTTAACTTTATACTTATTCTGTGTTTTTTATGTCCGTCCGGGTGATAAATGTTGTGAGGAGCCAAAAATCAAATTGTACAAGGTTTTTGCTGAGTTTCGCCGTCTACATGTCACTCAGGTCTCAAGTTTACTGCAAAAGAAATTGGCAACCACTAACCTGCAAAAATAACTAAACACGAATTGACAAGTTACACAGACCACCAAAGATACATAGCCTCAAGTACCACATATATATATATATATTACAATACATTACGCGGTCCACCGCTATGTCTCAACATAATGTTTCCTACTTATCCTGTATAATAAAAAAACTTTAAATACCATTAACCACCTCAAATGATCGACGTGTATACATCTCACAAAAGAGATTCAAAATACCTCAACTTTAGTGTACATCCAGTGGTATAGGTTACCACTCTCAGCGAAGCCTCTTGTGGTTGTTGTAGACATAGGAGCTGGCAAGGAACATGTAGAGCGCGAGATCGGCGGCGCTAAGGCCGGCGAGTATCCAGTAGAAGTAGTCAAGGTGTGCGCGGTTGAGATTGTCCGCGAACCAGCCATCACCGTCATCGCTCTTGGTTATGCGGTCGATTAGGGCAATAAGGGCGCCACTGATGAAGCTGCCAATGCCCATCACGCTGAAGTAGAGCGCTAGGCCCAAGCTACGTAGCTCATCGGGCATCTGGTCATAGAAAAACTCTTGCATCCCAATTTCTGCGAACACGCACGCCATTCCAATCAACACGTACTGCGGCACCAGCCATACCCAGCTCATGGGCACTGTTGCACCAGCGACGTCCACTAGGCCATGCTCATGTGCTATCTTTAAGCGCCGAGCCTCTACTAGCGCTGCCGTTGACACCGCCCCCAATGACAACGCCAAGCCTGTTCCCAAGCGTTGCAACAACGTCAGTCCCGATGGGTTGCCCGTAACGCCTCGCAGAGCTGGCACCAGTACACATTCGTAGAAAGGAACGAATAACAGGACCGTTGCCGGCCCGAACATCTGTAGCGCGGCTGGTGGCAACTCCAGAGCTTCAATTATGTGGCGGTCAAGGGTGCGACCTTGCTTGTTGAAGAGCGTCATGCCTTGCGCCAACACGACACCGTATGATAGGCATGCCGACCAGATCGACAATATTCTTAGAACACGGCGCGCGTCGTCCTGCTTGGCTACATCATCCTCGTCTCCCAGCTGGTGTTGTATGTTCTTGTCAAGCAATGACATCGTGTTGGGGTCCTTATTCCTAACAAGCGTGAAAAGGCTTCGAGCGAGGGGTTGTCGGAGCTTGGGGCGAGCGCGTATATTCGATATGTAGGGGTGCCAATGAAGAAGACAACGAAGGAGCATAGCATGATGGTGCACAACATGCCAAATCCGAGCCCCCAACCAAGGTTCTCCTGGATGTAGCTTACTCCACCGACCGCGATGGCGACACCGATAGCTAAGCAGAAGTACCACCAATTAAAGAAAGAGCTGCGGGCAATATACTCCCTAGGATGGTTCGGATCAAACTGATCGGCACCAAATGCCAGGGCACATGAACCGTGTGGGCCCTGTGCAAGGGCGATGAGGTAGAGAGAGGCGTAAAAGAAAGCCACCTGTGACCATGAAGGGCAGGGAGTGGAGTCGTCGAGTGGTGACGTGTGTTCTACCGGGAGCGTGGATGCTAGAGTTATCATGCCATACCCCTGCATAGATACACGTAGTTTTTGCATGTCTCAGTTCGGTAATCTCCATGTAATTAAAGGACATGATAAACTGGAACAAAACCTCATTCTACATACATCTTGATTGGAAAAAAGGATTAAAGTCATATTGGCAACCAAATTTTTCGATAAAGATATTGGCGACCAGATAGGTATTCAACCAGCTATTCTATTTTAAGACAACATTAGTGCGAGATAATTACAAAAAAACATCACAATTGGGGCAATTTTCACAAAAAACTGCCGAGATACAAATTTTTGGCAGAATCCCACCGAGATTGAGGCACAACGTGACATGAATCACTGATTCGCTCGGCTAGGCACGCTATGGGTAATTATGACAGGTCGGGGCCACCACAACTGGGGCAATCTCGGACACAGAAAATCACGACCTCGGGCAATTTCGAAGACTTAAAGTGGCCCTGGCATGTCAGAAGTATCCTTAGCGCGCCTAACTGAGCATATCAGTGCTTCGTGCCACGCCGTGCCTCAATTCCGGTAGTCTTTTGCCAAAAATTCTTATCTCCGTGGTTTCCTGCGAAGATTGCCCCATTGTGATGGTTTTCTGCAATGATCTCCTTTAGTGCATATAGGCTTTCTTCTTTTACCGGTAGTACACGTTCTCAACTCTGAGAGCCAAGAATTATCTGATTCATGGAAGTTTGACTCATACTTATAATTTATCCCACGATTCTAAACCAAACAAGTCCTCATTCTTGTATATGTTCCTAAGAGAACTAACTTATCCTGATGTTTCGTGGTCAAAAAGAGGGGCGAGGAAACAGATAAGTAGAAGAATTCAGATGCGAGGCTCATCTAGGGGCTTACTCGACAACACCACATGGATCATTTTAGGCATGGAGTACTTGTTGTGCTTTGGGTGGAGTTAAAACATGGAGTAGTATGTATTACCAGGACGTAGAGTGTGCAGGCAAGTATGATGGATCGGTAGCGGCCGAGCCAGGAGTCAGCGACGAAGGCGCCCAACAGCGGTGTGAGGGTGGCCGTTCCCGACCAGGCGTTGACGGCGACGGCGGCGGCAGCGTTGGAATGAGCCAGAGGCCCTGTGAGGTACGTGATGAGGTTCGCTGCCACGCCGTAGAATGCAAAAACGCTGGCGACCTCCACCACTGCATTAACATAGTACGTGTATTATTATTCATCTCTGATCGACCTCCACCACGTGGTTTAGATGTCGAATACTTGGAACGTATGTACATACCGACGACGAAGATGGCGGAGCGCCACCCGCCGGAGGTGCTTCGGTAGACGGGGCGGCCGAGGTAGTCGGAGACCCCGGCGAGCGGGTCACCATCTTCATCTGTGCCGACGCGAGCAAGGAAGGGGACATGATCGGTGTCCGCCATTGCTATCTTGCTCTACCTCCCGACTGATTGGGGTGTGTGGGTGGGTGGTTGCGCAGCATGGGTCCTCAATAGATATGTGCCAGCTCAAGAGCTCGCGCGCCAGTGCTTGGATTACGATATATCACTGCCGATGCTGGTTATGCGCTCAAGAGCTGGTCCCATTCGCCGTGAGTCCGTCCAGAGTACTACAGTACGAGAGATAAATTCAACACAATTGGCGTTTTTTGTTGCCCCGTTTGGGACCAACCTTGATCAATACGAACGAAGGAAGGGCGAAATCGAGGCGATCGTGGCGGCGGACCTAGGCCGCCGCCGCGGGAGACATCTGTAGTTTCATCGTCGTCGTCGGTAAAGATTCGACGGGTCCTCGCTTTCTATAGGTGTCGTTCTGGCACTAGAAGGGGTGGGGACCTCGGATCTGCCCACGACGCTTTTTGAAGGTCCTTAATGTTAGAACTTCGTTTTGGTCGTCATCTTCTTCGTTAATGGAGATGGTCTCGTCTGTAATAAGTGATCTCCCACGCTTCGTTCGACGGCGAGATACCCTTCCCGATGTCAATGGTGGATTTGGAAGATTAAGTCTGTCTAGGCATGGTTCTTCAGATCTTGCCTCGCTAGATCAATCTTGGATTGCTTCTCATGGTTGTCGCGGGGAGATTTGTCCTCACAATATCTATCCCGGATGCTACGTCTTCGGCATTGATGATTCGTTCTCTCGGCTCCCAACGACGTCGACAAAGTGGTTCGGTTATTTGTCACTGGAATATCAGTGGTGGTGCTCTTGCCGATATTGCTTGATTAATTTAATGGTTGCGTGCGTGCACAAAGCCTTGGCATTGCGGCTCAAAATTAAAAAAGAGAGAACCGAAGTGGTATTCACAGGTATGTGGTTTGTTGGTTTCGGCGCTGTTCTGCGGCTGCCTTCAGAAAAGTACAAGATTGTGTCATAGATGAAGAAAGGGGTTAAATATCTCATAGATTTGCTAGTCCGAATCAACGATATATATACAGCTTCGAACTGTGTATGACGCTGAGTTAGGGGCACGAAATAAGAGTTGATTAGGTCCATAAACCGGAAGCCACCACCATTGATGTTAGCCTGCACCCTGCAGCACTACAAACAAACTAAATGAAAAATCATATTGTTCTGCTACCTGCACCTTTGCTTAACTCAATGATAATGCTATGTAGTCTTTAACGTCTCCAACGGATATATATTTTTCAAAGATCCAGCCTTTATTGGCATTCATTGATAGAAGCAGAGGGTCTCCAATATAGATTGAGAATTTCAGCGATGGATTGTTCACTTGTTTACCTGTGAACAACTACGTTCAATGGATTGTCTTAGGTCACCCCCTACAAAAATGTAATAACACAACTAGGAGCGCACGCACCTACCACCATGTCGTGGTGGTATCACGGCAGATGTCATAGGATGGCTAAAGGTGGGGCCGATGGACGCTGGTGGCTCCGGAGAGGGCTAGCGCGCTAAGGAGCGCGCACAGAAACACACAAGCACACACACGATCTACCCAGGTTCGGAGCCCTCGTGAGGAGGTAAAACCTCTACTCTGCCTATCTCTCTGTATACCGAGATATCACAAGTACAATGCTGCTGCTCGACCTGTATGATCTCAACAATTGAGATGAACTCAGGAAGAAGATGAAGCTACAGGGGGGAATGAATCTCAGTGCACCGTCCCTCACGCAGGAGGGGGTGGTGCCCTATTTATAGGCTGCCCCGAGTAACGGTATGGCCCCACACAATGCACTGTAGCCACACGCAACGGTATGTCGTGAGTGCTTCTCCTGTCAGAGACAGGACGTGGCCTGCCCATCCCCTGCAGCACAACGGTACACCTAGAATGTACCCTCTGCTAGGGACAGGATGTGGCCTGCCCATGCCTTGCCTCGCATTCTGTCCCCGGATATCCCGCGGTCAGCGGTTAGGTGAGGCCTGTCACTTCACCGCCGCCCCATACTGCCTGCCACGCTCCCGTGTCAGGCGCTCCCGTGTCAGGCGCTCTCGTGCCAGACGGGATGCGACAGGAGCATTGACTCCAACCGACACAGAGCACCTCTCTGCTTTAACCCGGCATGGCTATGCCGGATTCCTCTTCATCGAGTCTCCCCTGCATATAAGAGAACATACTAGAATACCGACATTGATATGTCGGTCAACATACCCCGGCTGGTATATGTCGGTCAGTATATGCCGGTTTGCACCAGCATGGTACCTCGGTCCCTTCTGGCCCTGGATAACTCGGTTTGCCTATGTCGGTTTATATCAACATTACGTCCCGGCCTCCTCAGAGGTCCGGCTATGTCGGTTTTTACTATAACCAGGCCCACTCCTGGGCATAACTTATACCGTACCTTGACCCTACCCGGGGGTAGCCCCCCGACATTAGTCCCCGAAGCTGGTGCGGTCCTGCAGCCTCAGATGAAGGGCCACAGCAGGTTTACACAACCAAAACAACCAAACCAAATATCCCACATAATTATGTCGGTTCATCCGAAACTTCAGTAATTAAACCTCCAACAGATTCCGGCATTAGCCTGTATGCCGGTTTCCCCGACATAAGGAAATCTCCTCGATCTCTTTCCAGATCTCATCATTCCACGTGTCAGCGAATCTCTGCTTGTCACCTCGGTTCCTGTGCGCGGACAGACGTGCCTCTGCACGCACGCCTCCCACGTCATGTGGGCCCGTGGGCTGTCCAGTCCACAACACACTTGAGTGCTTTGACCATCGTGCGCCTCCTCGATTTCCGCGACAGCAACCGCACCAAATCACGCCCTGGGCGGTTTGCACTTTGCGGCCCACGATGTGGCCAATCGTGCGGCCGCTTTTAGCGCAACCGCCCGCACCGTGCGCAGTTAATCTGCGCGACGGTTTCAGAGATCGTGCACGGGAGATTTGCTAACTGCACACGCTCCACGCCTTTAAATAGGGGAGCGGGGTGCCCCTTCTTCTTCTTCTTCTTCTTCTTCTTCTTCTTCCTCGCACTCTTCGATTTCCTCGCTCTTCTCCATCTCCGCTGCCACACAGAGCTCTCCACCACAGCGCGACGCCGGAGCCTACGAGCCTCACCGCCCGGAGTTCTTCACGCCGCCACCGCGCCAAGCTCTTGTCCGGCACACCGGGCACACTCCGCACCTCGCGCCGCCACTTCTCCGGTAAGATCTTTACCCCTTTGCATCTCCCGCGAACATGTTCATCTTGTCCGTAGTTTTGCTCTAGTTCATCCGTAGATTTCCCTAGATTCAATCCATAGACCTTCTATTTATCTTCTTTTTTACCTTCTCCGTAGATCTTCCTACTACGTACTTGGTCGCAGATCTTTGTTTCTCGTTGATATTCCTTTTCCTCTACTGCGTAAACATTCCGAGATACTTATCCTGGTTAAATCTCTGCCCCTTTGCAGACTTTTTCCGAGATGTCTTCTAGCAGCGCTGCAGATCCCGCCGACACAACTGTCGAGGAGGGAACACGCGACGGATGGGAGGGCTCGGATGCCTCCCAATCCGAGATTGACTGGCTGATTCGGAGCCGGCGTATCCTGAAAGAGGTGATATGACGGATCCCTGGCAACGAGACCGAACCGGATTTGGAATCCGGCGAACGCGTGGTCTTCGTCGCGCACTTCGAGCGTGGCTTCGGCCTCCCGGCGAGCAAATTCTTTCCGGCCTTCCTGAACCGGTTTGGCCTTCAACCTCACCATCTTATCCCGGCCAACGCCATCACCGCACTATTTGCGTACGCTTCTTTCTCCGAGGGATATCTCGGCCTCTGGCCCAGCGTCGATCTCTGGGCCAAGTATTTCCAGCTCCGGAAACAGAGTGTTCTGGATCCGGAGAACAAGAGCTTCCCCAAAGAAATGACCCCGTGCGGAGCCGCCACCATCATACCTCGGAAAGGCTCCACCTTTCCCCGGATTCAAGGCTTGGAATCATGCCGGAAGTGGCAGCGCACATTCTTCTACGTGAAGAGTTCGGGGCACGTCGACCTCCTCAATCTTCCGGCATTCAGCCTCGGAGCCCCCACGGAGCAACTCAATTGGTCTTTGGACCCAAAGGAGTCTAATGCCGAGATCAACAAGACCCACAAGGTCCTTACCCAATTACTGAAGGACGGTCTGACGGCCGATGATTTCTTGAGAACCTTTGTCACCCGCCGAGTCTGCCCCCTCCAAATCCGAATACACAAGATCTACCACATGAGTGGCCATTTTGATCCCACCCGGATCAGCACCCATGAACTCAGCAAAACCGAGGTCAAAAGACGCGTCAGGGCCATTGCCAAGACGCAGATGCCCGAGGAATGGGAATGGGGTAAAGAGCCCCACGACAGAACCCGGCTTCCGGAGCAAGTAAGTAACGTGCAGTTTCAACCGACACATTTTGCTTACCGAGACAACCTTTATGCCGGCACTAGTTTTGCTCTTAGAATAACCCGGTTTCATTACTTTCCCTTTGCTGAAATTCACTCGGCAACAGGTCGAGAATGGAGAGAACCCCTCCGAGAACTGGGGCCAAGATCTGGACTCGGACATCACCGAGGTTGAAGACCCGGACGATGAGGACCACATGCCGATTCCTGATGCCGGCGCCCTGCCTCGGGTAAGTCTCGAGCCCGAGCTTCAATCCGAGATTGGTCAGATGATGATAACGATGATTGCCAAATTCTAGACCCAATTGATGCTCCTCCCATCTCCTCTGCTCCTCCACAATCCTGGACCTCAGCTGACCCGGCCGGCCCAGCTCCAAGTACCACGGGCTCCCGAGGTGCATCCCGCAAACATGCAGGGACCGGTCCCTCCGAAACCGGGACATCAAAAACCTCAGACCCCGCAGCGCCAAAACCGAAGCGACAGAAGAGACCGGCACAAAAGGTCTGAGGCAAGAAGCAGCCGCCGACGACCGAAGGGTAAGATATCCTTTGCTCGCTCCCTCTCTTCCTTTAACCAAGACATCATTTTCCCGAGATAACATAATCTTCTACCTTGATGCAGCGCGGCCCTTGAAGTGCCTCAGAGTGCATCTTCTGTGCGCTCACCTCTTCCACCGCCAGTGGTATCTCGGTCATCCGAGACTGGACCTGCTAGCCCAACCAGGGCAAGCCATTCCCCGATACTCACAACCCCGGCCGGCACACCGCCGCCGGCATCTAGTGCCGCACCTGGAGGAGGCCAAAGCACTCCAGAAATCTTGGTCCTTGACCGAGATGTTGATTCCGGTGTCCACACCATGGACTCCGAGACGGAGCGATACGAAGCCCCGGTGGCGCCGGATCAACAGCAACCACCACCACAACAACAACAACAACAGCAACAGCAACAACAGCAACAGCAACAGTAACCCCCACAGCAACAGCAGCAGCCGCCACCACCACCGAAGTCCACTACGAAGTCCACTGCGCTGGCAACTCAGAAAATCACTCCGCCTCCCAAGCCGACACAGAGCCAACTGGTCGCCGGGAAACAACTTGCCAACCCGGAGAGACAAGTGGTGCTGACATCTACCACGACTCCGAGCCACCAAGCTCTCAACGCCTCCGTTTCCCGAGCCTTCACCGGCAGCTGGGATATTCCTCGGCTGCGCACCCAGAGTGGTAACAGTTTGGGCTCGGCGGAGCGGTACAACATGGACTGGAACGCCACCGACACTAGCGAGGTTACCTCCCATAACCCGGCTAACCAGCATCCAGCTGGCCCGAGCGTTCTTGCGCGTCCTTGCACAATTTACAAGTTGCGACTCTTCGAGCCAGCCAAATTGCAGAGGTAAATTTTCCTCGGCATAACCTTATTTCCTTTGTAATAGATGATAGACATATATAATCCCTAGTCCCCGAGATTCGGGTCGAGTGATTGACACTCACCCGAGTAAAGATCACTCGGCGCGAATCTTCACAAAACTTCAACAATCAACTTCAAAAATCCCGACATCCAGTCCCCGAGATTCTTGTCGAGTTTTACTCGGCATGAATCTTGAAAATTTTCAACATCCAGTCACTGAGATTCTTGTCGAGTTTTACTCGGCACGAATCTTGAAAAATTCCGACATCCAGTCCTCGAGATTCTTGCCGAGTTTACTCGGCGTGAATCTTTGAAAATTGTACTAACATTTTCCCTTTTTTCAGGAATTCACCAATGCTCGTACTACGGTGTTCCATAAGCTGCTCCTGGACCACAACAAGCTCAAGCGCTCCTACAAGCAATTGCAGGAGGCGCTAAAAAACAAGGACATCTCGCACAATGTCGCGCTCCAGAAGGAACGAGACGAAGTGTCTCGGCTCCAGAAGGAACTTGACCGGGTCCAGAACGAGAAGACCGAGATGGAGAAAGCTCTGCTGCAGCGGGAGGAAAATGCTCAGAAGCATAAGGAGCTCCTTGAGCAAACTGAGGTCCGCGCTTCCTCGGCTCAGGAAGAATTGAACGCCCTCAAGGCCAAGTGTGATACCTGGCTGACCGAGCTCACCCGGCTCAACCGCGAGATGGACAGTTAGTTTCCCTTATTCTTTTTCTCCTTTCGTTTGCTTCTACCGACACTAGCTATATGCCGGCATACGACTTAACTCGGTGACAATTTTCCTTTCTTCAGAACACTTCGCCCACACCAAGGCCGCTGCATCCAACCTCACCAAGAAGGCACGAGCAAAGAGAGCAAAGGCTGGCCCAATCTCGGATGAATGGGACATTGAGGACCATCTGACGGCCCTGAATGCTCGCATATAGGACATCGGCATTGAGCTTCTTGACGCTGGAATCCGAGTTTACCGGACTCTTTGGCCAACATCCGAGCCTCCAGTCACTATTGACGAGTTATCCAAGTGCCTGATGGGGGCCGAGACAAGACTCCGAGAGTGGAGATCCTCTTCCGCTCGTGCCGGCGCAGATCAAGCTTTAACCTTCGTGCTTTCTTGGTACGAAACAGTTGAGCTCAAAGCGCTGAAATCCCTGCGCGCCAACTCACCATGGACTTCGGATCCACAACTGGTTCAGAGCCGCAAGGAGGCAGCTTGCTTCATTGCCAGCTATGCCCCAACCAAACAGTTCATTCCTGGGCCAGCCTACTCCGACGACAAAGAAGAAGACTCTGATGAGGAGGATGATGAGGGAGAGGAGGTTGACGAGGAGATCGAGGCCGAAGCTCCCGACACTACTACCGACGCAGCAGCCATCGACATTTCCTCGGATCCAGCCTCCGACACTGATGGTAACCCGGCCACTGACACAACTGTCGATCCTGCGGCCGAGACTGCTTCTGCGGCTCCCACTGCTTCAGTTGATCTGAGCTCCTCCACTGCTGCTGCCTGAACTTATTATGAGCGGAACCATTAAATCCCCGGAATGCCGGGTGCATATGTAAATATACCTTTAAGTATTTCTCATTGCTACTCTTATTTTGCTAGCTTAACGAAAACGGCTCAATGCCGGATCACTTTGCACCAAGTCCCCGAGTTTACTTTCTTGTTTACTATACTTAGTAATCTTTGCTCTTGTCCACGATTTTGGCGTTCGACAGTCGAGTCACAAGACCAAAATTATAGCATACAGTACTTGTAAAATTTGAGATAAGGTTTAGAGTCATCCGACACAAGGAAAGGAATGAAAAACAGGGTTAGTAAACAACATATGCCGAATCATTTTTGGACCGAGCCCCCGAGTCCGTTTTCATGTTTACCACATTCCATAACCTCTGCTCTTGACTGCCATTTTGGCGTTCGTCAGTCGAGTCACAAGATCACAACAAGATAGCATACATTACTTGAACTTTGAAACGAGGTCAAAAAACCATCCGGCATATAAACAACTCGATAAAACAGAGATAAAACACATGCATATGGACAAGGCAGTCCCTGATACTTTTTTCGGAGTGCCGGCATTTTATTCAAAGGAAACCGAGATACATACATTGCGCCCTTAAGAGTAAAAGGGACGGAGTAGAGCTACATTCCAGGGTCGTTTGGTCTCCTCTCCGGATTTGTCCATCACATTTTTCCTCGGTTCCTGCGCATCTATAAGATAGTATGTATCATTGTGCAGAGCCTTGCTCACAATGAATGATCCCTCCCATGGAGGTGACAGCTTGTGTCGGCCTACACTGCGCTGCACTAGCCTCTCCTTCTCAGAATACCTGAGGGCTGATTTCCGGCTATGATAGCGTCGGAGATTTTGCTGATATATTGCTGACCGAGATAAGGTTAGTTCTCGTGCTTCTTCGAGCAAATCAACATCATTTTCCCGAGCTTCTTTTGCCTCAGTTTCTGTGTACAGCGCAACTCTCAGCGAGTCAAACTGTATGTCGGTCGGCATGACAGCTTCTGCTCCATAGACCAGAAAAAACGGCTTATAGCCCGTTGATCGATTTGGTGTGGTCCAGAGACCCCACAACACCGCTGGTATCTCCTCTATCCAGCAACCCGGAGTTCGCAGCAGTGGTATCTCCTCTAGCACCAAAGCATTTGCTCTCTCCACTTGCCCATTGGCCTCCAGATGTGCAACCGAGGCTATGTCCAACCGAATTCTTTTTTCAGCACAGAACCGAGCAAATTCTCCCACAGCAAAGTTTGTACCATTATCCGAGATAATGCTATGGGGGTAACCATATCTCAAAATGATGTCCTTCAAAAAGGACACAGCTGTGTGACCATTACACTTCCTAATTGGCTTCACTTCGATCCATTTGGTGAACTTTTCCACCATTACCAGCATATGAGTCATGTTACCTCCGGCTGGTTTGAACTCCCCCACCATATCCAGACACCAAACAGCAAAGGGCCAAGTGATGGAATTGTCTTGAGTGCCGAAGCTGGCATGTGGATCTTCTTAGCAAATCTCTGACACCCCTCGCACTTTCTGACGATATCTTCTGCCTGATGCAAAGCACTGGGCCAGTAAAACCCATGCCAGAATACTTTAGCAACCAAGGCCCTTGAAGAAGCATGATGACCACACTCTCCTTGATGAATTTCTAGGAGCATTTATTGCCCTTCCTCCGGTTCAACGCAACGTTGCAGCACCTCGGTTACACTTCTCTTGTATAACTCCTTATTGATGATGGTGTATGCTTTGGATCTTCTTTGCACTTGCCTGGCCTCAACTTCATTATCTGGCAAACTCCCATCCATCATATATGACAATATAGGCTGCGCCCATTCTGGCACAGGACGTACAGGAAAGATCGGGACATCTACCTCCATTGGCTCAACCTACATTGTCTCCTCCAACATTGAGTGACCAGTCCCCGAGTTCTGCCAAGCAGTCCTCAGGTTTTCCCAAATACACCCGACATCAACATCCATAGGCACAACTCCAGATTCCGGTTCCGCCGGGATAAAGATTGACTCGGACTCGGGCGACGGTTTGATTGATGGCTTCTTCAGATGCTCTAAAGATATTCCGGGTGGAATTGGATCCCGAGATGACCCTAGCTTGGACAATACGTCGGCTGCTTCATTTTCTGCCCGAGGCACATGTTTGAACTCGCAACCTTCGAAAAATCCTGAGATCTTTTGAACATGGAACCGATACAACGCCATGTTGGCATCTAAAGCATCCCAATTTCCCGAGGATTGCTGCCCCCACCATATCCAAATCTCCGAAACATTCTATCCGGCGAATCCCAATTTCCTTGGCCACATTGAGCCCATGGACAAGTGCTTCATACTCGGCCACATTATTAGATGCTGCAAAATGAATCTGCAGCACATATCTCAGCTGGTCCCGCTTCGGCGAGGTAAGAACTACTCCGGCACCCAAACCAATTTTTGTTTTGGAGACATCAAAGTGCATCCTCCAATAATTGGAGTAGGCAGTGGTGGCTCATATTGCATCTCGGCCCAATCCACAAAGAAATTAGGCAGTGCCTGAGATTTAATAGCATCTCTCCTTTCATAATGTGGCGTGTAAGGAGACACCTCAATGGCCCACTTGGCTACTCGGCCACTTGCATCTTTGTAACCGATAATCTCCGAGATAGGAGTCTCACATACCACTGTGATTGGATGTTCCTGGAAGTAATGTTTCAACTTTTTGGCAGCCATATAAACACCATATGTCATTTTCTAGTAGTGAGGATAATTTTGCTTGGATAACGAGATCACCTCGCTCAGATAATATACCAGCCTCGGCACGGTTTTGCCCTCTTCTCCTCGCTCCACCACCACCACAGCACTCACAACTCGGTTTGTGGCTGCGATGTAGAGCAACATCGGCTCTTTGGGTAATGGTGAGGCCAGTATCGGCGCAGTTGCCAACATCTTTTTTAACTCGGTGAACGCCGCATCCGCTTGCGAAGTCCACACAAAATTATTGCTCTATTTCATGAGCTGATACAAAGGCAAGGCCTTTTCACCCAACCTGCTAACAAACCGACTCAAGGAGGCCAAGCAACCAGTGAATTTTTGCACATCTTTGAGACATGTCGGCAATTTCATGTTTTCAATAGCACGGATTTTTGTCGGGTTTACCTCGATACCTTGGCTCGATACGAGGAAACCGAGTAACTTGCCTGCCGGCACACCGAATGTACATTTATCCGGATTAAGTTTCATCCGGTATTTCCTTAAGTTTATGAATGTTTCTCTGAGATCATCAATCAGAGTGGATTTCTCTTTAGTTTTAATAACGATATCATCGACATACACCTACACATTTTTGCCTATTTGGTCATGCAAACATTTTTGCATACATCTCTGGTAAGTAGCACCAGCATTTCTCAAGCCAAATGTCATGACACGATAGCAATAAGCCCCATACGGGGTAATAAAAGCAGTTTTCACTTGATCTGCAGGGTTCAAAGGTATCTGGTGGAAACCAGAGTAAGCATCTACAAAGGATAATAGTTCACACCCGGCTGTGGAATCGATCACTTGATCAATCCGAGGTAGCGGGAATGGATCATTAGGACATGCCTTGTTTAAGTTGGTGAAATCGATACACATACACCACACTTTGGCCACAAGCGGTTCATCCTTTTTCTTCTCTACCAGGACCGGGTTAGACAACCAGTCCGGATGTAGCACCTCCATGATGAAACCAGCCGCAAGTAACTTGGCCAGTTCATCTCCTACCACTTTTCTCCTCTCATCTGAGAGACGCCGCATAGGCTGCTTCACCGATTTCATATCCGGTCTGACGAATAAAGAGTGCTCAACCAACTCCCTCAGAACACCTGGCTGGTCCTGATTCGACCATGCAAAGATATCCCGATTCTCACGGAGGAAGTGACTGAGCTCGCTTTCCTATTTCTCGGTTAACCCGGAACCGATGATGACGTTGTGCTCTGGGAATGCCGGGTCAACTTTAATCTTCTTCGACTCCTTCGATACATCGAAGGTTGCATTCTGCTCCGGGTTAGCCATACTCGGCATACTGAGTTACGCGGACTGAGCCAGTGCCACCACTTCATGGATCTTCTTCTCTGCAACAATAATCAAGGACTCGGCCAAGCAAGATCCAGCCGAGGCACACTCCAAAGCACGCTTGTAATCACCCGAGATGGTGATGATGCCATTAGGACCTGGCAACTTCATCTTGAGATAAGCCACATGGGTTGATATCATGAACTTGGACAGTGCGGGCCTACCAAGCAATGCATGGTATGGACATTCGAGGTCCACTACCTTGAACTGAATGCTCTCAGTCCTACAGTTGTCCTTGGTACCAAACAAGACATCAACCCAGATCTTGCCCATAGGTGCACATGATACACCAGGCACTATACCATGAAAGGTTGTGCTACTCGGCTGCAACATGTTCATCGAGATACCCATTTTCACCATGGTGTCTCGGTACATGATATTGATAGCACTTCCATTATCAGTGAGAACTCGGGTGAACCAGACATTGATGGTGGGTCCGATGAATGTCGGATCCACCACCAGAGCATAACCTCCCGGGGTTGGCATGACTCGGGGATGATCTTTTCTGCTCCAGCTGATCTCCTGCTCGGACCAATGCATATACTTTGGTACTGCCAGCATCACTGCGTTCACCTCCAGTGCGCGCCGATGCAAGCTCTTCTTGTCAATTGGTTCGGTTACAAACACCACATAGCTATGCTGAGCCTCTCTAAAATCTCCCTGGGGATACTCTCCCTGACGACTGGGACCAGCATTGCCATTATTGCCTCCGACATTCACAGGTTTCCGAGCTGCCTGCCTCTGAGGAGGCGCATTTACCGGAATAGCATTTGCCCCGGTGAGCGGTAATTTTTGCCTCGGTGCAGGCCTCTGAGGTGCACCCATCTGATTTCCTCCGGATCCTCCTCCTTCTCTCAATGTGCGCTGATACTAGCTGCACTGCCGAGTTGAATGATTCGCTGGCCTGCGGATGTCTTGCGTGTGATAGCTGCAGGGCCCATCCAGCATTGCCTCTCATAGGTGATGGGTTTCCTCTGGTCACTCCATGGCTTCTTCCCCTCCTGATTCTGGCCTCATGCAGGCCCATTGCTCTTCTGACGTTGACTATTGCCGGCATCTGGCTGGTCTTGGTCCACCGCAGCGACCTGGTTCGACCCATACCGGTAATCCGGCTCTCTCCTCTTGTTCCCGAAGTCCTGGCGATCATTCTGCCTGGCCGGTCTGGGTCTATTGATGACCGGGTATCACCTACTCGGTTCTACCAAGTTCAACAGAGGCCGCATCGGATCACCAAGTGCATAACTATCCGCAATCCGGATTGTCTCGGCCAATGTGACCGGCATTTCCCTTTGAAGCTTCTGCCAGAGCATAGAGCCATGTCGGCACCCCTGAGCAAACCATGAGATGGCCTGCGCCTCAACAACTCCTTCACATCAATTACAAATAGTACTCCACCGTGTCAAGTAATCTCGGTCAGTCTCATCATCCCTCTGCTTGCACATGGCAAGCTGCTGAGGACGATTTGGCCTCTTATAAGTACTGGAGAAGTTGCTAACGAAAGCTTCTTCGAAGTCCAGCCAGCAGTCGACATTGCCGTCTCTCAAGTTATTCAGCCAGATCTGGGCTGGCCCTTCCAACATCTGCGGGATATACCTCACCGCCCATCGGCGGTTACCTCCCGCGATATGCACTGCCGACACATAGTCTATCAGCCAGTCCTTCGGTTTGGTGCTGCCGTCATATGTTTTTGCACTTCGGCTCAACTGAAAGTGCGGCACTGGTGGCTCCCTCATGATCCGAGGTCCAAAGCATGCAGGGCCAGGTGGGCCTTGCTCTTCCAGCATCTCGGACAGATAGATTATGTCCAACTTGTAGCGCGCATCATTTGGTGCTAACTGGCGAGGTCCCAACCGAGATCCCAGCGCACCCTCATATCTCTGATACCCGGCTCTCTCCATAGCCGAGTTACCATCATCATATCGGTTAGCCACATGGTCAACACCTTGTGGGTGCTGCAGATGTCCGACACTCTGCTGCTGCCGAGGCTGGTTCTGCCCCGGATACCGAGGTGGGTGACCTCGGCCAGCCGAGTTAACATTCCCGACGTTTGGGTTGCCCGGACCGAGATTGCTCTTACCTCGGCCGACATTGGCATGCCCGGCTAACTGCTTTCTGGCATACTCCGGATCATATGTCTGCATCTGCTTATTCTTACCGGAGTTTACACTCCGGTCACGACCTCCACCGTCATGCGGTGATGAAGCTTGCCCCCTAGATTTTTCACTAGCTGCCCTAGCCGAATGAACAACTTGGGACCCACCTGCAGCTGTGTTGGCCTTGCGAAAGGCCTCATTCTGCCGCGTAGCAACACCTACTAACTCATTGACTCAGTCTCGCTGCTTGCGCCGAGCTTCTCCGGTTAAACCAGATAACTCGACTCTTGCTTTCTCGGCAGCTCTAAGAGTCTTAGCAGGGGAACTATATTTCGGATTCCCAGCCGACACATGACTAGGAGTCTTGCTAGAACTAGATCTACCATCTCTAGCAATCTCTGCATTGAGGCCTTTGCCTCTTCTACGCACATCATCTACACGGCTAGGTTGAGTAGCTACCGGAGTAAAACCATGAGCTGCATTATACTCAGAAAGGGTTACGTTGAACTCCCTCCGTATCTCGGCCACCTCAATGGCCTCCTGATGCAGCTTCTGACGCTGCGCCTCTAGCTCGGCAGCTGCTTGAGCAGCATCTGCCCCGGTAGCTACCGGCACAAACAATTTCTCGATCAGATCCTCCAGAGGAACCGGTCCGACCGGCACATTGGATGTGTCGGGCGGGAGGTGCACCTCTCCTTCCAGCGGTGGTTTCGCCGTTCTGGCATATTTGGTGGCAGGCTCGCCGACATTGCCTTTGCCAGCACCACCCGCAGGCCCGGTCATCATGACCTCGGCGCAGCTCCCGGGGCGATCGATACGCCGGCCGCGAGCCGCACAGATAGCAGGAGGATCTTCGGCCACAAGCACCTGCTCGGGGTACTTGCAGACAAACTCGGTGGCGACGTAGATCTCGAACGTGCCGAAGTTGATGAGGCAGCTGTTCGTCGGGAACGGCCTGCTGCCGAAGCATCCCGCGTTGTCGCTGATGAAGTTCAGCGAGCCGAGCTTGCAGATGAGGCCGCTGACAACGCGCTCGCCGGAGGCGATGATGGAACCCGTCCGGATGATCACACCAGCCAGCGCCGCTGCTGGCCCCACGGTGGGCGCCAACTGTCGTGGTGGTATCACAGTAGATGCCATAGCATGGCTAAAGGTGGGGCGGATGGACGCTGGTGGCTCCTGGGAGGGCTAGCGCGCTAAGGAGCGCGCACAGAAACATACAAGCACACACACGATCTACCCAGGTTCGGGGCCCTCGTGAGGAGGTAAAACCTCTACTCCTGCCTATCTCTCTTTGTATACCGAGATATCACAAGTACAATGCTGCTCCTCGAGCTGTATGATCTCAACAATGGAGATGAACTCAAGGAAGAAGATGAAGCTACCGGGGGGGGGGGGGGGAGGGAGGGGGGAAATGAATCTCAGTGCACCGTCCCTCACGCAGGAGGGGGTGGTGCCCTATTTATAGGCTGCCCCGAGTAACGGTATGGCCCCACACAATGCACTGTAGCCACGCGCAACGGTATGTCGTGAGTGCTTCTCCTGTCAGAGACAGGACATGGCCTGCCCATCCCCTGCAGCACAACGGTACACCTAGAATGTACCTTCTGCTAGGGACAGGACGTGGCCTGCCCATGCCTCGCCTCACATTATGTCCCCGGATATCCCGCGGTCAGCGGTTAGGTGAGGCCTTTCACTTCGCCACCGCGCCATACTGCCTGCCACGCTCCCGTGTCAGGCGCTCCCGTGCCAGACGGGATGCGACAGGAGCATTGACTCCAACCGACACAGAGCACCTCTCTGCTTTAACCCGGCATGGCTATGCCGGATTCCTCTTCCTCGAGTCTCCCCTGCATATAAGAGAAGATACTAGAATACCGACATTGATATGTCGGTCAACATACTCCGGCTGGTATATGTCGGTCAGTATATGCCGGTTTGCACCAGCATGGTACCTCGGTCCCTTCTGGCCCTGGATACCTCGGTTTGCCTATGTCGGTTTATATCAACATTACGCCCCGGCCTCCTCAGAGGTCCGGCTATGTCGGTTTTTTACTATAACCAGGCCTACTCCTGGGCATAAGTTATACCGTACCTTGACCCTACCCGGGGTAGCCCCCGACACACCATGACCGTTTTATCAAGATTTGTGCAACAAATTTATTAACGAATTTTCAAATATCAATGCATTATCAATAATTGATAGATTTGTGTAGTTTAAATTTTAGATGCATGTACTAACATGAATCTTCTGTGCACGCATTGACAAAAAAATTAAAACCACGCATTAACATATTTTTAAGTTTTTTAGTATAAAATAGTACAAATAATACGGTTCGTTCGATGCAGAATCAACGACCACGATGGTAGGTGCGTACGCTTCTAGTTGTGGAAAAACCGCGTTGGTCACCCTATGGTGGATTTAAGGCCGCAGCCTGCCTCAACCCTGGCAGAGTTCAGTTTCACATGTGACAGCGGGCCATTTTTTGGGTCTACGCTCAAGATTACCTAGCCAAGCTCAATAACTACATAGTTTCAGACATTTTATGTACTGTCAGCTTGATATGATGAAAAGTTACCCCGGTTTTGCCTTTTGATATTGTATCATGCGTGTGTGGAGGGATCAATGATCATGTCTTTCAAAAGCTGTTGGGAGGTAAGAAATCCACCCATGAGCAATCATAATCCACAAGCATGAGTAGGGTCAACAAGATTTATCTGTCACAACAGTGTATTCTTTGCTTTTCTTTTTTCTTTTTTTCTGCTAACTCAAGGCAACACCAATGAGTCTAAAACAACGTTCTCAGTTATCTATACTACTATTAAAATAGCAAACTTTTCTTGTTGGGATACTTTAAATCTGAGTCCTTCAATATCCGATCAAACGGTTCAGATCATCCCAATGTTTGACAACTCAAATATTGTCCGTTTTGGATCGTTTTGCCCTCCCACCAACTCACATAATACGACCAAATTGCCACCACCTTTTCGTTTTGCCGTTAATTACAAAAGATTGCCACCGATAAAAATAAAAGAAAAACGTTGGTCGTCCCCGTCGGTGCGCAGTCCAATCCACGTCCCCTCCGCAGCTGGCCGTCGCCGTCGGGGCGCAATCCAATCCTTAGCCAACTTCGCACCGTCGACCGAGCGCTCTGCCGCCAAGGATCGAGATCAATTCTGGATGGTTACGTGCCGTGGAGGGCGGCCTGGTGTCGCTCTGCTCGCGAACTAAACGCTCTGGTCGTCCACGCTCCCCGACAATCTACTCGACGTCATCTGCCACATGCTCGGCTCCCCGCACAGCCGCGCGCACTTCGTTGCCGTCTGCCTGTCGTGGCGAGCCGCCGCGCGTGCGGCGCCGCTGGTAGCACTGCAGTGGCTGGCGCTCTCGCCATGGAGCAGCGACACGACGAGGGACCTATATTACCCCGAGGAAGGAACCGAAGTATCCGTCGTGCGAGTCCCGCTCCCCGGCAAAAGAGGGAGCTCGTCGGCTGCTACGACGTGGCTGGATCGCCACGTTCATGCCGGCATCGCTCAAGATCGTGAACATCTCATCCGGCCCCAAGGTGAAGCTCGGCCAGCTCCAACAACATGTAGGACAGAGGACGGCCAGAGAAGGACCATGCGAGGTGAGCGGCTCTTCTGGGCTGTCTCTATGGGCTTCAGGGAGACGTAGGGGAGCTTCAGCGACCGACGATGATGGCCCGAACGCAGAAACACGGCAGAATCCATGGCGACGGCCTCGGCCGGAGGTCAATACCAAACCGACGTTAGGGGCGCTCCGCCGTGACGGATCATGGCGAGGCGGCAGAGCTTCTGGGAGTCCATGCGGCATCAAGGTAGTCACCGGAAGCAGAATGGCGCCGGCCAGCGACAGATCGAGCAGCTTCAGAGAATTAACACAGGATAGAAACAAAGTTGAGATGGTGTTGGCCTCTGAATCTTCGTGATTCAAACCTCACACCTGATTACTGGAAATTTTCAGGGTCAGGCAAAAATCATTCTTCACACACTCAGGCCACGAAATATCAAGATACGTCTGGGTCGCCTGAGTTGATTTTTTTGTTAATGTCTGGCTTTGACTTTCTGGCGGCGCGCTTCTTAGCAGTGTCCGCTCTGATATGCCTCCCTTGATGTTCAGTGTTTTTTCAAGGACGGAGAGAGGTGGGGAGCCACGTTGCGCAGGCTACCTTCGTCCGAGATGGGGTTGAACAAGAAAGGAGACTTGATGATAATTGGATCCAGTAATCTTCAGATTTTTCTTCGTTCTTCTTTAGTGCAGTTCTTTTTTGGCACCATAAATCGAGTCAGTGTTTGTGAGTCACTTGGAATGACATAAATAATCCAAGATGTTGCATGCATCCCTGTCATTGTTTGTGAATCACTGATTATCTAGAAGAGCATTTTCCTTAGTGGCCTCCGAATGGGCCGCTCCCCGAGGCCCCCCCGCTGCGTCACTCCGATCATCTTTCCGATCGGCGAGCTGCAACCGTCAGATTGGCGCGACCAACCTAGCATATCTTCCTTCCGCGGGTGTAGTTTTGAATCCATGGGTTCAAGGAGACATTGAGGAGATGACATAATTGTGCCGAGAAACCGGTGAAAGAAGCACATCTACACCGCCGCGCAATAATTCGGTTGGTTTATGTCTAAGGTTTGTGTGATCCATGATCGGTAAGCATGTTCTCTTTGCAACATAAAATTTAGAACCGATATAAAATTATAAATAAGTAACCTTGATATAGTCTTTTTTTTAGCTGTAAATTGCACCCTTTAATTGTGAAAACGTGTGTTGCACGTACATGCCAACTAGTGTCAACAAATGTGCAACTCTCAATAACATTACCAAAAAAAAAAAAAAGCTGCCACACACATTTTAAATAAATCAGAATACATGTTTCATAGGTTCTAGAATTTAACATTGTTGATAACCGAACACCGTAAACACATTTCATCCTCAGCTCCCAATTTAAACAAGCCTAACAAGAGAAAAGAAAACAAAAAAGCAGCCCGCCTATATGTCTATGACATCTAGTTCTGCTCCTCCCCATCTGCTTCTTCTGCCGCAGCTGTGGCCATCAATTCGTCAAAATTTTCAGTCTTCGCCAGCACTATCTCAATCTGAATAGCGTACAAGGATGTTGGGTAAGATGAACAAATTAACAGACGCAACATTTGGGTGATATCAGAGTTTATTGTGAACCAACCTTAGCCTTTTGAATTGGACGTCCTCTCATCTCATCCTTGATTTCCACAGTAGATGTTCTAATCTCTGCACGGGTTAAGGTGGGACAACAGATTAGAGAACCTATCAACCATAAATACCAGAAAAAGGCGGTGTCCCAATAGTGATATGATCATTCGTACGAGTATATATCGTCCGGTGAAGGTGAAGGGTAAGGAAGTTCTTACTTGTCTCGACAGCGAAACCATTGTTCTTCAGAATTTCTGCTACTGTCACCACAGTCGATATGGCTGCAAGTAAGGTAAAACGTTGTTAACGCCCCAGAAAACAGAAAGCTTAATGAATCGGTGAATTTGTTTGTGAACTTATGTTTGCAAATTCGCAGTGCATAGAAACGAGAGACAGGCGGACACCAAATACATGTATATACAGAAGTATATGCTAAGTTAAGTGAAAATAGTGCCTGTTGATGTCAACAAATAGTATATGATCATCTGACGGTCTCGCCGCCCTCCGCTCCCGTGCGGCCGCGCCGGGCCGCACCGGGGCGTTCCCCTCCTCTCTTCCCGGAGGCCACCTCGAGCCACATCCCCCATCTCGCCGCCGCCGGAGGCGTCGCCTGGGAAAAGCCCAGAAGGCGCGGCGGCGGCGGGATCTCGTGGGCGCTGATCTGAGGCGGGGCGGCAGCGCCTTCTCCGTCTTTGCATCATCGGGGCAGCGCGTCGACGGCGACCGGGCGTGGTGCGTGGTGCGGCGCGGGTCGGCGGTGGTTGCCTGCTATGCAGGCGATCTGGTCGGCTTCGGCTGTCGCACGTGGTACCGTGTCGGGCCGTGCATCTGGCAGCGGCTCAAGGAGACCGGAGCGGCGGCTCCGGGTCAGGCGGCGGCGGCATCCCTCGGGGGTGTGGGCTGGGAGATGGCTTTGGGCAGCGGCATCCCGCACTTGGATTCCGTTGCTTGCCGTGGTGCGTTTTGGCGACCAGGCGACATGATTCGATAGCCGGTGAAAACCGCGCCCCGACTTCGGTCACGGCGGACGATGGCGGCGCCTGATGGCGTCGTTACCTGTTGAAGGCATCGTCAATACATCTCTCGTCTCGTTGTCGAAGGAACGGGTGCTCCGGGGGAAACCCTAGATCTAGATCTTCTGGATCGGACGATGTCGACACTATTGGTGCCGTTCTCCCTCTCGAGGGCTTCGTTTTGGAGCATGTGCTAGTCGGAGGGAGTGGAGCAGTGTTACATCTACCGCATCGTCGACGACGAGTCTTGGCGGCATGGTGCAGCGGAGTATCGACGTCGGACGCGTGATGATGGACGTGTGCAGGGCGGTGGTGCTGTCTGGTGCCGTGGCGGCGTCGATGGCTGGCCTGGTGAGGGTCTTCACTTCGACATTCACACTGAAGATGGGTTGGCGGAAGACGGCGGAGGCAACTTTCAGAGCGTGCGCACAAGGCGTTATCTCTGGAGTTTGGCCAGGGGACCGGCGATGGCTGTGGCCGGGGCACAAGGCCCCGTTTTTTCCTCTATCGTTCGTGTTAGTTGTGGTGCTACGTCACTGTTTGGCGGCTTCGGTTTGTATGTTTGTTTTGTAAGGCTTTTTGCCGGTCTATGTTGAATAAATGAAATAAAGCGGCCGTATGCATCATTTTGATGCAGAGGCTGGGGTGACCCTTTTCTAAAAAAATATGATCATCTGACATTACACATCACAGCGTGATGAACAAGGTGAAAACTGCCCGGAATCCGCAATAATTATACCTTCGTTGAACACTTCGGGTTAATCTTTATGTAATACAACTAGGTTTTGTACAACTAAACTCCTCTTATAAAAACTTCAAAGTGAATCGAATTCATGCAAGGCATGATTAACATGACGCAAACTTCCGCACAGTTGCAATTTGGGATTTCCAGGCCAATGGATTAATCAAAAGAAACGTGAATGCAAGGAGGAGCACGTACCCATGCCGAGCGCGGAGAGCTCGACGTCGCCATGCTGCTGCATGTACCTCTGCACACAAGGCAAGGAGGATCAGCACCCACCACACCAATATCGAAATTAACCCGAAGCACGCCATGAACCGATCGATCGACGCGTAGTAGATAAATAAAGGAAATACCTTGGTGAGATTGACGTAGAAGAAGAGCGGCCTCTTGGTGTTGGACACCTGAATCCGGTTCGTGCTGCTGCCGGCCATCGTCCTCTGCGCCTCGCCGCCTGCCTCCGCCGCCGAGTTGCCGGACATTGTGACGATGCTGCTATTCTCGTGCGATTCGAGGTTCGTGGATTGATTCAGGTCGGATTGAGGGATGAACAGGGGACGAAGGTGGTGGTATTAATGGCGACGATCGGATGGGAACACGAGTCGGATCGGGAGCGGGTCCTCAACGGGTCGGACACCGAGAGTCTGCGCCCGTGCACGGCACATACTCGAGCAATTTCCAGCTGTTGGGCTCGTAGTACGTGTTGATCACGAGAACATTGCCGGCTCGTGGGCTATCTCTGTCCTCAATGGGTTCCTAATTTGATCTTTCTGATCTTTCCCCTTGTCTAACTTCTTATGGCGAAACTCTATATATCGCCCATAAGCCGCGCGTTTCGCTCATGCCGCCTGACGGCAAGAGCGGATGGGCTGGCCCATTTGGCAATGTTTTTCTTTCATCCTTTTCTTTTTCTTCTTTATTTTTATTTTGTTCTTAATCTTTCTTTTTTCTACCTCTTTTTTTCCCCTTTTTTAACTTAATATTGTTTGTTGAAATTTAATATTTGTTCATATTAAAAAAAATCCAATGCGAAAATTGTTCCAATTCAAATTTCGTTTATATTTTGAAAGTTGTTTAAATTCAAAATTTGTTCACATTCGAAAATTACTCAAATTCAAAATTTGTTCATCTTTAGAAATTGTTCCAATTTAAAATTTGTCCATATTTCGAAAATTGTTCAAATTCAAAAAAATCATTTAAAAAATATTCAAATTCAAAATTTGTTTATATTCGAACAAAAAATCCGGGAATTTTTCAATTTTGTTCATATTCAAAAATTGTTCACATTCTTAAATAAAAATCCATTGAAAATTCACCAAATTCAAAAAAACAACGTGGGGAAAAAACGTCGTGCCATGTGGAGTCTCGCTTCAGGTAGCGAAGGCGTATCGCGTCGCCTGTTGGCGCGATATAGGTCCTCCCCTTTTCATGTTTAGGTCCTGAGACTACCCACCTCCAGAGTGGCGGGCTGGTCTCCAAAGCCTCTTGGTATTTATTATTTTTACCAATGGCCATCAGCCTCCCCTTGATACATTCATATATACATATGAGTTGATTGTGTTTGTATATATTGGTTCGACAGGTTCCTGACCAGTTTGGCATGCGGTCTTACTAGATTGTTGTGATGATTACCCAAAAACAAGATTTATACCATTATATGTGCTTCATGATGTATAGAAGATTCCAGATGCACTTGGCAATATAGGTTTGTTTTGCCGTGTGCATACAGAAATTGAGTTTGTGCACTATTTGTTTATCCGGTAATTATTTAGAACATCGCATTAAAAAGTCATGACGATACCCCCCCCCCCCCCCCCCCCCCCCCCCCCCCCCCCCCCCCCTCTTCCCCTTCAGTTTTTCCTAACTATGCCCACTGAAATCAGGTGCACCACCTTTGTGCAGCAAGTGACCCACTCTTTTGAATATTCTAGCTAAAAGCAAAATAAAAAGATAGAAAATAAAATAGGCACATACAAAAGATCACATAAGATATTTAGTTGTGCAACGTGTCAATTTTTTAATCTCCATTATCACTTCTCCTTCGTTCCCTCGTAGTAGTTATCATCATGGTCACCATCTTTCTCTTTTCCTAATTTAACAGAACTTTGGTTCATCTGATTATAGTGTCGAGTGTGGCTCTCATATTGATTCATATATATGGACCAATTAAATGAACTCGCATAGAAGAAGAGATGGTCATAGCCCCTGTCATACAACCATGCACACGGTAAACATGTTACCCGCAAAAAATAAGAACCATGCCCACGGGAAACATGCATGTTTATTGTTTATCAAATGTCTGCATTATGTTCTAGGAGTGTTTTTTTTTTGAATATTTTACCTAGAAACAAAAGAAACCAACATTCTCCACAAAAACAAAGATAAAACACACAAATGCGCGATATTTTGTGGTGTGGTGTACATGGAGGTTGATGCTATCTCCTAGAGAGGCATTTGAGGGTATTTGACACATCGGCTCCCTTGTAGTTATCATCCTGGTCACCATGTTTTCCATTATCGAAAAAACTAAGTTTCGTTCATTTGGTGTTAAGTGCGGCTCTCCTATCGAATCATATTGAACTCGCGGAAAACACCGAACGACTGAACAGAAAATTGTGCATATTTGGACATATGCAAATGTGGCGTTTCGACTTTGACACCGAATCCTTTAAACAAATACTTCCTATTGTTGGAGGGTGCAGCTTGGGACAGCACTACGAACAATATATACGTACTACATTGAGAAAGATCATACTCGAGTTGATTTTAGTGGTTAACGAGGAACATGCCATATAGCTTGCCATCCCCTTCCTCGTCATCTGAATTGACGGCCATGGTTATCTCCCCATAGTCTAATGAGCTTAATATTGGCCTTTCTGCTAAGCAAGGAGCATGCTTATGTTACTTTACACCACTTGACGGTGAGTTGATTAAACTTGGCTGCTGATCACTGATAATATATATACTCACATGATCTAAGAGTCACCTCTTCACGGGTGGGAAAACTACATTGGGGTGACACATAGTAAGAGACATAGTTAATTAAGTGACATTAATCTTCTTCTTTTCTTGCTTCTAGTGCTGATACCTAACTAGATCATGCATCCATCCCAAACTATGTGCAACTAGCGATGAAAACCACTTGTTTTGTGTGCTGTATGGTTTGTCGACAGGTTGCTCAGTCGGCAGAACACATTCTGGCCTGAATGATTAAGGATGCATCTGCTTGTTGGGTTTTCATGGTGTGCGAGGCAGGACGCAGGAATCGACAGGGTCGCAAATTTTTATGGCATCCTTCGTGTCCTCAAGCATCACGGACGGGGAAGCCACCAATGGAGTGGAGAGTGGAGACGGAGGTGGGTGTACCTTTTCAATTCAACAGACCACTAGACAAACCGAATGTCAAGAATTATAATGCTGCTATCTTGCAAATGTACGGTGATTATGTTTGATTTGTTTGGTCGTAGAGAAACGCCTGGGGATGACCAGTGCCTGGCTCGAGACACAGCTTTTACTCGGGTTCCAGCCATGGAAAAAACGATTCATGGTAGCCTGGTAGGGGTGGGAACTGGTGGCGGATAATCTTAATTATTTGACGTTCGTATTTGAGAAATTGAAAATGGAAGTGGTAAATATCCGAATCTGAACAAAATAAAAATGGCAGTGCGAAATATCCATATTCGTTTTTAGGAATATAAAACAAATGTGGTATTGAATATTGAAACAAATATAGAAATATATCAGTATCCAAATATAATGTTAGCCAATTTTAGTAATTCCAACCTGAAATATCAATTAATCAACCTAAAAATAGTTAGAAAGTGGTCAAATATATATTTCTATTATTGAAATTTGAACTATCGTGTATTATACTAGCTATATTTATCGATGCGACTCTTCTATGCTGCCTCGTTATAAGACACGAGTCTATTATTTCGTTACATTTGTTTCTAGTCCGAATTGAGAAAACATTCGATCTGTATCCGTATTTGAGTAAATATCCGCTCCACTTTCATATACGACAACAATCATATTCACTTTGAAAATATGAAAATGGATGTGGGATGGGCACTATCTAATCCGTTTCCACCCTAATATGAGTGATTTGTTTGGTCCTACAGAAACAGTTGGGTCATCATGGCTACCTCACACACAACTTTTACCCCGGTTCGAGACAAACATGAAGGGGAACATCACCCGAAGGGCAACGCCGTCGTCGGCACAGACTGAAATCTGTGCAAGGTATAGCTAAAAAGACCGTGAAAGGCTTTCACCCGGAGTTCAACCCACTCGTGAAGCTCATGAAGCAATAGATGGCGACATACCTTCTCGTTGACCACTGAGCCACATTGTAATCCGCAGCCGACGTGACACCTCCCACCACGATAAATGCCATGATGGTCGTTGCTCCGGAGCCGCTGATCTGGCTTCCACATCCCCAGGAGCACACCATGGGTGAAGGACGATCCCATTCTTCACCACCACGCCCAGAACCTGCATGCGTCGACGTGACACTTCCCGTCACGATAAATGCCATGATGACCGTTGTTGCGGAGCCGCTGATCTGGCTTCCACATCCCCGGGGGCACACCATGGGCAAAGAAGGATCCCATTCTTCACCGCCACGCTCAAAACCTGCATGCGCCGATGGTGCACTCTTCCATCTAACCGCAACCACTCCTAGAGATGACCCATGTCGAGCCCGCCTATGCGCCCTCTGGAACACGTCCAACAACCGACGGTACCACCGAAGCCTCCTGCTTCTGCTCCTGAGCCTCACACTGCCATGCTCACTTGCACTCTTGCAGCCATGCCGCCACAACACACCGCCAGCAGAGCCGCTCCACATTCGGGAACTCTGAGAGGATCCACAAGAGGAGAAAAACTTCCCCGCCGCCGGGAAGGGGGGTGGAGGCCCCTAGATGCGACAGTGGAGGAGGGTAGAGATAATTGAACTTTATTTCTTTACTTAACTAAGCTGAAGGCAGATTGGCAAGAACGAGATAAAGTGAAATTGCATTTACATACTGATGGAAGCGTAGAACTTATTCACATGCATGCGATCTTCGTCCAAAGTCGTGATATATCATACTCTCGCCGTTCTTGAAAGTAAGATGTATTCTCGTATAAGTAATAAAAAGTGGAAAGTTTTAGCAAAGTATTAGAAAAAAACAGCCAACAACTATAGTATTACATGAACAAAACACTATGTGAAAATATATTTCATAATGTATTGAAGGGTATTGATTTGGTGTTGTAAATGTTAATGGTTTTTTCTAATACTTGATCCAACTTTACCCTACTTGTCTATTCTAAAATACGCTTTACATTTAACAACGGATGGCGTATCTGGATCTTTCTCTCTGAACCGTCCAACTTAGCTATCTAGAAATGTCTGGGTGTTGAGCTAGTAGACAACATACACCATCAGAGTGCGTGATAAGAGAAGTACTTCCTCTATCTCCCCTCGCGTCGCCCCCCCAGGCGGCGCTAGGGGCGCACCTCGCGCAGAGTACAAACTCCTCCTCTTCAGGTGACGGTAACAGCGGGGGCAGCACAATGTGTGTCGTCGGTCAGCAAGACAATGCAGCGCGTCGGCGGCGAAGAGGTAGAGCACATCTCGTGTGCGTGACATGGAAGATGTAGCGTGTGAGTGTCCATGGGTAGCTAGCTTTGTGCGCCGTGGGATGGTGCTTGTTGATTCATCTGGCGTTTGTATCTTAGCATGTATTGGTGGGGCCGTGGGGTGCCTTGACTAAAAAATGCATTTTTTCAATGTGAAGTATTTACACCTCAGCGACTACTCTCTATGGGCGCAAAATTAGCGTGCCCGATTTTCTAACTCAAAATGAGCAAAGGAAAACTGTGGCCACAGTAAATTTACAATTATTCCAAGGTGGGGGAGGGGGCTAAACGGCGCCATCTACGGTTCAATAACCAAGAGAGCCTATCTAGTGATACACAACCTCACATGATACCACTGCTCAACTTCAAATTTGCAAGTTTCAAAAAGTTCCAAAAATATTGTGTGTGTTCAGAAGATGTGTGCTTACAATATCTAAAAAACGTTGCCAACGGGAATGATCACTCTCCTGGCTATACGTTGGTAGGTAGGTGCGACGCTCGTAACTTGAGTAAGCCTCAGCTGGGTCTCGAATTTATTCGAGTATGCCTCAGCTGGGTCTCGAACCTGGGCGGGCTGTCTCCACACTCAGAGCACAATCCACCAGGTCAGTGTATGTGTTTACAATATCTAAAAGTAAAAACCAGTTTCAAAACACACTGAGAAATAAAAGGACAATCTTTCTATTTTTTCTCTGTGTGTATCTCGAAGTTGTTTTGAAAATTCTAGTGAATATAAAAACACATCTTGTAAACATCCATAAGTTTGTTTTGGAAATTTTTACGCTTATAATTCGAATTTTAGAGTGTAGTATCATGATATCGTGTGAGGTGTGGTATCACTAGATAGTTTTCGCAACGACCAAATACTACCACATAATAAGACGTACAAAGCTAGTCAAAGTCAAACTTTACTATTAAATATTATGTGAATCTAATGATATTTATTTAGTATCTAAAAGTTCAATTACATTGGTCAAATATATATGTCTTATTCACTTAAACGGAGAGAATACTGGGGAAATTCACTTTGGCACCCGGGTGCATATGCACCCGGTATTTGAAAAACATTTTTCAAATGTCAAAAAAATCTAAAATAAAATTTTGTGGATACGTCTTCACATTCTATGTGTTCACAAAGTCGTTCCACCGAAAACCGATATGTTTTGTGCCCTGTGTAAAAAAGACAAAAAATGTTCTCTTGAAAAGCCTTATTTTACCACCAAATTTTGTCATTCCTGCACAAGCCACAAAAAATGTCGATTTTTCGTGAAACGACTTTGTGAACACATAGCATGTCAAGATATATGCGCGAACATTTGTTTTCAATTTTTTTGAAATTTTCAAGTACATTCAAAATACATTTTAGATAAAGGGTGCATATGCACCCGGAGCCAAAACATCACTCCCGAGAATACCGGTCCTAATCCAAACACACTAGACACTGGCCGTTGTCTTTGGATCAATATTCGATGATGTATTCCTCTTTATTTTTCTCTTTTGTATGGGGATCCCTTCCTCAGTTCTAGCGTGTTTAATTATCCGTAGTGACTTTAAATATAAGGCACTAGGTGCCCAGCTTTAAATTAATAAAGCCAGGAGCGGCTGATACAAGATGCTGTAAGAACAACTTACAAGACCACAACGCACACAAGCAAAACATAAGATTAACAAGACACACAGCTTGATCGTCGGAGTCCTCATCCACCAAGGCGACGCCACACAGGAGTGGACGGGAGCCCGAGCTTGTATATGAACTCGCCGCTGAAGATGAAACACCCGCATCTGCTCAGAAGACAAGCAATGTCCTGGTCCGTCTCCGAGACCGAAGAGAGCTCCTGCTCTCTCGCCCTGGATCGAAGGACGCCGCACCGTCGGCCGGAGTCGCTCACCCTAGAGCTCGAACGGAGATCGACGACATCAGTGCCATGGAGCAGAGGCCAAGTACAATCACCCAGCACGCCAAGATCAACACCAGAGCAACTCCACCACCACACACGCAAGCACACCCGGTCTGACGTAAACGTCCGGTGCCGAAGAAGGGACAACAACTCCCAAAGCAGCCGCCGTCAGTCGCCGGACAAGAAACTGCACAATCGCCCCTGCTCCCGAGGCGGCGCCTTCAGGAAGGGCACAACGCCGAGGCGTTGCCGCCGCCCATTCCAAGAGGAATTGGGTTTTCACCCGGGAGGTAGGGGAAAGGGAGGGGGACGGGACCTCAACTGCGCCTCCAACGAGGAAGACGATGCCCGTGGGCGTCGCCGCCGTTGTGGCCGTCACCAGCCAGGGAATTCTCCCGGAACCCACAGCCCCAAGCCCACCGCCCAACCCAGCGACCAGGAGGCCACGGATCTGATGGGCGAGCAGCATGTTCGAGCCAACACCTTCAGATCTGACGCGAACGGCGCCGAGGAGCCCCGCACGCCGGACCTGCACCGCTGCCGTGTCGCCGGCCAGGCGGCCGAGGACGGCAGCCAGCATCCACACGAACGCCACCCGCCGGAGAGTCAGCGCCACCCACTGCTTCTGAGGCCGCCGCCTCGGCGTCCGCAGCCCATCGCGAGAGGCGCAGTGCGGCCAGAAACCCCGCCGCCACCTTCCTCGACGGTGCCTAGGGCTTGCCCGGCGACCGTCTCCGGCAGCGGCGAGGGAGAGGGAGGAGGGAGGAGGCTGGGCCGGCGAGATCTAGGGTTCGCCCTCGAGTTGCCCAGGAGGGACGACGCGAGGGAGAGGGGGGGGGGGGGGGGATGTCTGCCGAAACTAGGTGTCATCGAATACCATTATCCGTAGTGACTGATCAAGACTTAAGACAACGTGCGCATCTCCAAAGAGAGGCGTGGAAGAAAATAAACTCTGCTAAATTTGTGGCATTCATGAATCATGGGGCGGATGGATGCACCGCAAAGGCGAGACAAGAAAAACTGTTGTACGATTATTATCAATCACAAGAGTACACACAGATATGGACTGTTTAAAGAATATAAATCACCGCCCGTTTCTGTGATATCTGAACCTTCGTTGCTTCTCTTCTGTTTCTCTGCTCAGAAGTCCAACTCTGCATGTATCATATGTTCTGCTTCTCTTATGTTTCGGCTCCCCTGTTTGGGGAAGCTCATCTCTGAACTTGGGCAGAATAAGTTTACGGGTCGTTCTTTGAGATCATCACAAGCAATCATGGCTTTGTCGCTTAACTACATGAGAGCTAAGAGGCTGGGACCTGGCCCTATTGTGCGGCATGGATGGATGAAGCCTCCTAAAGATTGGGTCAAACTGAACGTAGATGCAGCTTTTGATATTGACTCAGGTTCTGGTGGAGCTGGTGCTATAATCCGCGATCATCTTGGTGCTTTTATTTCATGTGGTAGAGGTAACTTGCAATTTGTTGAAGATGCATCAACTGCTGAAGCTTGTGCACTCCGCGACGGATTACAATTAGCAGGTGATGTGGGATGCAACAAACTGGTTGTGGAATCAGACTGTATCGAAGTGGTTGAAGTCATGCAAAATGGGGCAATTCTCTCGGACCAGCAGCGGCCATATACGAGGAGTGTACTTTTCTTTGTCGAAATTTTGCCCGGGTTACTTTTTCTCATTGCCCTAGGGAAGCCAATATAGCAGCTCATGAATTAGCTAAATTTTATGAGGTAGAAAATGGTGTATGGCATGGTGATCCTCCAATTTGTATTAGAGCTGTAATTGCAAACGATGTAACTATTACTCCTAATCAATAAAGCATGCCGGATGGCTTTATCTCAAAAAAAAAAAAAGTTTACGGGGTCGTTCAGCTTATCCGTTGCCTACGCGGCACCTCGTGGACGCACACGCACTCACCTATCTATCTGAAGTGGGTAATCAAAGATTCAAGAGTCTCCAAAGAAAGGCGTGGAAGAAACCAAGGGAACTTCGAAGAAACAAAAACCATTCATGATACGGATGCGTAATGGCCAGGTAAACTGTAACGGAAGGAAACGGTAGCAGCCATTGAAATATCTCGTGGCACGTTTAAATATTTTCCAAAGAATTACATCTCCTTGTCGTTCGTTTGACCCAAGACCTTCTCCTTTGCTCTCGGCCACAGATAACAAGCCATCCGTCGCACTTATCTTCCCTCTCGTCGCTTGCAAATCATGCCAAAGATCCCAGCTCTTGCTCTCGTTTTCCTTCTCCCTCTCTCTTTCAGACAGCGATTTCAGTCTCAGGTACTGGCACAAACAGTACATGGATTCAGCCATCCAACTCGATCCAATGATGAATTCCAGATAAGCCATCCTCCTGTAATACCAGCGTGACGAGTGTATATATATAATTATACCAAGGTTGTTTGTTGAAAAAATCGCACGAGTGATACAGCACCGCTTGGATGCTTCTATTCTGACACGCATCTCAGAGTGGAGATCTTTCTTATTACGGACCATCCGCGTCCGGCACTGGTTTGACAAATTAAGTACTTACCTGGCATCCAAGCGGGGTAAGGTGCGCGTACAAAAACTAGTACACATTCTGTATATCGAGAGTATACAGCTGGTTTCACCCACACAAAATCATCAACCTAGGAACAAGGAAACCACCACCGCCCAATGGCTTTGCTAGGTGTTTTCTCGGTGGAATGCACAAAAATTGTGTTATTGTTCTCTATGCTCATATGCTATGTTCAGGCTGCACAGTACCAGGTGGCAATCTTTCCAACAGGAAAGTAAGCCAACAGCAGCAGTTCATTCATCCAAGTAGCATCATTTCACATTTTCACTGAACTTGGAAAACAACTACGACAACCAATCAACCAACACAGAAAGAAGCAATGGGACTCGAGACAGAGTTGATGCAACAGACAGCTGCCTTATATAAATAGTTGGTCTGTATAAATATGTTCTCCTCGAATAATATACTCTAAGCAACAAACAACAGGTATCACAAACGGTAAAAAAGAATTCACAATGTACGCTGCAGGTTTCGTAGGCAGTGGAGGAGGCTTCACAGTTTGTGGTTCTCTCAGCAGCAGGGGCGACAAGGATACTAACAAACAGGCGCATAATTTCAGATAAAACTCCGTCTTCATCTACAACCAAAAAAATCCCATCTAAACCCCCTCCGGTATTTACACGAGGGGGGCAGACATCGAGTGAATCTCTTCAATGCCGATCAGCAGTTGACGCCGCACTGCCCCAAGGCGGGGGGCAGACATCGAGTGAATCTCTTCAATGCCGATCAGCAGTTGACGCCGCACTGCCCCAAGGCGACGGCCTTCTGGGTGTCGGATATGAAAGGGTCGATCTTCACCCACAGGAGGGAGAAGATGGACGCGAGCAGGATGGACCAAACGATGACGATGGTCGGCGTGCGGTTCTGCTTTCCCATGAGACCCTTGAGGAAGGGGTAGAGATGGAGGATCACCCAGATGGAGAAGAAGAGCTTTCCGAAGAGCGGACCCCAAGATTGGTAACCACTGTTAATGGCGTATGATATGCCGGCCACCATGCCGACCAGGTTGATCACAAGCACGGTGGTGGGAGGGATGAGGAGACTGGTCCACTTGAACACGTATAACTCAGCGAAGTCGCCATCCTCGTCGTTTGCCTTTGAGGTAACCGTGAAGTTGGTGTCAATCCCGGCCAACACCTTCAGCAGACCCTGGAACACTGCGAAGAGATGGGCAGATGTGCCACCAATAACCCAGAACTGCTCGTTTCTCCACCAGTCCTCGATACCAACACCACTCCATCGGAGCTCCAATATACCCGTGGCAAAGATGGACGCAAACATGAGAATAAAGAACATCCCAGCATAGTTACTAATCTGCATAACAGAAAAGGACAAGAATGTCAGGAAATTTTCTGCAGAGAAAAGGTATACGGCGACAACTGACAAAAGGAGGGTTTTAGCAGTGCAGAGATTTAACTAGAAGAACAGAGCTATGCCTGAAATACTAGAAATCATGATCAGCCAAAACATTGTTCGCTCGCAGTCAGTAAGAATATATCACCTAACATAATGCAAATAATAATAGTGCGAAAAGGTTTCTTGTGGCTAACCTCAGGAATGATAAATTTGTTGGTGAGGAGACAGACAGCGGGGAGCACACAGTATGCGATAAGTGGAAGGGATGTTATTGGATAAACAATGGTGTTGATGTAAGCCATCCTTTCCAGAAGTTTCAACCGCCCACCGTGATTGTACCAAATAGGACAATGTCTGCTGAACAGAATTTCAACTGACCCAAGAGCCCATCGCAGCACTTGATTAAGACGGTCAGAAAGATTGATTGGTGCAGAACCCTTGAAACAAGGCCGTGCTGGCATGCAGTAGATTGATATCCAGCCTCTTGCGTGCATTTTAAACCCAGTAAGAATATCCTCTGTCACTGAACCGTAGATCCAGCCAATCTGTAACAACATTAAAGTTAATCTCACTTCCAGTCATATCTCTGCATAGAACAAATAGATGAGGGGAAACTATGATTGTCCCACTAACCTCTTTCCCCCATTCGGTCTTGTCCTCATACCCACAGCTGATGACATGGATGGCTTCCTTTAGTAGGGAAGCAGGGTTTGTTGAAGGTGGTATGCCTCCTTGAGTCATGAAGGTGGATGCAGTAAATATTGGAGACTGACCAAAGCGTTTCTCCAATTTCTTCTGGGACATAAGCATCGACCTTTCATCCTCATAACCTGATGAAATTCAGGAATAGCAATTAGTTGAAGGCAGTCATAACTCCGAATCTAAAGAATCGTTGTGACTAAAAAGTAAAGACTAAATAGAAGCACAATGTTTAGTGATGCACTACACACGATGCATGTTTTCAGATGCCAAGACTGGAAGTAAAATTTTACAACAAAGCACAAACCTTCTATGCCCTCTTCTATATCTTCCATGTTGAAGATGGGAGCTGAAGACTCGGTTCTCTTCATCATACGGTTTTTATTATCCATATAACTCTTGTTCTTCTTCTTTCTGCCACCGCAGAAGCTCTTAAGAATAAAGTTAGGTTCCAAATCAGCTTCAGTTAATACAGGATCATATCCATACAGGGCCTGCCTGTTGAAACAGCATCCTGTCCCCACATACATTGGACCCTGAATGCCGTCTAAACCTTTCATGTTGATCTGCCAAGTGGAAAACCATGTAAGACAAGAAAACTTGTTGTGGTAATGAATAGTTGAACACAAGCACCACCAGACTTACATCGAAGAAGACTATGTTGCGATTAGCATATCGATCGTGCAAATCAATGCCATCAAATCTTTGTGGAAATTGGACATAGCAAGTTTTTCTTCCAAGTGCAGGATCCATCATGAAGCACATTGCTTCTCTAAGAGCTTTGCTGCTATTGAAGTAGTGATCACAATCCACATTAAGAAGATAGGCACCATTGGTCAGCACAGCGGATACGCGAATCTGCCAACCAACAAAAGGTATGTAAGCATATAACTAGTAAGGAGACAGATAAACATGATGTATTGTACGAAGTGAATTTTGTGGAAGAAAACACATACCAGTGCATTCATTGCACCAGCCTTCTTGTGATGCTGGAAGCCTGGCCTCTTTTCACGAGAGACATACACAAGCCGTGGCAACTCATTGCCATCAGTGTCAAGGCCACCACTGTGCCCCAAGAACACCTGAATTCCCGAAAAGCAAGTTCAATACATTTGGTTCAGATTAAATTGGCAAAAGGGAAAGCTGCATTGATGTAACAGGCACCTGAATCATGCCAGGATGGTCCCTAGTGTTATTCCCAGGCCAAGCAGTGCCATCAGCCATGGTCCATCCCTCTTCAGGTACTTTCTGAGCTTTGGCAACAAGGGCATTGATTCGTATTTTAAATTCTTCATACTCTCTCTGAAACAAAGCATACGCCAGGTTAAAATTCAGAACTGAGGGAACATTAGTCTAACCATGCGGTTTGTAGCTTACCTTCATTGACCGTCTTTCTTTGACAAAAGAAGGTTGGATTTTGTCCTTTAGGTAATCAATTTTTTGAGCAAAGTAAAACTCTGGAGCCCTTGGTTCAATGTTGTGCTTCTTGCAGAACGGAACCCACTTCCTAGCAAATTCTGCAGTTTCTGAGAGTGACTCAAACGACAACATAGCCGAACCATCATCAGAAACATAGCATGACACTTTGTCAACCGGGTAATCCACAGCAAGAATTGACAGAACAGTATTTGCTGTGATCAGAGGAGGTTCCTTCAGTGGATCCACTGTACTGACAAATATATCAATCGGAGCCAGCTGTGATGGCTCTCCCTCCCTATCATACCTGCAACAGTATTTAGGCACTCAGGACACATGATGTTAAAGAAAGATGTTTCAATGCTGAAAACTCCGAAGAAACATACACCCATTCATCGTAACTTACCTCAAGGCAAGCCTGTCAAGGTATGTTTCCCTGTTGATTGGGTACCATTTTGGGAACTGATCTAGAAGCCAGGATAAGGCAAACCAAATCTCACAAATAACAGACACCAGCCATAATCCATACGCATCACTCACTGGATGAGAGACACGATATTGGAAGAAGAAGCATAGAATGATCAGTCGGAGAATGATCACTACCCGGTAAAGGTTGAGCTGGTTTGCAGGAATAGGAACTATACGGCTCATAGGCAGACGTGCATCATCAACCCTGCCAGGGACATAAATCAATATCATTGAAGCAAAATTCACAATAGATATCAAACTGCAGCACACTGATTAACATGGAGGAAAGTTGTATGTACATTTGCATGTCTTCACCGTTTGAGCCGGTACCCTCCATGTCTCCACCACCTCTCGCATCCGGATATTTATTGGACACCTGCATCATACTTTTGTCCTGTTTAACCCTCCAGCTCTCAACTCTTTCCTTCCAGTCAACACTATTAAGTCCATAAGAGTTCAAGTCCTTCGAGGGGTCCACAATCCTCACAGGAACTGAAATCATAGCAGAGAAATGTTATCATTTTTTCATTTAATGAGCAGACAGATTGTCCAAAAGAAGTGATTTATGACAAACATTTTTTTAAATATGATTTATGATAAACAAGAAAATACCTGGCACGCTTGGATCAACATAGCTCGATGTTGGGCTACGGATAGAATGGCGATCAGGGGAGGCATCGGGTATCTCTCCAGAGATCTGAAAAAATTATCATCGTGTTAAGCTAGGAAATCTTACAGAAACAAGACAGCTTTCACCAAAGCAAGAAAGAACCGAGTCTCTCAATGATTAAAAAAAATACCTGGTGCCCACTTGTCAGCCGAGGAATACGATGATGCGGTTCATGGCGAGAGGATGATGACAAATCAATGTCTTCTCCTAGACCCTGCTGCTGCCACTCTGGACCTTTACCATTGTCTTGCTTATAGTTGAACTCATTGTCCAGATCATCAACGTCTTCTTCCTCCTCATCTCCCTGAACTCGGGGGCTACCTGAATTTCGCCCACGACAAAACAAGTGCCATATACACGTCAGTTACTAACATTATAAAGAGAATTAAAAGAAGATGGTGATGTGCAACTTTATATGCCTAGCAACAAGCATGGACAAGTACACTATGACATTGACTCACGTAGATCAAATTCAACAACAGCATACTACGTATTCTTATACAGGTCTCTCTCATAACAAGCCAACGAGTTGCCAAGAAACAAACCTTTCAGCCTCTTATATCTAGTCTTGCACTGAGGGCAGCACTGGTTCCCTTCCTTGCGCTCGTACTCGTAGCAAGGGCGGCAGACCGGGAAGGCACACTCGTTGCAGGCAACAAAGACGTCGCCAGTGGCCGAAACGCCCACGGTGTCGCCACATATCTGGCAGACAGCCGCACCCTTTGCCTTGTTACCCTGCATCAGCAAGACAAAAACAAGGGTCAGCACAAACACCCATACAAAATTACACAGCTAGCCACCAGGAGACACAGCAATCCCCCGTGCACCATAATTCGATCAGGAATTGGACATTTGCTTGGCCTAATGTTGGGGAAAGGTTCCAAATATCAGGAGCGGCGGCGCCTCGAAATTAGTATGGCATTACTTGCACGGTGTGATGGTAAGCTAGGTCCACCAATGACTGCTAAAATGGGCACACTAGCTACACGAGTGATGGCATTCTAAAGGAACAGTTTTGGCTTGAATTGCAAGGGGATGTCTGAACCGGGTAACACCCCAAACCAAGATGGGACATTTCCGACCGGGACCTAGAGTCCTAGATCCACCGACGCACCAGATCCACCGAGACTCGCGCGCGCACGCGCACGGTATGAGGTAGCCGTGAGGAACAGAAATGGCACCGACAAATTGGCACTCAGTAAGGAAGTCCGGCAGGATGGAACAGAGAGGCTTACCGGGGCGGGCGCGTCGCCGTCGTGGCGAATCGTGACGAACTCGTTGCGGTTGTGCGACCCCGCGACCATCCCCGTGTTGGCCGCCATATCGCCGCCGCCTTCAGACCCCCCGCCGGCGCCGGTCCCGCACGGAGGCGAGAGAGAGAGGCCCCTAGAACGAAGAGGAAGCGGTGGAGATCGCCACCATTCCCAGATCCCCCGGCGCGCGAGCTCTCTCTCGCTCGCTCCCTGCCGCTGCCGCTGCTCTGCTTCCCTCTCCCCCTCCCACTCCCTCTCCTCTTACATACACACGCGCTTGGCTCCAGTGGAGTCGCCCCTCTCCTACCTCCCCACCGGCTACCGCCCGTTGCCCGGTTGTAACTCTTCCCAGCCGTTGGATCCTATGTGAAAGGCGTGTGGACCGTTGGATGCTGGATGGGTGGGAGCACGGACATCTGCGTCGCGGCGCTGCCCACAGGCTGGAGGACGCGCAGCGGTGGCTGACGGTGGGCCAGGTGACCGGCTGCAGCCGTTGGATGTGTCGGCGCCTACGCGGTGGACCGAAATGCCCTCCTACCTGCCGCTCCTTTCCTTCTCAAGGAGTGTTGCATGTTAGTTGGCATCAAATCGATGGCTTCCTGATTGGTAAGATCGATATAATTTTGGGCAAATCATGGAGTTACTACCAACCGTTTTATAAGGAGAAAACAATTACAAATGTAGAGGCCAACGGTAATATTTGTGTTTCCTTTTTTCTTACCGAAAATGGAGATTTCCTTTGTTCAGAACAAACTCAGAAAGGGTTAATAAGAGAGTAACAAATGATGTGAAATTTGTACTCCAAGGTCGATCTTGTGGCAAATTGCGAATAATGGCAATACTTTTGAGGAATGTCCTTAAGTTTGAAAGGGACATGAAGAAATGTTTAAATATTATTCTATTTCTACTAGTTTACACATTTGGACTATATGTTTCTTTCCTGGACTGGTCACTCTCTTGTGCAAACTGACGTGCTTGGGCTACCTAACAATCACGCTAGACAATTATTTTCCTCACTTCCCTGTGATCTACCGACAACTAGACATGATAATGAGATATGTAGGAACGCTTGGGGGCAGTTTGATGTATTTTTTCTTTTTAGCTACACCAAATGTTTCATAGGTGCAATATGTGCTAGAAAATATCGATGGAGACCGACACTTGTTCATTTTGTTTCTCTACTAAAAAAATGGATGAATTAGGGGAAACTCACTTTGACACATTGGAGTATATGCTCCTGTCATCGAAAAAATAATTTAAAATGTTATAAGTAATTGAGGAAAAATTTGGCACATACATCTCTACATTCTATATGCGCATGCCAAGTTTCGCGAAAACCGATATTTTTTCTAACATGTGTAAAAAAGACAAATAATGCACGAAAAGCCTTTTTTACAATGAAAATTTTATCTTTTTACATGACACACAAGCTGTCGGAATTCTGTGAGACAACCTTTTGTCGATATGTACGGGCTAAAAATATTTGACATTTGCAAATGCGTTTAAAAAACATTTTTAAAACCGCAAACATGTGCTCCTAGGTGCCAAAAGCCCAAAATGCCACTCCCATAAATTGAATCTTCTTTGTACTATAAAAGGAAATGGGTCTTCATTTAGAACATGCTTTAGATGTACTCGTCCTCAAGCTTTCAACAAAAGATGTCACTAACGGAATACTTTTACGGCTTTTAGAATTGTTCTTTTCAGATTGGAACCATAGTTAGCGCCTTAGCGGTGACTGGGCTCATATGTCATTCTGAACTAAATAGCGAAATTGATATTTAGTCGAATGGCTCCTTCTTGATACAATATTTAGCAATTAAATGGGAAGGTAAGGAAATATTTATGACTTGGCATACTTTTACTATTAAAATAAAACAAAATAAAATAGAGTACCAATAAATAAAATAAAGTACTTCAGTAGTCTGGAAACATAAGATATTACAGGACGTCACAACATATTAATTGGAGAAGTTCTTTGTGAAGGTAAAATAAATGACCATGGTTCAGTCATTGAACAACTAAAATTTGTTATTTTTTCACATGTTCAGGTAACTTTATCAGTACATTTCGTGTTTGCGTCATGGTCGCATGGAGCACCCCTTCCTCAAAACAAAATAAAGGGCCGCACATGTGACATTATGCAGCAGGAAAGGCCAGCTACAAAACGCACATGAAAGCAGAAAAAACATAGCAATTTCTTGGAAGCCAGCTCTTCGTGTGTGCAGCTGCGCAGTGCAGTGTGCGAGCGCGAGAGAGTGTGTACGCAGCGCGGTGCAGCCCAGCTGGCTCGGCTCGTGCTTCGCATTAAACTAATCCCTGTCTGGTAATCCGTTCTTGTCCCAATAATGGCGGTTGGGGTGCCGCTGTCAATGGCCGTCGGTGGCCCATTTCTATACTCTTTCTTCTCTCCTGTCTCTGGTCTAACGAAATTTTGGTTTAGGGTTCAGCTTCGGAATCCTAATTCTTGTTGCTCCATGCATGGAAAAAGATCTGTGATTTGCCCTCTGATCTCAACAACTTCCATTCATTCGTCATAGACTGATAGCGATACACTACTACTCGTAGGTGGCATGGACATAAGCTAGGTAGAAAGTTTTCTAAGTTGATAGTTTCTTTTGTGGCACAAATTCACTTTGCCACTTGGGTGCATATGCTTCTGCTATATTTTTTAAAATTAAAAGAAATATGAAAAACCTTTGAAAAAATCTGAAAAAAATTGGACACAAACATATGTAAGTTTTTAACATCCGGAAGGAAATGACACTTTATGTGGTCTGTGAAAAAAATCCGGAGCCAAAATGAGATTTAAAAATACATTTTAAAGCACAGATTTGTCTTTTTTGCAGAGACCACAGAAAATGTTATTTTCTTCCGAAATTTTGCACGAATATTGAACACTTGTATATCTTTGTGCCCAATTGTTTTCAGATTTTTTTGAAAAGTGTTTTCATATTTTTTAATTTTGAAACTTATATCAGGAGCATATGTACCCTGGAGCTAAAACGCCTCTCCCCATTTTTGTGGTAACGATATCTTCTGTGGTGCCTAAAAAGATGCTAGATATTTATACAGAGCCGAATGCATGTTTCTTATACACCATTTTTGTGGTAACGATTAGAGAATCTTGGTCTATTTTACTTTGAATGATTTTTTTACAAGAAGAAAGTCAGGCAACTAAACATTTGTTGTTCTTATATGTCGATTAACACTGGGAGCAGATGGAACTTGAGACCAAGAAGCTGGAGTGTCTTTCAAGAGGTTATCCATGCATGGGTTTGGGTTGTGAATGTCGCATTGACTTCTTAGTGCTTGGTGATGTTTTTTTGAGGGTTGGGGGGAGGGGGGGGGGGGGGGGGGGGGGTGATTGCGTGGATCACACGTTCGTTGGGAGACCCCAAGAGGAAGGTATGATGCAGTATAGCAACAGTTTTCCCTCAGTATGAAACCAAGGTTTAATTGAACCAGTAGGAGCAAGAAATCACTTCGAAAAGTTGTCAGTGGCGCGCTGACGTGGAACCTGCACACAACACAATCAAACTATTTTGCCCAAACGAAACAGTGAGGTTGTCAATCTCACCGGCTTGCTGAAAACAAAGGATTAAACATATGGTGTGGAAAACACTAGTAAATTGCAGAGAATGAAAAGGAACAGTGTTTGCAGTATTATCAGTGTAAAAGAATGGACCGGGGTCCACAGTTCACTAGTGGTGTCTCTCCATAAAAGATAACTAACATGCTGGGTGAACAAATTACAGCTGGGCAATTGACAAAATATTGAGCGCATGACAATGCATATATATGACATGATGATTACTATGATATTCATGTGGGCATTACGACAAAATACATAGACCGTTATCCAACAACGTCTATGACTAATAATCCACCGCCAGGTTGTCATACCGAGTTCCCCGTTGGTATTAAGTTGCAAGCAACGGATAATTGCATTAAGTAATGTGCGTAATGTAAACAAATGCATTAGACCTAACGGCGTACCCTTAAGCTAAGCATCGGTTATTTTATCCCTAGTGGCAACAGCACATCCACAATCTTAGAAGTTATTGTCACTCTCCCAGATTACCGGAGGCATGAACCCACTATCTAGCATAAATACTCACTCTTGGAGTTACAAGCATCTACTTGGCCAAAGCATCTACTAGTAACGGAAAGCATGCAAGATCATAAATAACATATAAGATAGATTGATAATCAACTTGACATAGTATTCAATATTCATCGGATCCCAGCAAACACAACATGTAGCATTACAATAAGATGATCTTGATCATGATAGGCAGCTCACAAGATCTAAACATGATAGCATAAAGTGGAGAGACAACCATCTAGCTACTGCCATGGACCCGTAGTCCAAGGATGAACTACTCACGCATCACTCCGGAGGCAGGCATGGTGATGTAGAGCCCTCCGGTGATGATTCCCCTCTCCGGCAGGGTGCCGGGAAGAGCTTCTGAACCCTCCCGAGCTAGGGTTGACGGCGGCGGCGTCTCTGGAACTTTTCGTGGATAATGGCTCGGGTATTTAGGGTTTTCGCGTCGGGAGAATAAATAGGCGAAAGGGCGGCGGCTGCGGAGCCACGAGGGCCCCACACCACCCCACGGCGCGGCAGGGGGGCCGCGCGCCCCATGGTGTGGGTGCCACGTGGCCCTCCTCCGTCTCTCCTCTGGACTCCGTCTTCGTGTTGGAAAAATAGGAGGTTCTGTCCAAGTTTCGTCCAATTCCGAGAATATTTCCAGACTAGCTTTTCTGGAATACAAAAACAGCAGAAAACAGGAACTGGCACTGTGGCATCTTGTTAATAGGTTAGTCCCAGAAAATGCATAAAAATGCTATGAAGTGTATATAAAACATGTAACAATTGGTATAATATCAACATGGAACATCAGAAATTATAGATACGTTTGAGACGTATCAAGCATCCCCAAGCTTAGTTCTACTCGTCCTCGAGTAGGTAAAACGATAAAAACAAAATAATTTCTGAGGTGACATGCTACAATCATAATCTTGATCAAATAATATTGTAAAGCACATGTTATGAATGAAGTGATCCAGGTCAATGGTCTATAGTTTGCTAGCAAGTAGATAATGAGCAAACAACTGAATCATATAAGCAAAAACTTTTCATGAATAGTACTTTCGAGACAAGCATCAAAGAGTTTTGCATAAGAGTTAACTCATAAAGCAATAGATTCTAAGTAAAAGGTATTTAACCAACACAAAGGAAGATTTAAGTTTCAGCAATTGCTTTCAACTTTCAACATATATATCTCATGGATATTTGTCAACACAAAGCATATAATAAGTGCAATATACGAGCATATAAAAATTGTTGCACCAAAGTTGACACTAGTGTTTGCTTCTAAGATAGAAAGAAGTAGGTAAACTGACTCAACATAAAAGTAAAAGAAAGGCCCTTCGCAGAGGGAAGCAGGGATTAAATCATGTGCTAGAGCTTTTTAAGTTTTTGAAATCATATAGAGAGTAAAAATAAGTTTTGAGAGGTGTTTGTTAATTGTCAACGAATCAGAAAATGGAAAGTACAATATGACCCCTGCCAACCAGACTTTTAAGAGCGGCTCCCATGAAGGACGTTATTTCTACCAGCAAGGCAGATCATCCCTCTTTCTCTTTTGTTTACACATGCAGATATTTCACTGTTTGTCATTGCTTGACTGATAAATCAGGGCAAAAATGTGAAGAGAATTAAGCGGTTAAAGTTGTAATTAATTGGGACTGGGCACCCCATTTGCCAGCTCTTTTTGCAAAATTAATGGATAAGCGGATGTATATGCCGCTAGTCCGGTGGTAAAGTCTGTTTGACAGTTGACATAAAGACATCCACCCCGTCCTCATGAGCTTGGTAAACATTGACACAAAATAGGAGTAATAAAGTTTGAATAGTTTAAAGGTAGCACATGAAAAATTTACTTGGAATGGCAAGGAAATACCACATATAGGTAGTTATGGTGGACACAGATGGCATGGATTTTGGCTCAAGGTTTTGGATGCACGAGAAGCATTCCCTCTCAGTACAGAGTTTAGGCTAGCAAGGTTATTTGAAGCAAACACAGGATATCAACCGACACAGCAAGGCTTATATGAAAACATATTGCAAGCATTATAAGACTCTACACTGTCTTCCTTGTTAACCAAACCCTTTTACTAGAAAATATCTAGACCTTAGAGATACCAATCATGCAAACCAAATTTCAACGAGCTTTACGGTAGTTCTTCATTAATAGGTTTTAACTACATGATACAAAAGCTTAAACATGAACTACTTGATAACTCAAAACAATTGACAAGTATCAAATTATCCAATACAATGATCTACAAGAATATGTAAGCTTTTTCCATTATACCATCTACCACATGCAACATTTTCTGTTCCAACCAAACACCAATCAATTTATTTCAACATAAACTCTCCAAACAATTATAAGTGAAGCAAGAGAGTACTTTCTTTAAAAGAACTAACAGCTCTGAATAAGAGATGCATGCAAAACAGGAGCTAAAAGCATAGCAATAGCTAGATAAGAATACTCAACAAGTATAAGTGAAGAATAGGAGTATTCATATGAAAAAGCGGAGCGTGTCTCTCTCCCAATCAAGAATGCTGGGGTCCAATCAAGTTGACCATAAGAAAAATAAAATACTGAAAATAAAAGCACACAGACGCTCCAAGTAAAGCACATATGATGTGAAAGAATTAAAATATAGTTTCACTAGAGATGACCTGATAAGTTGCTGATGAAGAAGGGGATGCCTTGGGCATCCCCAAGCTTAGACGCTTGAGTCTTCTTGAAATATGCTGGGGTGATCCATGGGAGCATCCCCAAGCTTAAGCTCTTCACTCTTCTTGATCACATTATATCATCCTTCTCTCTTGACCCTTGAAAACTTCCGCCACACCAAACTCAAAGTAATTCTCATTAGAGGGTTAGTGCACAATCAAAAACTCACATGTTCTATAAGGACACAAACATGACCGTTACTTTTAACATTAGCTACTGCCACTGATGTTATGTGAAGCTCTTCACCCTAAAAAAGAATTCCACTCAACACTAGTAAAAGAGAGAATGCGAAAAATAAAAGACAGAATCTGTCTAAACAGAACAGTCCGCAAAGACGAATTTTTTCGAGGCACTTACGTTGCTCAGATCGAAAAACTTTAAACTAACGAAAGATGCGTACATATCTGAGGATCACGCAAAAAATTTGCAGATTTAAATAATTTTTCTGTGATTTTACAGAATTAAAACGGTGAACAGCAGAAATCTGTTCCTGCGCAGAAATCCAAATCTAGCATCATCTTCCTATTAGAGGCAATACTTGGCACAACAATGCGATAAAATAAAGATACAAAGGAATTGTTACAGAAGTAAACAACTCCTTGACTCAAAAAGAAAAGAAAAATTGCAGAAATAAAATAATGGGTTGTCTCCCATAAGCGCTTTCTTTAATGCCTTTCAGCTAGGCATAGTAATTTTTATGATGCTCACATAAGGATAAGAGTTGAAACATAAAAGAGAGCATCAAAAGCATATATAAACATGTTTAAATCTAACACTCTTCCTATGCATAGGAGCCTTGTAGTAAAACAAATCATTGAAGCATAAAGCAACTAGCATAGGAAGATGCAACAAATGCAACTTTAAAACTTTCAACACAAAGAGAGGTATTTTAGTGACTTGAAAACTTTTACAACAATATTTTCCTCTCTCATAATAACTTTCAGTAGAATCATGAACAAATTCAACAATATAACTATCACATAAAGCATGCTTTTCATGATCTACAAACACAGAATTTTTATCAAGCTCCAAGATAGTGGGATCAAAAATTTCAAACCCACTTTTAAACATATTAAAACAAGATGATTGGTCACTCTCAATAGTAGAATGCATAATATTATCAAGCAACATAGGACCATCGTCTAAAGCTTTATCATAAACATTTTCTAAGCAACTTTCTCATTACCATGCATTTTGAAATTAGGCATAAATAGAGGATTATCATAAGACTTATCAAAATAGCATGGATTTTCATAAATAACAGTTGCATAATTATTTCACAAGTTTCGTTCATATGGAATATTTCAAGAGAATCCACAGGAACATAACATTCTTCCTTCTTTTGTAAGCATGGAGGGCAATCAAATAGTGTAAGAGTTAAAGAGTTACTCTCATTGTAAGGTAGACATGGGTAGTTAATCCACTCTTCCTCCTTTTGTTCATCACTCTCCTCCTCTTTTTCATCCTATGAGATTTCAGCATAAGCAGTTTCTTCTTCCACATGTTCCTGCAAGGCAATGGTCTCCTCCTTTGGAGGAAAGATCCTATTAATAAATTCAGTAATATAACCATTATCCTTGTAATTCTCAAAACAATATTTAAGTACAACAAGATTCTCAGATTTATAAGGGGTAACATCATCATTAGCAATAATGTCAAATAAAGCAGCAATTTCATAAGCCCCCTTAAAAGCAATAAATTCTTCAATTCTCTCCACATTATAAAAATCATAATCCCCATTAGCATAAGAAGACAAGATTTCATTATCATTGTGAGCACATTGGAAAGGAGGTGACGCAATCCACAAGAACATTTTACATCATAAATCCTACATAAATCCCAGGCACATGTTTTAACTTTCTCAATAAAATTCCATAATAGTAACCCTTTTTAGACAAACGTTTTTTCTTAAAATGTTTTTGATGGCCCTCTGTGAACCCACCGTGCCAATAAAATTTAGTTAGAAAGAAGTTATCCATTGATAGCAAGTAAACAACTAGACATAATAACAAACCGAAATAGACTAGATGCAGGAATTTAATTTTTTGTATTTTTGATAAATAAAGCAAACAAGACTAAAAATAAACTAAGCAAGACAATAACAAAGTAAAGAGATTGGAAGCGTGAAACTCCCCTTACAGAAATCCTCTTGCTCAACCTGCAACGGCGCCAGAAAATATGGCGTGTGGAAGGGGAAGCAAGGAGATTTCTGAACCAAAGTGCTTCTGCTCCCCGGCCACGGCGCCATAAAATATGGCGTGTGGAAGGGGAAGCAAGGAGATTTCTGAACCGAAGTGCTTCTGCTCCCCGGCAACGGCGCCAGAAAATATGCTTGATTGCGTGGATCACACGTTCGTTGGGAGACCCCATGAGGAAGGTATGATGCAGTATAGCAGCAGTTTTCCCTCAGTATGAAACCAAGGTTTAATCGAACCAGTAGGAGCAAGAAATCACTTCGGAAGGTTGTCAGTGGCGCGCTGACGTGGAACCTGCACACAACACAATCAAACTACTTTGCCCCAACGAAACAGTGAGGTTGTCAATCTCACCGGCTTGCTGAAAACAAAGGATTAAACATATGGTGTGGAAAATAGTAGTAAATTGTAGAGAATGAAAAGGAACAGTGTTTGCAGTTGGTTGTATTATCAGTGTAAAAGAATGGACCGGGGTCCACAGTTCACTAGTGGTGTCTCTCCGTAAAAGATAACTAACATGCTGGGTGAACAAATTACAGCTGGGCAATTGACAAAATATTGAGCGCATGACAATGCATATATATGACATGGTGATTACTATGATATTCATGTGGGCATTACGACAAAATACGTAGACCGTTATCCAACAGCGTCTATGACTAATAATCCACTGTCAGGTTGTCATACCGAGTTCCCCGTTGGTATTAAGTTGCAAGCAACGGATAATTGCATTAAGTAATATGCGTAATGTAAACAAATGCATTAGACCTAGCGGCGTACCCTTAAGCTAAGCATCGGTTATTTTATCCCTAGTGGCAACAGCACATCCACAATCTTAGAAGTTATTGTCACTCTCCCAGATTACCGGAGGCATGAACCCACTATCTAGCATAAATACTCACTCTTGTAGTTACAAGCATCTACTTGGCCAAAGCATCTACTAGTAACAGAAAGCATGCAAGATCATAAATAACATATAAGATAGATTGATAATCAACTTGACATAGTATTCAATATTCATCGGATCCCAGCAAACACAACATGTAGCATTACAATAAGATGATCTTGATCATGATAGTCAGCTCACAAGATTTAAACATGATAGCATAAAGTGGAGAGACAACCATCTAGCTACTGCCATCACTAGTACAGGACGACACATCGGAAACGGGCCAAAAAGCCCGTCGGCAACGGAGAAAGGGTCCGTGTCCCCGCCTCTGTCACTGATGTGAAGCCTCACAATGGCAACGGAGATTTTGATCGTTTGCAATAAGTTTAGCAACGGGCATAATATATAACCGTTTCTGATGTGGTTATTAAATATTAAAAAAAATAGCTGGCTCACTGCCGGCTCACAGCAGGAATTAGCCGGCTCACAGACATTCAATACAGCTGGATCAAAAAGGCGGAAGCACCCAAGCTAAGCAGCTGGTGCTTCCGCCTTTTTGATCCAGCTGCTTGCTTGGGTGCTTCCTCCTTTTTGATCCAGCTGCTTGCTTGGGTGCTTCCTATGTTCAGTGAACACGGTGGTACTACAATGGGGGAAGACGAAGCTGAAGAAGAGCCCATTGTTGATGAGCCCGATGATGATCTTCGTCGGGCCATTCGTGATGCACAGATAAACTGCGGAAGTGAAAACGAGAGGTTGAACTTGGAGCACATGTTAGCTGATCACACAAAATTGTTGTACTCAAATTGCGAAGATGGCCAGAAAAAGCTGGGTACCACACTGAAATTGCTACAATGGAAGGCAGAGAATGGTACTTCTGACAAGGGATTTGAAAAGTTGCTGAAAATATTGAGGAATATGTTTCCAAAGGATAACGAATTGCCCTCTAGTACGTACGAAGCAAAGAAGGTGGTCTGCCCTCTAGGATTAGAGGTGCAGAAGATACATGCATGCATCAATGACTGCATCCTCTACCGCGGTGAGCAATACGAGAATTTGAATGCATGTCCGGTATGCGATATAAGATCAGGCGAGATGACTCTGGTGATGTTGAGGGCGAGCCGCGCCCCAGGAGCCAAGGTGATGTGGTATGCTCCAATAATACCACGGTTGAAACGTTTGTTCCAAAACAAAGAGCATGTCAAGTTGTTGCGATGGCACAAAGAAGACCGTAAGAAATACATGATGCTGAGACACCCCGCTGATGGGTCGCAGTGGAGAAAAATCGACAGAGAGTTCCCGACATTTTCAGATGACGCAAGGAACTTAAGATGTGGTCTAAGTACAGATGACTTTAATCCTTTCGGGGAGCAGAGCTCCAGTCATAGCACCTGGCATGTGACTTTATGTATCTATAACCTTCCTCCTTGGTTGTGCATGAAGCGGAAGTTCACTATGATGTTAGTGCTCATCCAAGGCCCGAAGCAACTCGGCAACGACATTGATGTGTACCTGAGGCCATTGGTTGAAGAACTTTTACAGTTGTGGCGTGAAGAAGGTGTACGTGTGTGGGATGAGCACAGACAAAAGGAATTTGACCTACGAGCGTTGTTGTTTGTAACCATCAATGATTGGCCTGCTCTTAGTAACATTTCAAGAAAGTCAACCAAGGGATACAATGCATGCACGCACTGTTTAGGTGAGACTGAAAGTATATATTTAGGTAACAAGAATGTGTACCCGGGGTATCGTCGATTTCTTCCAAAACATCATCCCGTAAGAAAGAAAGGCAAGCATTTCAAAGGTGAGGCAGATCACTGGACGAAGCCTACCCGCCCTACCGGGGATGTTATATATGGTATGGTCAAGGATTTAAAAGTAATCTTTGGAAAGGGTCTTGGTGGACAATCTGTTCTGAATGACGCTGACGGACACGTACCCATGTGGAAGAAGAAATCTATATTTTGGGAGCTACCCTATTGGAAAATCCTAGAGGTTCGCTCTGCAATCGACGTGATGCACGTGACGAAAAATCTTTGCGTGAACCTGCTAAACTTCTTGGACGTGTATGGGAAGACGAAAGATACACCGGAATCATGGAAGGACCAGCAACGTATGCACAAACGAGACAACCTGAGAAGTATCAAGGTCCTGCCAGCTACGCTCTTACCAAAAAAGAGAAGGAGATCTTCTTTGAAGTCCTGAGCAGTATCAAGGTCCCGTCTGGCTTCTCGTCGAATATAAAGGGAATAATAAACATGACAGAGAAAAAGTTCCAAAACCTAAAGTCTCATGACTGCCACGTGATTATGACACAATTACTTCCGGTTGCATTGAGGGGGCTTCTACCAGAAAATGTTCGAGTACCCATCGTGAAGCTATGTGCATTCCTCAATGCAATTTCTCAGAAGGTGATCAATCCAGAAACTCTACCAAGTTTACAGAAGGATGTGGTCCAATGTCTTATCAGATTCGAGTTGGTGTTCCCACCATCCTTCTTCAATATTATGACGCACCTCATAGTTCACCTAGTCGAAGAGATTTCCGTTCTCGGTCCTTATTTCTACACAACATATTCCCCTTTGAGAGGTTCATGGGAGTCTTAAAGAAATACGTTCATAACCGTGCTAGGCCAGAAGGAAGCGTCTCCAAGGGCTATGGAACAGAGGAGGTCATTGAGTTTTGTGTTGACTTTATTCCTGACCTTAAGCCAATCGGTGTTCCTCAATCGCGCCATGAGGGGAAACTTCGTGGAAAAGGCACGGTAGGAAAGAAAGCAATAATATGTATGGACGGGCATTCTTTCACTCAAGCACACTACACAGTTCTACATAATTCCAGCTTGGTGGCTCCATATATCGACGAACACAAGAATATTTTACGCTCGAAATACCTGGAGCAAACTGAAGATTGGGTTGATGGAGAACACGTGAAGACTTTCGGCGGTTGGTTGCAAACACGTCTTATTAATGACACCACTGTTGGAGAACAACTATACTTGTTGTCCAAGTCACCATCTTCGACTATATTGACTTTTCAAGGGTACGAGATAAATGAGAATACATTTTACACGACCGACCAAGATAAAAAGAGCACCAACCAAAACAGTGGTGTCCGCTTTGATGCAACAAACAACAATGAGCAAAAGGACACATATTATGGTTACATAGAGCAGATACGGGAACTTGACTATGGACGTTCTTTTAAGGTCCCTTTTTTCTTGTGCAAATGGTTCAACCTGAAAGGCGGGGTACAGGTAGACCCGGACAGTACGAATGACTATAGTGGATCTCAAGAATCTTGCGTACGACACCGAACCATTCATCGTAGCTAGTCAAGTGGCTCATGTTTTCTATGTGAAGGACATGTCTGCCAAACCGAAAAAAGAAAAGATAAGCAAGCGAATACATCATACGATGAGCCAAGGCGCCACATAGTTCTTTCATGGAAAATAAACATCGTGGGAGTGGAGGACAAGACAGACATGTCAGAAGACTACAATAAGTTTCATGAAATTCTGCCCTTCACAGTGAAAAGTGACCCAAGCATCGTGTTAAATGATGAAGATTGTCCATGGTTACGACGCAATCAGAAGATAGGGACACACACGAAGAAGTTTATACCACGACACTAGAGACGGATGTTGGTGGTCATGTGTAATAATGTATGAAACCTTTTATTTAACTGTGTTCTAAAAACTGTGAAGAAAACTCTAAACACTGATTTTTGGTTCTAGCTTAATACTCCAACGGCTCACAAGCGCTCGAGAAAGTTGGAACAAAACACATGGTTTCCCCTGCATACAGCCCGACGGTGGCTCTTGAGTGCTCACATATCAAATGCACCGTCGGATGTATCCAGGGAATCCGAATGCTTTGTATACCAAATGAACTACAATGAGTACACACTGAGTGCCGAACATGTCTGAGAGGTGGGCTATATATAGGGTCGTGTGGCTCACGAAGTGGTCGTGATAGTGCTGATCCAACGGCTCACAAGCGCTCGAAAGAAACACACCGCAAATCCAACGGCTCACAAACGCTCGAAGGAAACACACGATCCCTGTGGTTCTTCCTTATTGAGTATACTACAGCTCACAAGCCCTCAAAAGAAACACACACCGCTGATCCAATGGCTCACAAGCGCTCGAAGGAAACACACAATCCGTGTGATTCTTCCTGATTGGGCATACTAAATGCACTGGTATGACACCAAGTAGGTTTGGGTGGGATTCCAACGCTCCGGAGCCCCTCTCCGGTGAAACCCTAGACCCACTGGAGAAAATCCAAACTTATACGTCTACACCCGGTACCGACATCAAAAGGGGTAGAATAGTGAAACTTTTTGCTTGGTTGGATTAGTTATTCAAATTCAAACACTTTTCATGTTGAAAGTATTGTCAGATTCAAAAATATGCAAACAATATTAGTTAATGCATTTTAATTGAAAATGGCAAAATGGTTAATGGTTTGAATAGTTAGAACAATTATTTTAGAAAACAGAAAATGGTTTTGGATTAGTTATTCAAATTCAAACACTTTTCATTTTGAAATTTTTGTCAAATTCACAAATATGCAAAAAAATTAGCTAATGCATTTTCAATTGAAAATGGCAAAATGGTTAATAGTTTGAATAGTTAGAATAATTATTTTAGAAAAAAGAAAATGGTTTTGGATTAGTTATTCCAATTCAAACACTTTTCATGTTGAAATTTTTGTCAGATTCAAAAGTATGCATAAGTTATTCAAATTTGTATTCAAACACTTTTCAAATTCACATTCAAACACTTGTCATAGAAAATTTGGGCCTTCGTGTGCAAAACAAACACCTTTAGTCCCGGTTGGAGCCACCAACCGGGACTAAAGGGGCATTTGAGCGCGCTGGTTGGTGGCACCGCAAAAACACCTTTAGTCCCGGTTGGAGCCACGAACCGGGACTAGAGGGTACCCTTTAGTCCCGGTTCGTGGCTCCAACCGGGATTAAAGGTCCCTGGGTATAAATACCCAGGCCCTCCTCCCCGGTTCGAAATACCCAGGCCCTCCTCCCCGGTTCGAGCCACGAACCGGGAACAGAGAAGGAGGAGGCGCCGCCGTGACGAACGATGCCGTCAGGCTGCCCGAGCCGCCGCGCCGCTCCCTCCTCCACCGCCCGCGCCGCTCCTGCGTTGCCCGCGCCCTCCTCCATGCCCGGCGCCGCCCGAGCCCGCCGTCGCCCGGGCCCGCCGCACCGCCTGAGGTAATTAGATTTAGGTTAGTTTATTTTAGATATTACTTAGTTGAAATAGAAATTACAGTAGAAATTTTGCTTAGTTGAAATTTTAGTAGATTTGCTTAGTAGAGTTTTTTAGTATTACTTGGGTTAGATTAAATTAGAGTAGAAATTTTTCTTAGTTGAAATTTTAGTAGATTTTGCTTAGTTGAAATTTTGCTTAGTTGATTTTTTTAGTATTACTTAGGTTAGTTTAAATTAGAGTAGAAATTTGGAATCATCGTCATATAAAAATTGTGTTTTTAGTTTATTGTTCTCGGCGACGATGTTCCTGTTGGACCAGAGGGGCGATGTCCGGGACTGGGCTCCGCTGGGCTGGCACTGGGAGGTGCTACCTTCTGGGACGCGTAGCTTGGTGAGGAATCCGGGTGACGTCGTCGACCCGGATCTTCTTTGGTGGCAGTCGCGTGGGCCACGCTCGGTGCAGAGGGAGCCGGCTCTCGAGGAGGTGGTACGTCGCCGTATCAGGGAGGAGGACGAGCACGTCCGTGCTACATGTATTTGTTGGATAGGCAGTATAACAATGGCTGGTTGTTTCTTCAGAGGGTTCCTCCTCACGTGTGCTATGACCCTGTGAGGGTTCCTTATGCGCAGTGTCCGCGGCTCAGCACCCCGCGGCTCAGGACCCAGTTGAAAGGACAATGATGTCGCCTAGAGGGGGGTGAATAGGCGATTTAAACTTTTCCGGTTTAGGCTTGCTAATTGCGGAATAAAACTAGGTGTTTAAATTAACAAGCCAACAACCTAAATAAACTAGGCTCACCTATGTGCACCAAAAACTTATGCTAAGCAAGACATGCAACAAGGTGATAGCAATATAGAATACTTCAAGCACGAAGGCTATCACAAAGTAAAGTGCATAAGTAAAAAGCTCGGGTATAGAAATAACCGAAGCACGCGGAGACGAGGAAGTATTCCCGAGTTCCTCCTTAAAAGGGAGTACGTCTCGTTGGAGAGGTGTGAACCGACACAACGGTTCAACAACCACAAAGGTTTCACCCTCTTCTCCGATGAACCGCACCACAAAGGTTTGGTTCACCTTCCACTATCGGTATTCCTTCGAGGCGGAATCCGGAGCCTTTCAACAACAATCCGAGGCACAACCCACAAAGGGATCGGGGGCTCCCGAACGGCTTTCAACAACAATCCGAGGCACAACCCACAATGGGATTGGCGGCTCCCGAATGGCTTCAAGTGACCACACAAGGGTCCAACCACCACAAAGGCGTCTAGGGTCCAAGGACCCAAGAGTAACAAGTTCACAAGCTTTCAACTTCCACGAAACTTCGTGGAGAGCACACCGATGCACCAAATGCAAAAGGCAAGAGCACAAGTGCTCAAGTCCCCCACTCTCAAATTCCAACAAAGCAACAAATGCTTATGGGGGAATAAGAGAGGAAGAACAAAGAGGAGAACCACTCAAGAACTCCAAGAACTAGATCCACTATGTTCCCCTCACTTAGAGGAGATATTGATTGGTGGAAATGTAGATCTAGGTCTTCTCCTTCAATCCTCCAAAGATCAAAGAGTTTGGGTGGAGGGATTGGGAGATATCAAGGAAATGAGCTTGCAACAATGGAGGAGAGAGAAAGCAAAGGTTGCTGGGCTAAGCTACCTGGCTGGAGGAAGGTGGAGGGGTATTTATACCCCTCCCAGAAAAAGAGCCGTTGCAGCCAGATATCACACCGGAGTTTCTGGCCCTAGTGACCGGAAACTCCGGTCCGGGGCGGAAACTCCGGCCCCCTGGGGGCGGAAACTCCGGCCCCCACCAGGGGGTGAACCATTTCCAGACGAGAGAAGCACAGGCAGAAACTCCGGCCCCTGGGACCGGAAACTCCGGCCTGGGGCGGATACTCCGGCCCCTTGGGCCAGAAACTCCGGCCCCCACCAGGGGCTGAACAAGAAAAACACTCTCGAGGAAAACCAAGGACCGGAGACTCCGGTCCAGAAGACCGGAGACTCCGGCCTGAAAGTAGTGAAACTGTAAAACCTGAAATGCAATAACTTTCTCGTATGAACTCCAAAACAGGTGAATCCAATTGCGTTGGAAAGGTAACGACGAGTGTTATCACACAGAAAGAGGTTAGTTTGAGAGGTTCATGCACTTCATCATCTACACATGACCATTCTTCATATAAACCCTTAAATAGAGCATTGGTCATCATGCCATCTTCAAGAGTCCAACACATGAACTCCAATGGACAAGATCTATAAGAATATCTCAATGTAAACATTAGTCCATAAGGAGTGTCATTAATTACCAAAACCACACATGGGGCAACCATGCACTTTCAATCTCCCCCATTTTGGTAATTGATGACAATCCCTTTTACGAGGGTTTATATAATGAATTAAGCAACCATGCAACACAAAGAGCAAGGATGCAAGAGCAAGAAAGGCAAATGCTTGAGAACAAACTAAAGCATAAAACCAACAACTCTTAAACCCTCTAAACTTCTCCCCCATTGGCATCGATTGCCGAAATGGGTGAAAAGTAGAAGGCCAATATAATAAGAGCTCCCCCATAAGTGTGCATTTCTCATAATATGAGTGAAATCAAATGCACATATCCAATGAAGAATAGATGGAGGAGATCAAACTATATTGAGGATCCAAAGATTGAAGAATATAAAAAAGAAAGATACTTCAACGAAAGAAGCAAGCAATCAAAAGGATCCGAAAAATGTTCTAAATATCAAGAGGGAACTCCCCAAGGTACGTGCACAAATAGGATTTGCATTTGAAATAGTGTGCACAACATGGAATCCTCACTCCCTCTAGATAAATTCGAACACAAGCACATGCAAGAGAATATAGATGAAAGTGAGGCAAAACAACTTGCAACAAATACAATGTTTTGCAACATGAGCAAGGAGCGGCAAATAAAAGGATGGGTGTGAGATATAAAGACATTTTAGGAGACTAATACAAGGATGAGCAAAATCATCAACATAGTCTTTCAAAAAGTGTTGCACATAGTGCATATCATGTCTTTCACATACTCACACACCAACGGAGAAAAATCAAATAGCTCCACAAGCTTAGAAGATGCACAAAGCATAACACAAAAAATAAAGCTTGTGCCTTTTAGAAACCACCAAAGAATCAAAAGCAATAAGAGGTGGTCACTAAAGAATTGGAATATCAATTAAAGATGTAACTATTCTCATGTGTATAAGTTTCTAAGTAGACACGAATCACGAAGATATAAGTCCACAAATAAACATGTACACACAAAATAGGTACAAAGGTAAGGTCATGATATCCAAGAGGAAGTCATAAATACACCAATAAGATTTTGCTTAAAAGCATAGCACAAAGCTCAATTTTATCTTAAAGGGATATAGATGAACTTCCAACCATACTCATCATAGCATAAAAAACTATCCACAAAGGATAAAGGTGATAAACGGGATGCTCCGAGTAAGATAACAAGTATCACGAAAGGCAAATGATTTTGAAGAACATCAAAGTTGCACATGAGAGACTTTAAGTAGAAAGTGCTAGATTGACATAAATGGGATCGATGAATCATGAAATGAATATATAGTCCCCTTATATGTAATCATCCCGGCTTACTCACATTTGCAATAAAGACGTTTTGCAAGAATCAAAAGAATTGCAACCAAAGAGATTCATGCCATGAAACAACCTACACAAGGTTGAGAGCTAGAAAAGTATGCATGAGGTAGATACTTGTTACCGAGATAGCATTGGTGATGTAGAAGATAGGAGCTCATGTTCATCCAAGCTTGGCTCCAATAAGCACATGGTGACAACACCTTCCTTGTAGATGAGACAAGCTTCCAATGCATCTCCAAATGTACCTAAAACAAATTCAAGTACAAAATGGTGCCCAAACTCATTGGGTCCAAAGTAGTTAGAGCAACTACAATACATAGGACAAACTCCACATAACTATGTGCATATAGATATGAAATTGAATTTCATGCACATCTTAGTCATTTAGGATTTGATGGAGTTTATCCTATATATTGGATCAACGAAAGTAAGCATGCCATAAGATATACATATAAAAATATGCATGCACATGACTTTCAAGAACCAAACGAGATATAATTTAGACAAAACACCAAGTAAACCAACAAAGCACACACAAGTGTGACAAGAAAACAAAGTGTCCAAATTATATCAAATATCCAAATCAACACATGAGTGAAGATACCACTTTGAAAAGATACCAATGAAATCAAGATACCAAAGATGAACATATCAATTGATACCAATGAAAAATACCATCAAGGAATAAACCAAACCCTCTACACTTTTCATGATGGCACAAGTACCAAGACGAAAAATGTTTGTCTTCCAAGGAGACACGTCATCGGGATCAAATATCAAATGAAGACAACTAATGTTCAAAAACCTATAGGATTGCTCCCCCAAGATGTGTGCATTATTTAAGATTTTGCATTTGAATACAAAATGCACACAAATGAGATCATCACTCTCCACATATATATATATTCAAACACTAGTCATGTTCAAGAAAGGCAAGAAATTGCAATACCAATTTAAAGAACGGTGTTTTACTCAAAGTAGGATAGCTTCCCAAAGAATAGTGCATTATCAAGAAGTATGACTTTTGAATGTCAATGCACAAGAATTGGTTCATTGCTTTTCCCAACTCAAGAAAGCACAAAACAAATTTTAAGTAGAGCAATAAAGGATCCAAAAGATACAAGGAAGACAAATGAGAGTTAGATCAAAACAAATCCTTGGCAATCAAATAAGGCAATTCAAAGCAAGAGCCAAAGTGAATATGATCAATATATTTACCACAATATGATTATCACTTGTCAAGACAAGTAATGTATGGAGATATTTCTCGGTGGTGGATTGCAAAGATATATTCAAGATCATATTCACAAAACATAAGCATATGGCAAAGGATAGGAATTAAAAGCCATGCTTAGATAGATAGATATTCTTGATAGCTTCAAAAAACGCATAATGCAAAGCAACTCCAAGGAGTAGCTTGAAGCAATTGGTTTCCCAAAAGATATATGAGAACATATTTAGGGAAAGCCATACCAAGAAATTCCATCACAAACAAGATCCAAAAGAGTGAAAACAAAATCATTTAGCAAATATGGAACTTGTTTGAGCAACATGCCACAAGGAATAAGATAATGAAGAATATCAATTCTAGGTGGCAATACCTCACATGTTCACATTTTCTAGGCTTGTAATATGCACATAGCTTATTACTCCCCCATAATGTGATAATCCATTTTTTTAAAGCAAGAGGCAAACAAAACCAACTCGAGAAATTAATGGACATTATAGAATTTGAATTTCTCATGAGCATGACATACCACATAGAGAATAGATAATATTAATATCATCACTAAGTGGTATTCCTCATGTACACACATTTTTGGTTTGTGAAGTGCACGAAGCATATCACTCCCAAAATGGAATGGTCCATTAATCTCTCAAAAGAGAGCCAACAAGATAAGATATCAAATAAAAGCAATAAGGCTCAAACAAGTAAATGGTGTGCAAACCAACATACACATACTTGATTTCTCAAGATAAGTAAGTAGAGAGCACAACACATACAAACACTAGCAAGGTACAAAACCAAACACATGCAAGGGTGCAAGCAACTTTCAATGTATATATGATTTAAATAAAAGTTACCGCAAGGAGGAACATTGGATATGAGATAGAACAATATAATCCAAATGACTTGGCTTGAGAGAATATAATTGATGAAGATCCCTTAATTCTTCATGATGTAGCCAAGTCTCCAATGCCTCCAACAACACCTATTGATCAAGTTTTAGCTTGTTGGTCCCCAACCAAGTTGGGTCCTAAGAGGTTAGTCACAATAGGTTTGGCAACCCAAATGGTTCTTTTCTTGACACCACTTTGAGTACCAACATATTTGGCAAACACATTGCCAACCTTATCCTTCCGAAGAGAATAACATCATCAATATAATGGGGTTGGATAAGGTACCATTTGTGCATGAAGAAGCAAGGTGACCCTTCTCACGGCATAGGTAGCAACATCGACTTCCTCCTCTCTTCTTGGTTGGAATCTTGACTTGAGGAGGAGTAGCTTGATTCTTCTTGGGAAGAGGTGTTCTTCAACTTGAGGAACTTGAGGCTTCTTCCCTTGTTGCTTCTCACTAAGACCTTCTTCAAAGGGCAAGATCTAACATGGTGCCCTTCAACTTTGCACTTGAAGCAAACAATCTTGGCCGAATCTTTAACTTGTTCTTGGCCCTTTTCTTCTTGTTGATTGGACTTGTTCTTGTTATTGGAGTTGAATCCAAGTCCACTCTTGTCATTGGGGCGTCTTTGAACACTCAACATATTGTCAAGTGTGGACTTCCCAACATGACGCTTTTCCAAGTCTTTCTTCAAAGAAGTGACTTGGGCCTTGAGCTCATTTAGTTCCTCTACATGGTTAGTATCAACAAAAACACTAGAGGAAGTAGAAGCTTCATTGTTAGAGCAACAAGGCAAGGAAAGTAATTCATCACAAGATGTAGCAACATTGTGAGTGGATGAATCACTAGGACTAGCACATGGCAATAAAGCATTTCTAGAAGAAGTTGTGCCAATTTCCACATGAGGCTCACAAGATGTTACCTTTACATAATAGCCTCATGAGCTAACTTTAGCCTAGCATGGGATGCTAGAAGATCATCATTAGAGCTAGAAAGCTTTTCATGACTTTCTTCCAATTTCCCATACTTGCTAGATAGCAACTCAAGTTGAGCCCTTAGCTCAACATTCTCCTTCAAAATAGATGCTTCACAAGAAGTGGAGTTAGTAGCACAAGCATCATTAATATTAGAAATAGAAGGAGACAATTTGGCAAGCTTATCATTCTTAGATAGTTGAGTTTGGAGTTGATCATGAGACTTGATAAGGAGAGAGTGTTCACTTTCTAAAGCCTTGTGAGCTTTGTCAAGTCTCTCTATGTCCTCACTTAGTCTAGCATTGCCAACACCAAATTCAACTTTTTCCTTTTTAAGCACTTTATATTTAGCAAGGGCATGATCTCTTTCCTTAATGATTTTAGCAATAATAAGATCATTAGACTCATCAAGAGATTCAAGTCTCTCTTCAAGAGAAGACCTAAGCTCTTCTTCTTCTTCAAGAGAAGCTTTCAAGGAAGCTATAGTAATAGAGTCATCCCTCTCAATTTGACATTTCTCATCAAATTGACTTTCCAAATCCTCAATAAATTCCCTACTCTATAACATAAGCAATGATTTCACATAGAGGAGGGATAGCTTTACTACCTTTGGGGAGAGCACCAAGTACCATCTCACCCATCTTGGTTAAGGATTCAAAATCAAAACCTTCTTCATGAGAATCCTCATCCACATCATCACAATTTGGATTTGAGGTGGGAGACACCTCGGAATCCTTAGCCATAAGGCAAACATGATTAATGATTGAAGAGGATGAAGATAACTTGAAGCACCATTTAGGTCCATGTCTTGTTCCAACAAATGTTGGGATTCCTCTACATTGTTAGTCATGCAAGTACTAGAGGATATGGAAGCATTGTTTTCATGGCAACAAGACATATGAAGCATATCATCATGAGATTTAGTTAAACAACTATTACATGATATGCAAGGACTATCAACTCTAGCATGTATGACATTTGGAGTGCTAGAAGAGTTTAAGTCCAAAGATAGAACATTGCAATGTGATAGAGAAGAAGTATAATCAATAGTAAGTTCACCATCACAATGCAATTTCTATCACCACTCACCATATCATTACCTTGTGACAAATCACATGTTGGTGAAGTGGAAGAAGTTGTGAACTCATCACGGCCGGAAGTGGAAGGAGAACAATCATCCTCAATAATTTTGGACACTTCATATATATCTTGAAGCTTGGTCCAAAGCTCATGAGCGTTCCGAAAAGGCATGATTGACAAGAACTACATCGCTCAAAACACATATAAGACCATTAGAAACTAGAGTCTCGAGATGAGAGTTTTCCTCATCCTCTAAAGATAATTCTTGAGAATCCTTTGGAGGAGAAAAACCCACATCCACAATCCTCTTAATATAATTTGGACCCATGGCCCTAAAAAGATTAAGCATGCGAATTTTCCAAACATCATAATTTGTGCCATCGAATATGAAAGTGGGATCGTGCACTAATTCCCTAAACGACATCTTTTACTCTCTAGGCGGTAAAGCCCAAAAAGAGAGCCCAGGCTCTGATACCAATTGAAAGGACAATGATGTCGCCTAGAGGGGGGGGTGAATAGGCGATTAAAACTTTTCCGGTTTAGGCTTGCTAATTGCGGAATAAAACTAGGTGTTTAAATTAACAAGCCAACAACCTAAATAAACTAGGCTCACCTATGTGCACCAACAACTTATGCTAAGCAAGACAAGCAACAAGGTGATAGCAATATAGAATACTTCAAGCACGAAGGCTATCACAATGTAAAGTGCATAAGTAAAAAGCTCGGGTATAGAAATAACCGAAGCACGCGGAGACGAGGATGTATTCCCGAGTTCCTCCTTGAAAGGGAGTACGTCTCGTTGGAGAGGTGTGAACCGACACAACGGTTCAACAACCACAAAGGTTTCACCCTCTTCTCCGATGAACCGCACCACAAAGGTTTGGTTCACCTTCCACTATCGGTATTCCTTCGAGGCGGAATCCGGAGCCTTTCAACAACAATCCGGGCACAACCCACAAAGGGATTGGGGGCTCCCGAACGGCTTTCAACAACAATCCGAGGCACAACCCACAATGGATTGGGGGCTCCCGAACGGCTTCAAGTGACCACACAAGGGTCCAACCACCACAAAGGCGTCTAGGGTCCAAGGACCCAAGAGTAACAAGTTCACAAGCTTTCAACTTCCACGAATCCTCGTGGAGAGCACACCGATGCACCAAATGCAAAAGGCAAGAGCACAAGTGCTCAAATCCTCACTCTCAAATTCCAACAAAGCAACAAATGCTTATGGGGGAATAAGAGAGGAAGAACAAAGAGGAGAACCACTCAAGAACTCCAAGAACTAGATCCACTAGGTTCCCCTCACTTAGAGGAGATATTGATTGGTGGAAATGTAGATCTAGGTCTTCTCCTTCAATCCTCCAAAGATCAAAGAGTTTGGGTGGAGGGATTGGGAGATATCAAGGAAATGAGCTTGCAACAATGGAGGAGAGAGAAAGCAAAGGTTGCTGGGCTAAGCTACCTGGCTGGAGGAAGGTGGAGGGGTATTTATACCCCTCCCAGAAAAAGAGCCGTTGCAGCCAGATATCACACAGGAGTTTCTGGCCCTAGTGACTGGAAACTCCGGTCCGGGGCGGAAACTCCGGCCCCCTGGGGGCGGAAACTCCGGCCCCCACCAGGGGGTGAACCATTTCCAGACGAGAGAAGCACAGGCAGAAACTCCGGCCCCTGGGACCGGAAACTCCGGCCCCCACCAGGGGCTGAACAAGAAAAACACTCTCGAGGAAAACCAAGGACCGGAGACTCCGGTCCAGAAGACCGGAGACTCCGGCCTGAAAGCAGTGAAACTGTAAAACCTGAAATGCAATAACTTTCTCGTATGAACTCCAAAACAGGTGAATCCAATTGCATTGGAAAGGTAACGACGAGTGTTATCACACAGAAAGAGGTTAGTTTGAGAGGTTCATGCACTTCATCATCTACACATGACCATTCTTCATATAAACCCTTAAATAGAGCATTGGTCATCATGCCATCTTCAAGAGTCCAACACATGAACTCCAATGGACAAGATCTATAAGAATATCTCAATGTAAACATTAGTCCATAAGGAGTGTCATTAATTACCAAAACCACACATGGGGGCAACCATGCACTTTCACCAGTCGAAGTTAGTTTGAGAGGTTCATGCATGTGAGAGGAGATGTATTAGTGATATTATTTGTGATGTATTAGGGTTAAATAAAAATGGACCCGAGCTATGTAACTGGATTATTCTAGATGTAAGGGCGAGTTTGGTTCATGGGAGATGTATTAGTGATACTTTTGCATATGTGATCAATGCTGCTTTTGTAAAGTGAGGAAAATAATGCTCCCTGCCTTTAAATTATTCTGCTAATGCTAAAATTGTTTTATCTTTCTTTTGTATTAGTTAAGCAATGGATAACTTCTTCTAGCTCACAGTTTTTGAACGAGTCCGGTACAGGAATGGAGCTGGAACGAAGAGACGAAGCGCAAACGAGCATCGAGTGCAATGACGACTCGCAAACTGGTATACATCCGCAGTCTGGCAAGGTATATTAAGCCTCTATTGATCAGATGCAATAATTGATTTGTATATATATGTATTAACAAATGTTTCTTATTTTTAAACCTCCGCATCGACCCAATCTGGTAGAAGTAAACGAGGCCATGCCAAAGGGTTGGCCAAAGATGTGCATCTCCGAATTGAGCTCGTCTCTCAAGAGGGCAAACCGTTGCTTCCCAAGGCGAACGCAAATAAGTTTGTGCATCAATGCGGAGTTATTGTTAGGGACAACGTCCCGATTAGCGTTCATGAATGGAATAAGCCAGTAAAGGTAGAGGGAGTTAGTTATGTCGACGACAGATTGAAAGATGTGCTTTGGATGGGGTCAGGTGGCTACAAAAGTGCTGAGCCTAAGTGGGAGCAATCTGAGGCCGCCATGCGCCTTAGTGCGCCTTAGTGGGATCAAGCTGAGGTCCATAGCCACCGCCCACTAAGGCTCAGGGCCAAAAGGGGAAGCGTGCCGCTTCGTCGATGGGTTACCGAAGCGGACCCCGACAGGAGCGCCTCCCAAAAGTACCGTCGGCTCTTACAACAGGACTAAAGAGGAAAACGACGCGATCGTGGCTGTCGAGGTGAAAAGACAGCTTGCACCGAGAAAGACCGAGCCAAAGCAAATATTTGCTCCGGAATCCATAAAGTGGGCTAAGGACTTTCTTGAGCATCCATCGCAAATTGAGATAAATATGCCAGATGACTATTTACGATGTATGAGGAGAGCTAGCTCCCACACGACGAGAAGTAGTAGTGCCAGCGGGAAAAGCGACATTGCCTAGCTCGGAGAATAGGCAAAACAATCGATCTCCCCGCTCAAGGTGCAAGCTGATCAGGGCTCCGCGGCGGACATTGCTTTATCCTACGCGGCGGAATTTGCTGTAGAAGCTGGTATTACTCTTTCTCAACTAGAAAGCGAAGATATCCCCATTTTGGATGTAGAATTATGGAAATGGGAATACATGAAGCCTCTACTGCCACCTGATCAGATCGAGCTTCTACCAACACGGATGCGAAAACTGCATGACTGGTACTTGCAAGTCACAAAGGTAGATCGAAAAATGATCCTTGTGAAAGTTACATAAGATCATTACATAGGTCAAGACGTGGTACAAATTTATCTTCAAGAACTCTATATGTTATACAAGCTTGACGCTCTCTACTTGAGTCTCGTCAGTACCTATTATCTGTAAGTGATTCAATTCATTTATTTCTAAAATAAAGTCTCTAGCTCAGCTCGGTCATTGCCTGTAGTAATTATGCTCATTACGCTATTATGCAGAATGAAGAGTGATGAATGTGATAGAAAAAGAATCTTTGACATTGGGTTCGTTGACTCAAAACGAGTTAATGGGAGCTTGCTACGGGACTTCGCCAAGGAAACGGAGGACAACTTGCTAAGGTTCATACAGAGGCAACATTACAAAAAGAAGATACTATTTCCTTACAACTTCGAGTAAGAGTGTTACTGTCTTGTACACATTAATTTTTGCTTACTCGATGTTAAGTGTAACTGATGAGTTACTGACGTATATAAACGTGCGCAGGTTCCATTACATTCTGCTAATCATTGAAGTTGACTCTGCAAGAGTTGAAATCTACGACTAATTGGCGTATCCCGAAGAGAAGTACAAAAGCATTATAGATCCGCTCCAAAAGTAATATCAATCATTATCGCACTATATCGGTCTCTTTTGTTCATTTCCTGAGATATCAAGTAACTAATAACTCATTTATTCATTTTTTTGCCGGGCAGGATTTGGAAATTTTTCAAAAAGAGGACACATGGTGAATTTAAAGAGAAGCTTAGTTTTCATAATCCCATGGTAAGTAGTACGAGCTAGCTAGGTTCGCGCATCTCTTTAATTCTAATTTCAATACCATTATACCATGCTTGATTATTATTTGATTGAATTCTATTCTCGTAAAGTACTGCGAGAGGCAGCCACCAAGGACCAATTTGTGTGGATACTTCGTTTGCGAGTGGATTCGCCGGGAGGTCAGTGAGCGGAACGTAACGACATTTATAGAAGTACGTGAAGAAATATATTCACAATTTTATTTTATTACCATCAATTGTGTTGAGTGTAATTCATAATTTTTGTTATGATGATTGATATTCATATTGATCTCCTTCTTTTATAGTTGGATAGAATACGGAGGAATCTGCAACTAAAAGAGCGCTTTCTAGCAATTCAAGAGGAAATTGCGTGATTTTTGGTGGACCATGTCATAAACCCAAAGGGAAAATACAATGGCACCGAATAGACGGGCTCTAGTCCCGGTTATGATCTCCATGTAATCGAATAGATGGGCTCTAGTCCCGGTTATGATCTCCATGTAATCGAATAGAAGGGCTCTAGTCCCGGTTGTGATCTCCATGTAATTAATTAAATGATTGAGTTCTCATAAAGAATAAAGTATATTTTTATTAGATATATTTCTTTTATGAACATTTTGATATGCTATATGTATTTTTCTGATTTGTAATTAATTAACCATATATTTTGCAAGATTGATCATAGTTTTAAATATTCAATAAGGCGGGAATACAAAAAAGCCCGAGGCTGCCACGTGGGAGCTTCTCAAGTCCCGGGTCTTATTACGAATCAGGACAAAAGGTTCTCGACCACGCGCTCAGGTAGTGTCCACGTGGGGAGCTCTTTTGTCCTGGCTCGTAACTGAACCGGGACTAGAGAGGGGGGGGGGGGGGGGGGTCTTTTCCCGATTCTGTTGTCCCGGGTGTCCAGCCGGGACAAGAAGTCCTCCCGATCCGGGACAAAAGGCCTGTTTTCCACTAGTGTATGTCGGATCGGTAGGGAGGAGAGAAGGAATATCACGCCAAAGAGGAGTAAAACAAGAGAAGCACCACCGTCATCACTCTTCTTCCCTCGCCCCGCCGAATCTCTGTCTTTCCCGCCTATGGTCAGTGCATTGTCACGACGTCTCACCACCCTGCCATGTCCTAAGCTCCTCCTCTGCCAATCTAACGAACCAGCCATCCTCTAAATCCCCACTCCTTTCTTCTCTTATGTCGCTGACCCGCACCCCTCCTCGTCATCATTTCTGCCCTCTTCAGAGTATGCGCCGTCGTGCTAGCTGTTTGGTCCCATCTCTGACATGGTGGATGACAACCTACCTCTCTCTCTCACTCTCTCTCTCTCAATGGGAAAGGATACGACACAAGGGGCACGGAAAGAGATAAAATGGAGGGGAATGTGGGCCGCACACGGTTTAGGACGAGCTTCACGGGGTGATCATAGTCGGGCAGCAAATATGCATAAGCAAGTGATAAGTAATGTGTGTATCGCCGCACTCGGTGGCTAGATCAAAGATGTTGAGAAATAGAAGATAAACAGGAGTTTTGAGCCATGGAATGAGGTTGTGTTTTGAGCCTTTTTTTTTCTTTTCTGGCCAGGATGGGTTTGTGTTTCTTAGTTAACTAGCAAGGTGGCCCTCGCAAATGCGAGGGCATCATCTTTAACGCACCTTGAATATGTCTACAAATTTTATGTTTGAGTTCAAATACTGGTAATGATACGTCCACTAAAACCTTAATGATTTAAGTTTATCTCAGACAAAAAGTGTATTTCTTTTCAAAATGGCTACATGAAAGAAAAGTTTTAATTTTGGTGTATGTGTGATCAGTAGAGATCTCATTCTCAAGATTTATAACGATACATGTAACGTTCTCAATAAAAAACCTAGGATCAAACATTCTCCCACGTTCTTTTGAATTTTGCTTCTTCGTAAAGTAAATAGATACACGTTTGTGGCAAAACTGAATCCTTGTGTATGACTTTTTATCACATCAGTGCAATGTATGGGTACTGATACTTTTATAGTTAAATCATCATTCTCTCTAGTTGCCGAATTTGGAATTCACCACTATGCATATCTATATCTTGTGTGTGATCTCTCTTTTTCGGTTGACACCAACTGCCCTAGGAGGTGAGCGATGGTCCAATACTAAACTTTGATCGACAACCTAGAGGTTACAGAGAGCAATCTAGCCCCCAAGGGTTAAAGATTTGGCTTTCTATTCCTATGCCAATATGGAAACTTCATTCAGTATACGTGCAGCCTACAATCCTCTATAACTATTGCTGATGAAACCTTAGGTTACTATATGGATACAATTACCCAATTATAGGTTGACAGGGATCAGTCCCGGTTCAATTGCTGATGAAACCTTAGGTTACTATATGGATACAATTACCCAATTACATTATTAAAAAACCATGGATAATTAAAAAAACCTTAGGTTACTATATGGATACAATTACCCAATTATAGGTTGACAGGGATCAGTCCCGGTTCAATTGCTGATGAAACCTTAGGTTACTATATGGATACAATTACCCAATTACATTATTAAAAAACCATGGATAATTAAAAAAAACTATAAGAATGAAATGCAGTACATGACCGCCTAAATATTTGAGGTGGAAAGCGATGGGAAATAATAACATGACGTCGAAAGCCGTTAGAAAATCGTGTTTAGCCTAATATTAAAAGGACCACACTGAACTTTGTTTTGTTTCCTCCGTTTACACACACACACACTAATACATATCATTTAGAACAACATGTATGGACGGTCGGACACTTATTACAAAATGTCATATATGCCTTGTATGCAGATTTTTTTTATGTTTCTCAATCTACCATTTTTTGTCACTTCTAGTGATCTCTAGCTGTGAGCGCCAATCCTGACATTCCTACCCTCATCTATGTTCTACTCTAGAATATGTGCTTGTACAATTGAGAAACACATCATAATTATACATGTCTAAGCAATCCACGCATAATTATATCACAAATCATAATAGGCACAATTTGTTAAAAACAAAATATGGGCTTGATGGTTAATTAGCGGAGATTGTTGTACTTCATGTTCACCAGAGATCAAATTACATGGTTAGCACTACATACACCTTACAAAGACATGTTAATCTTTCAGTGGAAGAAACTTTGCGACTCAACTGCTCAATAAGTGTTGTCTGACTATACGTATGGTGGTATGATTATTCATTGTATTTTGTTTCTCTAAAGAAAAAGTTCAATTATTGAGTATATAATTTTTCTGTTTTTAAATTGGTGTAGCTGCATCATTAATTTATGGCCAGTCATCAAATTTTATGTGTGCTTTGTTTTTTAAATTACAACACTTGCATTGATTTGTTTTTTGTTGCGAGGACATTGAGTGCTATTCTTAACTCAAGTCGAGCATCTATCAGTTGTGTAGAGTATCAACAAAAAAATGTGTACGTACAGTACTTGTGTTTTCACATTATACTCTTTCTCTGACGCTATACAGGCCACCAGGAACTCCGTCGTTGGCTGTAGAATCATGCACACTTTTTTTCCTTTTGTTCTCAGCCGTGTACGACTTAGGTTCATGGACGGGTCGTTGATGTGTTTTGAGTTAATCAGATTAATGTTTTTGAGCTGATCGTTACGAAAAATATTTCTTGGAGCCGAATGACATGCACATGTGCCTGTTTGTCTCATGCATATGCGGAGTCCGGAAAAAAATACATACATGCAATATGTGAATTTCCACATTATACTATTTCTCTGATAATTATAGAGGGCCGCGAACTCCATCGTTTGCTGTAGAATCATGCACAGTATGTAGTACACCACAAAGTTTTATGGGTATTCTCTGATCAAAATAAGGAAATAATGATGCTACCACATACGTATATCTAATTAATTCTTAAGGTCGACACTGAATTAGCATGGCACACAAATACCACTGTTTTATTCTCGGAGCAACTAAAATTCGAATATGCATATTCTCTCTAGAAGAAAAAAACTATATATGGTACCCACTACGACTGTGTAGCTCCGTATCTGATGCTGTGATGCATGAGAGAAATCTTCTTGCTGGACTCACCTGATGCAAGAAGCACTTCTTCTTGGTGTGCGTGGCGGATTAGAATTTGAGTCAATGCACGGATGCACACATCATGTTGGGGAGCGGATTGATCAGATGAACTGATGCCGAGTCGATTTAAAAACATATAGGTGCGTGTGCATTGGATCCGGCGTTTTTTTTATGTGGATCCATGGTGTACGTACGTGATTTTTTAAGGGATACGGTGTACGTGAATTAGTTTTGTATTAGAATATATAAGATTGGTGCAGTCCTATAAGGAGACCTTAATTCCCGATCTTTTTTTTGGGGGAAATTACCGATCAGTTTTTGAGGACCACATTGACACGTGACTTGTGTACTATTTAATCTGAACCATTCGTGTTACGCAACTATTTATTTAATCTGAACCATCCATTTTAGATCTAACTATCAAAATTAATTGAGATGATGTGGATTAATATGGTGTCTCGAAAACTAACTCATTTTGCTTTTAGTATATAATAGATAGATTGGTCTAGTTAACCAGCGGGTTAGAGCTAACCCGATGGATGCATAGCTGGATTTGGGGCAGCATCAACCACCAATTGTTTAATTAGTTATTAAATCAACATGGCTACGCTTTGCTGGTCACATGCGCCGCGGCAAAATTTTAATGGAGAATAGAACTCAGAAGAATATTTCATTCACGGGGCTGTCTCAGGTCTGGACCGACACAGCAAGCAGATCATCTCCAGATGACAGTGAATATTTCGGAGGATGATTGTCACTTGTCGTTTTTCTTCAGTATAAACGTGCCAACTGCACCGACAAAATTCACATGATGCTATTTGGTTAGGGAAGGCATTTTTATTGATTTACAGTTGGTTCCACGAAGATGCACTTTAAGGAAACAATACACCTTCAGCTCAAAGGTATACTGAAGTATTTATGATCTGAAGATATAATTTATTAAAAATTTGACATCGCACAATTTCTATGTTTGGATGGCTGAGAGATAAATATTTCCAAGTCCATGGTAAGGACCATCTGATCCTGATTTTTTCGAAACAGAGGCTTACGCCTCAACCTGATCTGAATATTACGATTATCGAAGTACAATAGGATGAGAAGGCTTTATCGACAAGTATTATGATTATGAAGATTCAAATAATTTACAATTGTGTGATTCCCTCTTCCCTGGTACCCATTCTTTCATACTTTGACCAAATCCCAGTTGGCACTTCTAAAGATATGAAGTTGTCCACTCGAGAGTCAACCTGTAAGGCCAAGTGTTACATGATGGAATCTAGTCATGTGCAGTGAGGATCACTTCATGTTTGTGCTTGCAAATACAAATGGCCATGCTGTTTTCCTCCGATGATAATCCTAGCTGAAACCAGGTGCGCTTACCTTTCTCTTTGATCCTACACCTTAGTTGTATATTACCGTGATATGTGCTGCTACTTAACTCTTGCTTCCTCATTAGAATTCCTTCACATAGATATTATTTGAAGTAGGAGTGAGATGTTATTACTTATTACCGATTACCCAAAATTTTCACGTTCAGTACAACACTTCAATAGCTTACACATACCCATTGATACTTTGTTTGTAAAATATCTAGCTATTTTCAACAGTTGCGGTACCAGACTACCAGGCAGGGCATCTCATGGTCGTGTGTTATTCTTGAAGATATCAGTCAAGCACAGTATTAGGAATGATTGGAAGATATCAGACCCCTTTCTTGTCATTGTCATTGTGAGCAGTTGCAGCAAAGAGGATTGCATTATATCCATGCCGTGCCGTCTGGTGGAGAAATAATCCAGTCATTTCCTACACCCTGCAATTCCAATTTTTGTAGTTACATTTGATTTTTCAGGTGAAGACTAAAGGCCAGATGCTCAAATAAATAAATAAATGAAGGCGCCCTCTAACTTGCTCTAGTCGTGCATTTGTCAAGTAAAATTTCCTCACAGTGCAATTGTTCAACGTACCAATACAAATGGTACAGTAATATATAAAATGTTAATTTAGTTGAAGAGTTGGTCAATGTCAATGCATGCTTCTTCTGGAGAAAAATTCCAGGAACTTTTTCACCTCAAGTAACATGAATGTTTCCTCTTTTTTTTCGCCCTTAATTTTTGTCAGTTTAAGATTTTGTATATTATATTTGTATCGAAAATCATATGTTGTATTTTCTTTTATGCTAGCAATGGTCCCCCACGGCTATCATCTAGTAACTATTAACAGGCGCCAACTATCACCCTGATGTGGCTACACCGCTGATAAATGAAAGGCCTTCTAAACTAGATATATCTTCCTCCGGTAGTCATGTCCTCCTGAGTTGACCCATCAGCCGGATGTTTCAAGAACTCGGTGCAGGCGTAGCACCTCTTGAAGTCAAGGAATTTCCTATGGCCATGGCTAGGAAGAAAGCAGTCATAATAATAACCACCTGCAGAGCAAATAGTAAAATCCATCCAGTGTCAACATATATATAACAATAAACTGGTTGAATGGGAATAAACACAAAAACTAAACATTCATGTTGGGTCCATTTGCATATATGGACATAATTCTTCCAACATATTTTTTCTTACCTTCACATAATGGTTCCAAAGGAATGCAGCAGCGTACTTCCAGCATCTCATTGCCACCCTGCCCACGTTCCTCCACCTCGGCGAAAAAGAGTGTCTTCTTGCCATTGCGCTTCGCAACAAAATTGATGTGCACGAACAAACTTCTGTACTCCACACCTACGTCGCCACCGAGCTCATCCGCAAGTATCCCGCGCGGGTGTTGGAGGCAGAAGATCCTCCTGCTCTTTGTGCGGCTCGCGGTCGGCGCATCACTCACCCCGAGAACTGCGCGGAGGTCATGATGACTGGAACTGCGGCTGGAGCTGGTCTGGAGGATGATGCCGAGACTCCGGAGAAGACGGTTAGGACGGCCAAGCCACCCCTGGAGAGGGTGACCCGGGAGCAGGGCGGCACGTCCGCGGTCAGACCTCTTCCTCTGGATAAGGTGATCGAAAGACTCGCCGTTCCCATAGTACCTGGTACGGGTGTAGCCCTGACCGAGGAAGAGTTAGAGCAGCAGCGCAAGGACCTGCATGCTGAAGCCTTGGAAATGGCCAAGACTAGAGAAGAGTTTGATAGATCAATGCGTGAGTATAACAAGGCTCATGGCCTTGATGCTGCTCGCATGGCTGATGTGCATAAGAGAGGCAAAGGCCTCAATGTAGAGATGGCTAGGGATGGTAGATCCGGGTCAAGTACGACTCGGGTAACGGCAGCAAAGCCGAATTATAGCTCTCCTGCCAAGACCCTTAGAGCTGCAGAGGTAGCAAGAGCTGAGCTAGCCGGTTTAACCGGCGAATCCTACCAGAAGCAACAAGCAAGAGTGAATGAGTTGGTGGCAATAGCCAACCGACAGAATGAGGCATGTTTGAAGGGCAACACCATGGCTGGGGGTTCCCAGATTGTACACTCGGCTAAAGCCGGCAGTCAGAGGTCCAAAGGACAAGCTTCCTTGCCGCATCTGAGTAGAGATCGTAACCCGAGTGTAAACTCGGGAAAGAACAAGCAGATCTAGACCTACAACCCGGACTATGCTGAAAAGCAGATGGCCGGGCAGAACGGTGCAGGTCGGGCCAGGAGTAACCCGGCTCAGGGAAATCCGGGTCAGGGGAATCCCAATCCAGCAGGCCGAGGTCCACCACCTCGGTATCCGACGCAGAACCATGGTCAGCAACACCCGAATGCTGCATATGTTCAGGAACCACAAGGTGTTGACCATAGGAACAACCGATATGATGATGGCAATTCGGCTTTGGACAGAGCCGGATATCAGAGATATGACAATGCACTGGGAGACAGGTTAGGACCGCGCATTTTGGCGTCGGGTGATGCACGCATCAAGTTGGACAAGTTCCATTGGTCTGAGATACTGGAGGAGCAGGGCCCACCTGGACCTAAATGCTTCGGGCCCCGAATCATGGGGGAGCCGTCAGTGCCGCACTTCCAGTTGCCCCGAGGTTCAAAAACCTATGACGGAAACTCCAAGCCGGAAGATTGGCTGCCGGATTATCTTTCGGCAGTAAATGTGGCCGGAGGAAACCGCCGGTGAGCTGTGAGATACATACCTCAGATGTTGGAAGGACCAACCCGAATTTGGCTGAATAATCTGAGTGAGGGCAGTGTCAACTGCTGGCTGGATTTTTAAGAAGCCTTTGTGAGTAACTTCTCTAGCACATACAAGAGGCCGAATCGGCCACAGCAGCTGGCTATGTGTGTGCAGAGGCAGAACGAGACTGACCGAGACTACTTGACTCGGTGGAGTACAGTGCGCAATTCTTGCGAAGGAGTTGTGGAGGTGCAGGCCATTTCATGGTTTGCCCAGGGATGCCGACATGGCTCCATGCTGTGGCAAAGGTTACAAAGGGAGATGCCAGCCACTTTGGCCGAGACAATTCGGATTGCAGACAGTTATGCACTTGGAGATCCAATGCAGCCTCTGCTCAACGCGGCTGAGCCGAGTCGACGAAACCCGGGTAACAGCAGACCCGGACAGTTCGGGCCTAATGATAGCCAGAACTTTGGACACAAGAGAAGGGAAGATCGGCCGGATCTTCGGTACGGGTCAAACATGGTTGCCGCGGTAGATCAAGAGCAACCGAATGCTGGTAACAGCCAAAGGCCGAAGATCAATGGCCCACCTTGGAGCCAGAACCAAGAGGGAAAGAAGCCCTGGGGCGAAGATACACAACTGCTGCCACTTATGAGGCAATGCTGGATGGACCATGCAGATACCACACCAATGATAAGCGTGGGCCAGCACATCACTCGACTCGGCAATGCAGTTGGTACCATAGGACCTTGAGGGAAGGAGCTGGATCCGGAGGAAACCAGAGGGTTGGTCCACCGAGGCCGCCACTGCCGAAACCTCAGCAGCGTGTTGCGCTGACCGGGGCAAACAACATTCCGGTGAACCGGCCAAATCAACAGCAGCAACAGAGGCCGAATGATAACAGGAGGGAACCGAATGACGTGAATCAGGTGAACCACGGAGGCAACTATGGCAATGCCGGTCTTAACCGCCAGAATGAGTATCACGAAGCTCATCATAGTTATGTGGTGTTCGTGACCGAGGCAACTGACAAAAAGAGTCGGGCGCGGCGCCAGATGGAGGTCAATGCTGTTATGCCGGCTGTGCCAAAATATATGCACTGGTCGGATCAGGAGATTACCTGGGGGATAAAAGATTACCCCCGAATCATGCCAACCCCAGGAGGTTATGCTCTGGTGGTGGACCCAACATTTATTGGGCCTAACCAGAATGTCAGATTCAACAAGGTTCTGATTGACAATGGTAGCAGTATCAACATCATGTACCGAGACTCAATGGTGAAGTTGGGTATTACTGCCAACATGCTGTTACCAACCGACACAACTTTTCATGGTATAGTGCCTGGTGTCTCATGTGCACCTATGGGTAAAATGTGGATTGACGTGTGCCTCGGCACCAAGGAGAACTCCAGGACTGAGACTGTTCTATTCGAGATAGTGGACCACTAGTACAGAACGACACATCGGAAATGGGCCAAAAACCCCTTCGGCAACGGAGAAAGGGTCCGTGTCCACGACCCTGTCACTGATGTGAAGGCTCTCATCGGCAACGGACACGAAAAACCGTCACCGATGAGGCTTGATTTTGGCTACGGTTGCCATCCAGTCTCCGTTGCCGATGTATCTGGACATCAGAAACGGATATTCTGTTTTGCTCGTTTGCATTGAGGTTTTTTCATAAGCCTACAGCAGCAATACAGTTGCCAATTGACATTCAAAATATCACAGCAGAAGCACAAAGTTGCTAGAAAAACCGTTCATAACTTATATAACAATTGTCACCATTACATAGCATCAAAAGATGAGTTACACATGCTTCGCCAATCCTATCATTCTCATGCCTCCCTAAACTGCAGCTAAGGCTTGCTCTCTAAACACACATCCACAAAATAGCCAGAGAAACTGAAAAAACAGAAACTACACCAAGCCAAATTGCCAAATTCTTCGTACTGAGGCTTGCTCCATCTTGGACGGTGTCGCCGAAATATAATCCCACTTTATAAGTAGCACATTTAAAGTTTGTTCGGATCAGCTTTGTGCTTCTGGATAAAAATACATGGATTGATAGTTAGAGAAGAGCCAAAATATGATGCTACATGACATAGATATAATTTAATGTGAAAACAGTTCACACCTTTAAGCACCTATATCCGTGTGCTTGCAGTCCGATCCAACGATTTGGATGCATAACTTGAAGGTGATGTTTCCTTCAAGAGCCTCACCATTTTTTATACAGTCGCCGAAATACTATTACTTCATACACTAGCTACACAAAACAATAACGAGGATTAGCACATTGACAAAAAGTTGTGACTGGATCTATTCATCATCGGTAGTACTACAAAGAGTTGAAATTAATTCACCCTACTAGACTTTAAAATAGTGCAAGATACTAGACAAGTTTTCTATGCTAGACTAGAAAACTAGACAGAAACAATAAAGTGCAAGATACTAGACGAGTTTTCTATATACTAGACAAGTTCTATATACTAGACAAGTTCTATATAAAACCAATTGATGAACTAGTTCATGAGCTGAGCGATTTAGACCTCACATTTTCTTCTCCGTGGACGGCGCCTCGAGATCGGCCACCTCCTCCTCCGTGGACGGCGCCTCCAGATCGGCCACCTCCTCCACCGTGGACGGCGCCTCCAGATCGGCAACCTCCTCCACCGTGGACGCCACCTCCTCCACCGGGGACGTCGCCTCCAGATCGGCCACCTCCTCCTCCATCGACGGCGCCTCCAGATCGGCCACCTCCTCCACCGGGGACGTCGCCTCCAGATCGGCCACCTCCTCCTCCGTCGACGGTGGCCTCCGTCGACGGCGGATCCACCACAACTGCTGCATCACCACCCAATGAATGATCTGATCCAGCTCCGCGTGGCCCAGAGGACGCGTGACGCACTCCCGCACCTGCCGCATCACAGCCGCCTCCAGATCTGCCCTATCACGAACAGATGCAGCTAGATCGGTGCGGCCGCTAGAGCCGCGGCTGCGATGGCGAGATCTAAAAGCGCCGGCAGGGGAAGCCATGAGAGAGTGAGGAGAGTAAAAAGCTACAATGTGCGGCGGCTAGGGTTGAAAGATGGGCAGTGAGGGATTGAGAATGAGACTGATGGGGCTTGCTTCGCCAGTACATTTATAGGCACCCAATTGGCAACGGACATTTTATATAACCGTTTCCATTGGATACAAGTTCACACTACTATGTGCTACTGATTTCCGTAGCTGCATACGAACATAATACATTCTAGTGATTTTCAAAGTGCATACGAATCTAATACATTGTACTGATTTGCATAGCTGCATACGAACCTAATACATTCTACTGATTTTCATTGCTGCATACAAGTTCACACCTAACAGCAGCACACAAACACACAAAATCATTCTTGCAATGCTCACAAGAACATTCAACTGAGCTATTTCTGTTCCTTTATGCCGCTCCTTGCGCACAGCAACAACATGGTCAGATTTAGTCGAAGTGTTTGTTGGGCTCCATGCCAAACCAGCTAGAGCTGCTGCAGTGTGTGGCTTCATCTCCATGTTCGCCTTCTTGACTATCAAGGCTACATTTTCCAGCTCTGCAGCTTCCACTTTGACGCCATTAGCAAGCAGCATCTCAACATAATCTTCAATCCAAAAAAATTAATCACAGCTCCCAGAATACTCTTCGCCCCTCTCCTGCCAAATGGTAAATCGAATCCAGAGGCAAATCAGCATCACACATAGAATAGAATCAATCAAAACTGGTCGAAGCGTCGAACTAACCCTGTGATTTGGACACTTGAAGTAGATCCGGCCTGGGTTCAGATCTGAACATGACACTCGACGAATTGCGTTCCGACAGCGGCAGCAAATGCACTTCACAAGCGGCAGATCTGACCCGGCCCCGGCGGCGCAGGAGGAGGACGCATTCGATCTCCCCGACGAGCTCATGCTCTTGGCCATGGAGGACACGAGTGCGGAGTAAAAACAAGCTGGAGCGGAGGAACAAGGGCGAATCGACAGTCTTTTATAATATCCAAGATAGTGCTAAAAAAGAAATTTTATATAAGCAACCTCGCCAACGGTTGTATTCAAATGTCCGATGCCATTGAAGAACATATCGTAAACGGAGTCGAAAGAAACTCCGTTACCAACATATCGGCAACGGTTAATAATTCGCCACCGTTGCCTATGAAGGCCGGACGCGGGCCAGCTTGCCTGGCGGGGCGGGTTTTCTCACGTAGAAAGCACGATTCTCCGTCGCCTAACTCGTGCCGTTTCCATAGAGGGGTATCGGATGTGTCGTTCTGTACTAGTGGACCTTGAAAGTCCATACCATGCTCTACTCGGCAGGCCAACTTTGGCCAAGTTCATGATATCCACCCACATGGCTTACCTGAAGATGAAGTTGCCAGGACCGAATGGTATCATTACCATTGCGGGTAATTACAAGAGCTCCATCGAATGTGCCTCGGCTGGCTCTAACTTGGCCGAGTCTCTGATCATAGCTGCTGAGAAGAAAAAGATGAAGCAGTGGTGGCCATGGCTCAAGCTGCAAGCTCGGCATGCCGGAATGGCCCACATGGAGCAAAATGCGGCGTTCGAGGCGCCCAAGGAGACCAAGAAGATCACTGTTGACCCGGAGCACCCCGAGCGCAAGGCTATCATAGGGAGCGGGTTAACGGAGAAATAGGAAGGCGAGCTCATCCAATTCCTCCGTGAGAACCGGACATCTTTGCATGGTCGAATCATGACCTGGAAGGTGTTCCGAGGGAGTTGGCTGAGCACTCATTATTTGTGAGGCCCGAGATGAAGCCCGTGAAGCAGCCGATGCGGCGACTTTCGGACGAGAGAAGGCAAGTGATACAAGATGAGCTGACCCGGCTACTGGCAGCCGGATTCATCATGGAGGTACTGCACCCGGACTGGTTGTCTAACCCGGTCCTGGTAGAGAAGAAAAAGGATGACCCAAATGTAGCCAAAGTGTGGCGTATGTGTATTGATTACACGAACCTGAACAAAGCATGTCCTAAGGATCCATTCCCGCTGCCTCGGATAGATCAAGTGATCGATTCCACAGCCGGGTGTGAGCTGTTATCCTTTGTAGATGCTTACTCTGGTTTTCACCAGATACCGTTAAATCCGGATGATCAAATGAAAACTGCATTTATCACCCCGTATGGGGCTTATTGCTATACATTCGGTTTGAGAAATGCCGGTGCTACTTATCAAAGGTGTATGCAAAAATGTTTGCAGAATCAAATAGGAAAAAATGTGCAGGTGTATGTCGATGACATAGTCATTAAAACTAAAGAGAAATCAACCTTGATCGATGATCTAAGAGAAACATTCGCAAATTTGAGAAAATACCGGATGAAACTTAACCCGGATAAATGCACATTTGGTGTACCAGCAGGAAAGTTACTCGGTTTCCTTGTATCTAGCCGAGGTATCGAAGCTAATCCGGTAAAGATTCGGGCTATTGAGAATATGAGGTTGCCTCAAAATCTTAAAGATGTGCAAAAATTTACTGGTTGTCTTGCATCCCTAAGCCGGTTTGTAAGCCGGTTAGGAGAAAAGGCCTTGCCCTTGTATCAATTGATGAAAAGAACCAATAACTTTGTGTGGACTCCACAGGCAAATGCGGCTTTTGCCGAGTTAAAAAAGATGTTGGTCACTGCTCCGATACTTGCTTCCCCACTGCCCAAAGAGCCGATGTTGCTCTATATTGCAGCCACAAACCGAGTTGTGAGTGCTGTAGTAGTGGTGGAGCGGGAAGAAGATGGCAAAACCGTGCAGAGGCCGGTGTATTATCTGAGTGAGGTGATATCGACATCCAAGCAGAATTACCCTCATTACCAGAAGATGGTGTATGGTGTCTATATGGCAGCCAAGAAGTTGAAGCACTACTTTCAAGAGCATCCAATAAGGGTGGTGTGTGAAGCTCCTATCTCGGAGATCATCGGATGCAAAGATGCAAATGGCCGAGTTGCCAAATGGGCAATCGAGTTATCCCCTTACACTCCACAGTATGAGAGAAGAGATGCAATCAAATCTCAGGCACTGCCGGATTTCCTTGTGGATTGGGCCGAGATGCAGTATGAGCCACCAGCCCATGACCCGAATTACTGGACAATGCATTTTGATGGATCCAAGACAAAGATTGGTTTGGGTGCCGGAGTAGTTCTTACCTCACCAAGAAGGATCAACTGAGATATGTGCTGCAAATTCATTTCACCGCATCCAATAATGTAGCCGAGTATGAGGCACTGATCCATGGGCTTAATGTGGCCAAGGAAGTGGGATTCGCCGAATTGAATGCTTCGGTGATTCGGCTCTGGTTATACATCAAACCTCGGGAAATTGGGATGCAGTGGATGCCAACATGGCATCATATCGATTTCATGTCAGAAAATTTCGGATTTTTTGAAGGATGCGAGTACACACATATACCTCGGGCAGAGAATGAAGCTGCCGATGTACTATCCAAACTCGGTTCATCCAGAGATCCAATTCCACCCGGAATAGCTTTGGAGCATTTGAGAAAGCCGTCCATTAAGCCATCGCCAGAATCCGAATCAATTTATATCCCCCGATGCCAAAATCAGATGCAGTTCCAATGGATGTTGATGTCGGTTATGTCGGGGATAACTCGGGGACTGCCAAGCAGAACCCGGGGACTGACGAGGAAATGTCGGACGACCAGTAGATGCTGAGCCAATGGATGTAGATATGCCAGTGTTTCCTGTAAGACCTGTCCCGGAGTGGGCACAACCTATAATGACATATCTTGTAATGGGAGCCTGCCGGATGATAGAACCGAGTCTAGGCAAGTGTTGAGAAGAGCAAAAGCATACACCATCATCAATAAGGAGCTATACAAGAGAAGCACAACCACAGTGCTGCAGAGGTGTGTTGACCCGGCAGAAGGAGAAGAAATGCTCCTAGAGATTCATCAAGGGGAGTGTGGACATCATGCCTGCTCAAGAGCCTGGTGGCCAAAGTATTTCGGCATGGGTTCTACTGGCCCACTGCTTTGCAACAAGCCGAAGACATAGTCAAAAGTGTGAAGGATGTCAGAGATTTGCAAAAAAGATTCACATGCCAGCCTCGGCACTCAAGACAATTCCAATCACTTGGCCTTTTGCTGTTTGGTGCCTTGACATGGTGGGAGAATTCAAGCCAGCCCGAGGTAACATGACTCATATACTGGTGATGGTGGACAAATTCACCAAGTGGATAGAGGTAAAGCCAATCCGGAAATGTGATGGACATACAGCAGTAACTTTCTTGAAGGACATAATTCTGAGATATGGTTATCCACACAGTATCATCACAGATAATGGAACCAACTTTGCTGTGGGAGAATTTGCTCGGTTTTGTGCCGAGAAGAGAATTAAGCTGGATGTAGCTGTTGCACACCCACAGGCCAATGGGATGGTAGAAAGATCAAATGCCTTGGTACTAGATGGCATAAAGGCTCGGTTAATTGCACCATTGTTACGCACTCCGGGTTGTTGGATAGATGAGCTCCCAGCAGTATTATGGGGTCTCAGGACCACACCGAATCGATCGACTGGCTACACACCATTCTTTCTGGTTTATGGAGCAGAAGCTGTTCTGCCAACCGACATACAATATGATGCACCGAGAGTGACAATGTACACTGAAACCGAGGCAAAAGAAGCCCGGGAAGATGGTGTTGACCTACTTGAAGAGGCCGAGAGCTGGCCTTATCTCGGTCAGCAATATACCAGCAAAATCTCCGACGCTATCATAGCCGGAAGATCAGCCCTCGGGTGTTCCAAGAGGGAGATTTGGTACTGAGGCTGGTGCAACGCACTGCAGGCCGACATAAGTTGACACCTCCATGGGAGGGACCGTTCATTGTGAGCAAGGCTCTGCACAATGATTCATACTATCTTATAGATGCACAGGAACCGATGAAGCACAGGATGGACAAATCCGGAGAGGAAACCAAGCGTCCATGGAATATAGCTCTACTCCGCCCTTTTACTCATAAAGGGCGCAGTGTATGTATCTCGGTTTCTATATGAATGAAATGTCGGCACCCCGAATCAAAACTCGGGGACTGCCTCGTCTATATGCTTGTGTCATCTTTGTTTTTTCATTTATGTTTTTCCTATGCCGAATGATTTGAAGCCTTGCCTCAAGTTCAAAGTACTGTATGCTATCTTATTGTGATCTTGTGACTCGACTGACAAACGCCAAAAAAGGCAGTCAAGAGCTGAGGTGATGGTTCGTAGTGAACATGAAAATGAACTCGGAGACTCGGCCAAAAATGATTCGGCATAGCTTGTTTACTAACCCTGTTTTTCATATTTGTTTATGTCGGATGACTTTAAACCCCAACTCGAATGTTATGAAGTATTGTATGCTATAATTCCTATCTTGTGACTCGACTGTCGAACGCCTAAATGGTAGACAAGAGCAAAGATTGACAAGTATAGTGAACAAGAAAATAAACTCGGGGACTCGGTTTAAATTGATCCAACATAAACCTCGTCTTGTTCGAATTAAGCAAAATAAAAGTAGTCTCGGAGGAACTTAAAATGTATATTACATCTGCACCCGGCATTCCGGGGATTTAACAGTTTGAATTCATGTAAGTTAAGCAGCGGCTTCGGAGGAAGGAGCAGCTTTGGTTGCAGGGCAGACCCGGATGACGCAGGAGCCTCGGTGGAAGGAGGAACCTCGGTTGAAGGAGCAGCCTCGGTTTCAGGGACAGACCCGGATGAGGGAGCAACCTTGGTTGAAGGAGGAACCTCGGTTGCAGGAGTAGCTTTGGTCAGGAGTAGCAGACTCGGGGGCAGTTGGAGTAATCTTGCTGCTTGCCGATGCATCGATAAGATCAGACATTGTCTTCAAGGAAATCGGTAGCACTCTGTTTGGCCGGGTCAACCGCTGGCTCTTTGGAGATCTCGGCAGCAGATGGTTTCGCAGTCTTAGCCGAGTCATCGGGAGTTGATGACTCGGAGTCAGAGTCACCATATTCTTGCTCAGAGTCACCTTCAGCGTTGACCTCTTCTTCTTCTTCTTCTTCTTCTTCTCTCATCATCCGAGTAAACCACACCAGGTTCAACAGACCGAGTATTGGCAAACCTGGCCATGAAGTAGCAGCTTCCTCACGCTTCGCGATCAATGCCGGGTCGTAGCCCATGGGGAGCCATCGCGAGAGTACGCAGCCGTCGAGGTTAATTTCCTCATACCAAGACATCAGAAAAAGCAAGGCTGCGTCGGCCCCGGCACGAGCAGAAGAAGACCTCCATTCCCTTAACCGAGTCTCGGTTTGCTGCAAGCAGTGGATAACTCGGCAATAGTCTTGACACTGGGAGATTCGGGCCACAAGACATTGTAGGCTCGGATACTGGCATTAAGAAGCTCGACGCCGATGCTCTTCAAAGGAGAAATGCGAGCTTGGAGTGCGATCAAGTGATCGTCGATATCCCAAGCCTCGGGTAGCGGAGCTCCAGATGCCTCGGCCCTCCTAGCTCGGGCCTTCTTCACAGTGTTGGCTGCTGCAGCTTGGCAGTGCTCAAAGTGTTCTGAGAGCAAATAGGCTGACACCGAATCAAATGAGACACCGACACAAAGTTTCATGTCAGAAGATATAAACAAAAAGGATATGATTCAGGAAACTTACTGTCCATTTCGGCATTAGTTTGGTGAGCTCAGCCAGCCACTTGGCAGCATTTGCCTTGAGGGCATCCGACTCTTCTGAAGCTTTGGTAGCTTAGCCTCGCATGCAGTGATGTGCGCTTGAATCTTCTGGTCACCAGCGGCACGCTTCTCCAGAGCTGTTTTAAGTGTTCCTCTCCTTTTTCAGCTCAATCTTCTCTTTCTCGACCCGGTCAAGCTCCCGCTTGAGCCGAGTCACCTCGGACTGTTCTTCTTTAGAGCACGCTTGTGCTCCGTTTCCTTCTTCTTCATTTCCTCCTGCTGGTTCTGGAAGGAGAGTTTAAGCGCCCGGTGCTCCAAGGCTAGGTTCTTGAAGATCCGGCTCCGAGTGTTGGTGCAATCCTGCAAGAAGGAAAGATGTTAGTAAGGGTAAAAAGAATCTCGGGGACTGGAGCCCGAGATTGATAAAAGGTCATACCGAATCAGCTAGACATGAAACTCGGGGACTGGTTGTCCGAGTTTAATGTAAGCTCATGCCGGGTAAACTCGACATGAGACTCGGGGACTGGGAATCCAGTTTTTTAACAAGTTAAGATTAAAATGATCAAGTTTTTGAAGATTCGCGCCGAGTTACCTATTACTCGGACGAGTATCAGTTACTCAGCCCGAATCTCGGGGACTGTGGATGGTGTGACTATTGATCATTTTAGAGCAAGTGCTAAGTTCCGAAGATTTACCTCGACAACCCTGCTAGCCTGAAGGGCCGAGACCTGCATGGAGTGTAGGGATTGTGCAACCAGGCCGGGCCAACCGGGTGTGGATTTGCCGGAGTAGAAGAAACTTCGCTCGGGTCCGCGGCGTTCCAATCCATCACGTACTGTCCAACCGAGCCGAGGCTGTTATCACTCGGAGTGTGAAGACTCGGAAGAACATGGCTGTTGACCCGGGGCGGGAAATCATCTCGGAGAGGTCTTGGTACGCCCGATTTGCTGTTGGAGTCACAGTAATTTGTGCTCTGGACAGTTGAAGGTTGGCCAGAGGCTTGCTGAGTTGATACACTTGGAGGCGGTGGTGCCGGAGTATGGACCGGCACTGGGGGCTGCTGCTGCTTCCGAGACTTGTCCTGCTGCAGCTTCTGCTGTTTCTCTTGCGTAGCTTTTGCTGTCTCTCCTGTTGCTGTTTCTGGTCCTTCTCCTTCTGCTGCTGCGGCTTCTCCTTCTGCTGTTGCTGCTGCTGCTTCTGCTGCTGCTTCTGTTGTTGCTGTTGCTTGGTGTGCTTATGCTGTTCGCGAGGTGAGGGTCCAACTTAGACGAGGTCTCAGTCAGAGTCTTACCCCGCTCCGTCTCCAAATCCTTAAGAGGAGAGAGGGAAACTGGTCTTGACCCGGAGCCGAGGTTTGCTCGAGGCCTTGGTCCCCTCCCAGACCCGAATCAAGATTCGGCGGCGGAATGTCGGCTGAGCTAGCGCGCACCGGGAAGGGATTGCCCCTCCGGGGCTGCTAATCCCGATGTTGGTCGTCAGAGGTGGCGATGAAGGAACAGGAGACCGAATAGAACTGTGGGTCTGTTTGGTGGCGATCGGATCGCTGCATAAACCGAGGTAGAATGTTAATTCGGATGAGATTAACTCGGTTAAAGGAAAGAAGGAAAGCAAGAAAAGTTATACGAAGTTTATCTTACCCCTTGCTGGTTGGTAGGACCTTGGCCTTACGCTTGGTAACGACCTTCTTGGCTTTCTTAGCCGGAGGAGCCGCTGACCCGGACGCACTGGCGCGTTTCCGAGATGTGCCTTGTGCACCCGGATTGGCTGTAGTAGGAGGTGCAGACCATGAAATAGGAATAGCATCAATGGGATCTAGGATTTGACAATCATCATCTTCGTCGTCGGACAAGTCTTGAACGAAGACACGGTGGATGGCTTACCCGAGGTAGAAGCCTTGGCTCGAGGAACCGGCATATAATCCTCGTTGTCTGGATCTTCAGTCTCCTCAGGTCGCGGGCGGCGATCTTTTGTCCATTTCCTGGTCTTCAAGTCCCCATCTTCGGTGGCTTGTCGAGTAAACAGCTGCAGGAAAAGCAAAGTAGATTCGAATTAGTCATAAGGTGCATTACCGAATAAAAGTAGCCTCGGAAGGCAGAGCTATGTCAATTCAAAGGTGACAAACTAACCGGAGGAGGAAGCCGGGATCGCTCAAATGGCTCTATGCCCCATTGCCAATCGTCCGCCATCTCGGTCTGCGTGATGGCCTTGACCCGTCTCCTGACTTGGGGGTGGGTAAGATCATGGGTGCTGACCCGGATAGGGTCCAGCAAACTGCTCATGTGGCAAATCTTGTGCACACGGTACTGAGAAGGGTTGACTCGGCGCATGATGAAAGTCCTCAAGAGGTCTTCTGCGCTCATTTTCTTCTCCAGCAGCCCCTCAAGGGTTTGGTGGATCAGTTGAACCTCAGGAATGCTGTCCTGCGGGTCATAGTTCCAGTTTAACTCGGCTGTGGGGGGAGCGATGTTGAACCCCGGCAGGTTGAGAACGTCCCGATCAGCCGGGCTCTTCACATAGAAAAATGGAGTGCTTCCTCGGAGTGATGCTAGCCGCACCGCATGCGGTCATATCATTCACGACCTCCTCCTTATTCGGAATGGTTTGCTTCCGGAGGCGGAAGTACTTGGCCCAGGCGGCAACAGTGGGCCAGAGGCCGAGGTACCCCTCCATGAAGGAGGTAAAAGCTGAGAGAGATGTAATGGCGTTGGCAGGGAGATGGTGAGGTTGTAGACCGAAGTAGTCGAGAAAGTCCCGGTAGAAGGGACTAGCTGGGAGTCCAAACGCGCACTGAAAGTGCGCAAGGAACACCACTCGTTCACCCGATTCTAGAACCGGTTCGAGTTCCTCTCCCGGAAGCCGGCATATAGCCTCGACCGTGATGCGCCGGGTCTTGAGCAGCCAATCGAGATCATCTTGCACTACATCGGATCCCTCCCATCCACCTCGTGCAGCCAATGTTTCGGCCGGTCAGGAGTACTGCGGCCTGACATCTCAGGATCAGAACCTGCAAAAAGGTACACATACAACCGAGATAAGTGACTCGGAGTTATGAATTTAGGATCGGAACAAGAGACCCGGAGAAACAATGCAAATGACTCGGAAACCGAGACATATGACCCGAAGAGCCGTGTAACTGCCTCAGAAGTAGAGCACGGAAACCGAGTTATGTAATTCGGAAACCAAGGCAGAATCACCCGGAAGGATGATTCAGAAAAATAAGTGTTAAGTGATTCAGAAATCGAGTTAAGTGATTCGAGTAAAAGTTATAAACATTAGTTTGCATGAATCTGTGAGGAAGAAAGATCTACCGAGCGAGTAAAAAAGAAGTAAAAACATGAGTCTAAGGAAGAAAAGGATGAAACTAACAGGAACCGTGCCAGGACATCGGTGCGAAGAAGATCTAGCAACGGATTTAGGCAGGTGCATCTGTGGGCAAACAAAACTAATCCTAGCAAGTCTAGTGTTTGAAGATCTAGAGCACCTTAAGGATTAACTACGAAGAACATGCAGGAAGAACCCTCCAGATGATTCATCAAGAAAATGGAGATTGGGGATCCATACCGGAATGCAGATCCCGCGGGAAGGAGTTCAGCGGCGGCGGTGCGGTCGATTCTGGTCGTCGATGGCCGCGAAGCGCTCCCAGCGTCGTGCGAGGGCAAAGCGTTCTTCACGGCGGCGGCGGTGGCAGAAAGATTTTCCCCCTATTTTATAGGCGCGGAGGCGTGCGAAGCGGCGGGGGCAGTTCCCCAAACTGCGCTCGAAACCGCCCGTTATTGGGGTAGTTGTGGGCCCGTCATCATTGGCGCGGTTAGCCAGGTGCCGCACAGGGTGGTCAAGCATGGTCAAAGGCTGTGTTTGAGGTGACCGGACACGACACGTGTGACGTGTACAACGTGCGATGCGCGGCGCGTGCAGAGGCATGGTCGGCCGTACGCGCAAATCAAGGCAAACCGAGTTAAAAAGAATCCCGTTGTGTCGGTTAGACCTAGTTGAGGAGGAAATTCGAACAAGGTTACAAATTTGACTCGGAGAAACTCGGCTGGACCGAGACATACTTAAGTCGGAAAGGCTGTTGGTTGGTTTTGTTTGGTTAAACCTGGTGTGGCCCTCCATCCGAGGATGTAGAACCGCACCAGCTTCGGGGACTAATGTCGGGGGGCTACCCCGGGTAGGGTAAGTTGAGGTATAAAGAGTTCTAAGGAGTGGACCGGGTCAAGGTCAAACCGGGTCAACTAAGCCCCGGAGGGACCGAGACATGGCGTAATACGAACCGGCTTATGACAACCGGGTCACTTAGGCCGGGTCATGTTAGCCGAGCCACCTTAACCGACATATCACCATCGGTCTGCTCTTGTCTATTCTCATGTGCAGGAAAGGGACGAAGATGATCCGGCACAGACTTGCCAGATCATGGATGGAAACCTGGCATATCCATGCCGGGTTAAGGAAGAGAAGAAATCTAACCTCGGATAGGAAGTCAAGGGCTTTGGTCTTTTCGCCTGGCAGAGGAGCACGCCTGGCCGGAGAACCCGGAGCCTGACAGACCGACATCCCGGGATGGGACAGCCCGGATAAGCTAGGACAAGACAGAAAGGGTCCTGTCATGGCAGAGATGACCCGGAGATCCCAGAGGCGCGGGTCTCCTGCAGGAATCTCGGAGATCTCTGCAGGAGCACTTGAAGCCACCGTGGAGGACAGAGCCGTTGCCACCAGGATGGCTATAAGTACCCATGTACCTCCTCCTGCGTGAGGGACGGAAGAAGAAAGAGCTCATTTGCCCCCTTTGTGTTTAGCTTCATCTTCTACCTCGTACCACTGTTCATAGTCTAGCAATACAGCTCAAGGAGCATATCTTGTACTTGTGCTTGTGCTTCATCCATATACATCGAGAGCCAGACAGGAGTAGGGGTGTTACCTCCTCACGAGGGCCCCGAACCTGGGTAAATCGCATGTGTGTGCTTGTGTATTCTTGGTTCGATGTTCGTCCGTGCGCGCTTCTCAGCGTGCAAGCCCTCCCCGGATACCTCCAGCGTCCTTTCGGCCCCACACTTAGCCATACCTATGGCATCTGCCGTGACACCACCACGACAGCGAACAGTCGGATTCTGGATTCGATTCATCTTCTTGCAGACTGGGGGATTTGGGGACGGCGGTGGTGCTTGATACGGCTGCATTTTTCTTGTCTTTCACGGGTCTCGTCTGCTCAATTGCCCTATGTGCATTTTTTTTAACAAAGTGTGTGCAGAAATTGATGTTTGATTTATGCATTTAATGAATCAGATTTTAGGACCATAGCATTCTTCAGTTTCATGCATGCATACATTCAGGTTTGAGGTTTTTATTTAGAAATCATGCCTCATTTGAGATATTAGATTAGTTCATGGTTCTTGCATTTTACAGTGCCCCACTCTCTACCATGATGTACTGATATTTTTTTTCATTATGTGTTTGTATGTGTTTTTTCTCTTTCGGAAATATAGCCAAACTTCATTAGAAAATGTATTTTCCAATTAGAGATTTGCAATTCATTTATTTAGTTATTTTCCGAAGAAGTCTCAAGGCACTGACCTCAAATGCAATGGTTTAATGATCTGTACCTTTCTTTTATACTTCTGACTGTTGTTGTGTCCGCAATTTATTAAAAAGGGAGAAGCCCTCCTCGACTGCAATTCAGATTATAAAGTTTCTATGATTCTTCTCCAAACTCGACTAGTCATGTATTATGTTTGAATAATTGTTCATGTTACACTGCGCACTGATGTCAACTTGTTGTTTTTGGGCATGTATTAAGTACTACCTCCGACCTAAAAAGGTCGTCGCGAGTGTGCTACTCAACTGCACGTGACTAACTTCTTTTTTGCTACAACTAAACCTGACTACAGGGAGTAGTATTGTTTGTTCATGTCAAGATGAAAGAATAAGGATGTCGCCTAGAGGAGGGGGGGGGTGAATAGCCGTTTAAAACTCTTCCGGTTTAGGCTTGATAATTGCGGAATAAAACTAGGGGTTTAAATTAATGAGCCAACAACCTAAATAAACTAGGCTCACCTATGTGCACCAACAACTTATGCTAGGCAAGACAAGCAACAAGGTGATAACAATAAAGAATACTACAAGCACGAAGGCTATCACAATGTAAAATGCATAAGTAAAGAGCTCGGGTATAGAAATAACCGAGGCGCGCGGGGACGAGGATGTATTCCCGAGTTCCTCCTTTTTAGGGGAGTACGTCTCGTTGGAGAGGTGTGAGGGCACCACAAAGGTTGATCTCAACGCCATAAAGGCTCACCCTATTCTCCGATGAACCGCACCACAAAGGATTGGTTCACCTTCCACTATTGGAATCTTTCGAGGCGAAATCCGGAGTCTTTCAACAACAACCCGGGCACAACCCACAATTGGATTGGGGGCTCCCGAACGGCTACAAGTGACCACAAAAGGTCTCAACCACCACAATGCCATCTAGGGTCCAAAGACCCAAGAGTAACAAGCTCACAATCTTTCAACTTTCACGAATCCTCGTGGAGAGCACAAACCAATGCAACAAAGAAATGGAAAGTGCACAAGTGCTCAAATCCTTCACTCTCAAATCCAACCAAAAGCAACTAATGCTTATGGGGGGATAAGAGAGGAAGAACAAAGAAGAGAACCACACAAGAACTCCAAGATCAATATCTACTAGGTTCCTCTCACTTAGAGGAGGAATGGATTGGTGGAAATATAGATCTAGATCTCCTACCACTTTCCCTCAAAGATATGCAAGAATCATGAGAGGGATTGAGAGGTAGGCAAGCTTTTCCAAATGTCAACAATGGAGGAGAGAGAGAGGAGAAAAACGAGCTCAAAGGGTTAGTGAAACATTGGGGAAGAAATCCCCTTAGATAGCCCCCCTTAAAATGTGCTCGTTGGGCAGTGCAGAGAGGCCAGCCTGGGAGCCGGCCTGGCTGGCCTAGGGGCTGGCCACCCAGCAGAGCCGGCCTAGGCTGGCCTGGGGCTGGCCACCCTGAAAGGACAAGGATATCGCCTAGAGGGGGGGTGAATAGGCGATTAAAACTTTTCCGGTTTAGGCTTGATAATTGCGGAATAAAACTATATGTTTAAATTAACAAGCCAACAACCTAAATAAACTAGGCTCACCTATGTGCACCAACAACTTATGCTAAGCAAGACAAGCAACAAGGTGATAGCAATATAGAATACTTCAAGCACGAAGGCTATCACAATGTAAAGTGCATAAGTAAAAAACTCGGGTATAGAAATAACCGAGGCACGCGGAGACGAGGATGTATTCCCGAGTTCCTCCTTGTTAAGGGAGTATGTCTCGTTGGAGAGGTGTGAACCAACACAATGGTTTAACAACCACAAAGGTTTCACCTTCTTCTCCGATGAACCGCACCACAAAGGTTTGGTTCACCTTCCACTATCGGAATCCTTCGAGGCGGAAATCCGGAGCTTTTCAACAACGATCTGGGGCACAACCCACAACGGGATTGGGGGCTCCCGAACAGCTAAAAGTGACCACACAAGGGTCCAACCACCACACGGGCGTCTAGGGTCCAAGGACCCAAGAGTAACAAGTTCTCAAGCTTTCAACTTCCACGAATCCTCGTGGAGAGCACACCGATGCACCAAATGCAAAAGGCAAGAGCACAAGTGCTCAAATCCTTCACTCTCAAATCCCACCACAAGCAACTAATGCTTATGGGGGGGGAGAAGAGAGGAAGAACAAAGTAGGAGAAACACCAAGAACTCCAAGATCAAGATCTACTAGGTTCCCATCACTTAGATGAGAGATGGATTGGTGGAAATGTAGATCTAGATCTCCTCTCTCAAATCCCTCAAAGATATGCAAGAATCATGGGAGGAATTGGGAGAGGGGCAAGCTTTCCAAGGTCAACAATGGAGGAGAGAGAGGGGAAAACGTGCTTGGAAGAGCAAAGTGGCTGAAGGTAGGTGGAGGGGTATTTATACCCCTCCCAGAAAAAGAGCCGTTGCAGCCACTTAGTCCGGAGTTTCCGGTCGGGGAGGCCGGAGACTCCGGCTCGGGCGGAGACTCCAGACGCAGAAAGTCAGGAAAACACCGATGCAGAAAAACTCATACCGGAGACTCCGGACCACGAGGGCCGGAGACTCCGGTCGGGCGGAGACTCTGGGGATACTCCGGACCAACTCCGGACGCTATACCGCAAGTGCCGTCCGCGGGGCACTTTGCTCCAAAACCAGGGAGGCCGGAGACTCCGGCCTTGAGGCCGGAGACTCCGGACAGGAAAAACAACAGCAGAACAGCAATGCCTGAAATACAATAACTTTTGAAAGGAAGCTCCAAACGAGATGAAACCAACGAGGTTGGAAAGGTAGCGACAAGAGCTTTCCTACAAAATATGGAGGAGATATAACACATGGGAGGTGTGGACCTTATTTCGAGGAGGACCGGTAATATTTCCAACACCGAGAACGCAACAAGTTTTCCATCCGGACTCCGTTTTCAATGATCTTGGGCTTGCTCCGAAGATAATCACAAGCACAACAAGATCATGCATATACACATCATAGTCCATCATGTGAGGAGGATGACACAAGAGGAGAGTTTGACCTCTCTACAAGAGACGAACCGGTAAATCCTCCAACATCAAAAACACCACAAGATATCCAAATGAAATCCGTTTTTGATGAACTAGAGCTTGGTATGGAGATGAACACAAGCTCTAAATTCTTACATGAATAAAAGCCAAATAAGAACCAAGAAAGATGATATGCCAAATATGCAAAGGTTTGAGCTCTCCACAAAGGTGCGATCAAGTTACTTACTTGAGAGCCCTCTTGATAGTACGCCGTCTATCCTATAACCCGGTCTCCCACTAACACCACGAGACCGGTAAAATAGAAAACCTATCAAGATCATACCTTTGCCTTGCACATTCCACTTGAGCTCGATGATGATGATCTTGACTCTCTCAAGTTGGAACACCTTTCTTGATTGTGCTTGCTAGCACATGCTTGATGAAAACTTCTCCAAATACTCCCCCATACACCATTATGGGAGAGCCTTGCTAAACTCCGTCTTCATGAATCCACTTGCACTTCATCTTCTTATCTTGATATAGATGATGGCTTGGAGATAAACATGAAGTTCACTCAATCTTCTTTTACAAGCCATGCTGGCAATAAGCTCAACTCTTCACATGACCATTCTTCATATAAACCCTTGGATGTAACCTTGGTCATCATGAAATCTTCTAGAGTCCAACACATGAACTCCAATCTTTACCTATGGACAAGATCTACAAGTATATCTCAATGCAAACATTATTTCATAAGGATTGTCATTAATTACCAAAACCACGCATGGGGCAACACATGCCCTTTCACACCCAGAAACCAAAATTGAACACCCATAACTTTTTCATCCGGACTCCGATTTTGATGATCTTGGGCTCGTTGGAATCGTAACGAAGATCTCTTCAAGATCATGCAGAGAAACATCATAGTCCAAAGATGGAGGATAAAACCAAAAGTAGAAAGGTAAACCTCTCTAAAAAGGAACAACCGGTAAATTCTCCAATCATCAAAAACGCAACAAGATATTCATATGAAATCCGTTTTTGATGAACTAGAGCTTGGTATAGAGATGAACACAAGATCTAAATTCTCACATGGATAAAAACCAAATAAGAACCAAGAAAGATGATATGCCAAGTGTGCAAAGGTTTGAGCTCTCCATAAAGATGCGATCAAGTTACTCACTTGAGAGCCCCTCTTGATAGTACGCCGTCTATCCTATAACCCGGTGTCCTACTAACACCACGAGACCAGTAAAATAGAAACCCTATCAAGATCATACCTTGTCTTGCGCATTCCACTTGAGCTAGATGATGACGATCTTGACACACTCAAGTTGGAACACCTTTCTTGATTGTGCTTGCTAGCACATGCTTGACGAAGACTTCTCCAAATACTCTCCCATACACCATGATGGGATGGGAGAGCCTTGCTAAGCTCCGTCTTCGTGATTCCACTTGAACTTCATCTTCTTATCTTGATATATATGATGGCTTGGAGATAACATGAATGTTCACTCAATCTTCTTTTCCAAGCCATGCTTGCAATAAGCTCAACTCTTCACATAACCATTCTTCATATAATCCCTTGGATAGAACCATATAATCTTCTAGAGTCCAACACATGAACTCCAATATTTTCCTATGAACAAGATCTATAAGAATATCTCAATGCAAACATTAGTCCATAAGGATTGTCATTAATTACCAAAACCACACATGGGGCAACATATGCACTTTCACATGAGCTACTCACTTGTTGCAATTGTAAATCGGAATGTCGTGGTAAGCAATTAGCACTAAAAAGAGGCTGGCCAGGAGGAGCCAAGCAGAAAAGCCTTCTCCGCTAAACGAACAGAGTGAGAAACGTATAGATGCTTAAGCTACAGTTGCCGACGTTCAAAGGTCTGTGCCCTACCACCTGGTTTGGCGGCGGCGACCGGTAACAATGTTGCCTCCCCGCTTATTCTTGGGGTGGGACGGCTGGCTTGGCAGTTCAGATCACGTAATTCATTCCGAGCACCAGAGGAAGAGGTTTGGGAATTCCTGACAGGCAAAAGGGGAGGAGGTATTGTGATGCTTCATATGAAAAAACTCTAAAAAACTAAAACGAAGGGGTATTGAGCAATGTGTATAAACATTGCACATACACTTACTTGTAACCAAAAGAAATATTTTAGTTGCATGAAGTGTGTAGTACATGGGGCTTTTGCTTAATTACCAGACACCCTATGAGAATACTTCCTAGGGCACGCCCCCTAGATAGCACAGTTCAACACTGAAACATTTTAGTCAGAATATCATCAGGTACAAGCACTGGAAGTTTCCGGTGTGCATCAGCTCAAAAGTCGATACGATTAGTGGAGACGTCAGTATTTCATAAAGATATCTCAACTAAGTGTCAAGAACTAATGAAGTGGGCACGATGGTCCATAGAGGCACTAGCCTACATCACATGATAGCATTGGAAGTGTTGTTATGTATTGCTCAACAGAAGTAGTTGAGGTTGATAAGCCAAATAAAAGACTAGAAAGAGATGTACTGTTGAAATGCTGACTTTGACCTAGTCATCCATGCATACATAATAGTTTAAAATGGTAACTGAAACATTCAAGCTTCCCAACACTTGATGTGGATTCCAGCTGAAAAAAACTGTGAATTGGTATCATATATCTAACAGATTTATTTTCTTATATAGTTTTAAGAAAGTGGTTCTGAACCAAGCACCCATATCTCAAGGAACAAATAAATTGGAGCATTAAATTTATTAATGTAACCGGGAAAGCAGTACATAATGCACTTAGAAAGATAGAAAATTAAAGCATAATAGCCTTAGAGAATATAACATAGGACGCATATTTCCTAACAAGGATGATAGCTATGCATGCATTTTAAACCGTCCAATGTGGTGCCGTGATTCGCGCTGCCGTTTGCTTCCTTTGACGTCCCCGCGTAAAAAAGACACATGTGACCGGCTCCATCACCGTGGTCATCCATGAGAAAACCACCAAAATACGGCACCATGCGCACTATATTCTACACCGTGTCGGTGGCGGCCTACATCCCCGGGCCGCTGCTTCACGGGTCCGGCGGGCTGGCTGGTGAGGAGGACGATGCGGGCCAGACCACTCGCCCGGCACAGTACAGCCATGGATGCCTCCCGTTCCTCCTCTTCGTGGTGGTGGGATTCAAGGTGGGGGTGGATGCCAGAGGGAACGGGGCAACGAGGGAGGAGATGCGAGAAAACAGGGGGCGGCATGGGGTGCACAGCCATCTGCGGCGCGCTGGGACAGCGTGCTCGACACCGCCAACGTGACCGACCCCAAATCCCGGCGGCAATTGAAGGTATGGCCATCTCCAGCCGGCCGGATGTGAAGGCGCCGGACGGAATCTAGTTGCGACCCACAACCATCTTGAGGCTCCACCGATGGTGTTCGATTTGGACCACCGCGTCTCAGGCCACGCGATGCCGCTGGGCCTCGCACCGTTTGACGTCGAAGAGGTTTCATCCGTCCGCCATGGAACTTGCTCCGAGCTCATCCGCATCGCCTTCCTCCTGAATCTCCTTCCACCATGGATTCGAATAAACGAACACAACATCTAATGAGGCGAGCCACCGACGGATGCGGGCGGTGCTGTGGCTGTGCGGTGTGGAGGGAGCCGGCCGGCGCGGTGGGGGAAGAGAAGGGAACCGTGCCGCTCCTCCTGTCCTGGTCTTCCGCCGCCGTCGCCTTCCATTGTCGTGGCGCGACATTGCCGTCACCACGAGCTTTCTCTCCGCTCCCTCGGGCACCGACGGCGCAAAGGAGATGGTGAGCGGTGGTGGTGGGGCGAGGCCGCTGGGATGGGCATCGCCCATGCAGTAGGGGATGCTCGGCGGTCGGGCTGGCCGCGCGACTGGTGGGGGAATCGGGGGAGAAAATGGGGATCGGGTGGGGATGTGGCGTGGACTATATAGGTAATGGCGTTAGATTCGATCGACGGTGGAAAAAAGCACTATAGGGGATCCAATGGTCAGATGTGATCCTCCTTGTTAGCCCACTATTTTCGATATAAGATAACTTGCTACATGAAGAAGTGAACTCAGGATTACATCTCAGATCCAGAATTTTGTTATTTTGAAGACTAAAATGCATAATGTTTCGCATTGACTTTTGCAACAGTGGTAGATATAATCATGTTCTACTTCGAGGATTGTTTTCACATTTTTTAGAAACTTAAAATGTCATACCCAGACCCGTCACTAAATTACCGTCGTCTGCCAAAAAAACTCCACATCGTGGCCATCTCTAGTGCCCTTTCTCATGATTGTTCAAGTTTATCGTCATGCAATGGTTATGCAGTATTGAATTCCATCAAGTGGTCGCTAGACAACTCCCAGTTATAGGAATGTGCAGGTTCAGTTTTAGATCTATTATATGAAAGCACATTTAGAGGGTGAGGAACTCCCACAAGGGAGTAGCCAGTACATGACTTTGCAACATACTCCCTCCGTTCGGAAAAAGATGTCACAAAAATGATTTATTTATATTTCATTTTTATGACATCTTTTTCCGAACGGAGGGAGTACAAAATATAGCTTAACAGAAGCTTTAAAAGCGAGTGAGTGAAGACTACAAGAGGAGCCAGATGGCGGATCGGGCGAGAACTCCGACGCGCAACCACAACTGCAGTCCTCGAGGGCCTCTGGCGGCTTTCCCAGCGATCTGATAGGCTTTTGTACCTGAGGCAGCAAAGTTCTGAGCTGAAGATTTTTTTTTTTTGCGAGTACAAGGGCTGAATGAAAATCTAGCAATTACAGAAAGGTCCTCAGAAAGATTAAAATTACAGTCCAAACCCTGCTGCAAATCGACTTCGTCTTCGTCCTAGGCGCCGTCGGTGGCGCGCCGCCGCTCCTGCTCTCCATGACGCCTTGGATCGAGAGCACCCCTGAGCGGACGGGAAGTCGCCGATCGCCGGCCACAGAGGACCTACACCAGCGGACGTCGCCGTCATCGAACCGGACGTCGCCAGCCTCCTGCACGAAAGTCGTCGGCGACAGATCCGCCGTCCCGCGGCATCCGGCGAAGGGGAGACCGCGCACGGCAGCTCCGCAGAGCTGCGAGCACGGGAGCAGCGGAAGATCAGCGCCAGAGCTCCGTGGAGCGCCGCCGCCGCAGAGGAAGACCTCCACCTGCAAAAGCACCACCGGGGTCGCCTCCTCCTCCATGGCGACACCAGCAGCAACACAACTCACACCTACACTACCTATATACACGGATCCGTCGATTCCCCGTCCTCCCGCCGCCGGAGCGGCGCCGGAGGGCGGGGAATCGAACGGATCGACGGCGAGGCGGTGGCGCGAGCTGCGGATTCCAAAAGTCGCCCTTCTTCTACTGTGTAGACGGGGAAGGGAGACGCTCCAAGGTGCGAATGTTCTGAGCTGAAGATTTTTAGTGCGCCTTACCGAGCTCAGCCATGGATCATGCCCTCCATTGAATCTGGGGTCCAACAACAACAACGATCTCACCCGTCGTCGGTGGAACGACTCAAATGAAAAGGCTTTAACACTCACTTCGTGAACATCGTCGAACCCATTCATAATCCAGATGCAGCAAAGACACTATTGAGATAAGTTCACCTCACCAATAAACAGAGAACATATACTCAATCAACAAGATTGCCTCAGAAACCCCATAATAAGAGTTGCAGATCTCATCACCAAAAGCTGTGTCCACCAGACCACCACCATGGTGACCAAACAGCACAAGTAATTCCGCATATAGCCAACCAGATAGATTAATTGGTACCAACCAGTTGAAGTAGATGTTGAGGTGAAATAATCGCACTAGCCACAGCGTCCACGCGCGGCGGCAATACATGCAGTGAGCCGTCGCACAATTCTTCCTAGCTTGCACAATAGCACGAGCTGATAGGAGGACAATATAGGACACGTGTCACCATGTATGAATCTATGGCCAAATAATTAGCAGCAGGCGCCAACTATCACCCTGATGAGGCTCCACCGCTGATAAATGAAAGGCCTTCTAAACGAGATATATCTTTCTCCGATAGTCATGGCCTCCTGAGTAAGTTGACCCATCAGCCGGATGTTTCAAGAACTCGGTGCAGGCGTAGCACCTCGTGAAGTCAAGGTGTTTCCTATTGCAATTTGTAGGAAGAAAATGGTCATAATAATAACCACCTGCAGAACAAATAGTAAAATCCATCCAGTGTCAACATATATGTACCAACAAACTGGTTGAAAGGGAATAAACACAAAAGAGTGTCTTCCAAAGGTGGCTTCCCACATATATGGCTTACCTTCACATAATGATTCCAAAGGAATGCAACAACGTACTTCCAACTTCTCCTTGCCACCTTCTCCACGTTCCTCTATCTCCGCAAAGAAAAGTGTCTTCTTGCCATTGCGCTTCGCAACAAAATTGATGTGCACCAACAAACCTCTGTACTCCCAGAAAGTTCTAGAAATCAATGCCTTACAAAACTCAAACTTTACCTGCATTTCAGGCAGAGAGGACAGAACAATCAGGTTAATAGAAATATACCCAAGCTTATCCAGATATTCCAAAGAAAGAAGCAATAGTAGAACAACAACAGGTGTAGACGCAATAACGTGAAAGCCATGGTTGCGTCGTAAAGTATGTTCACATTCACACGCGAGAAAATATAGTTGGATCAACCAAAACTGGATACAGCAAAATGAAATTTCTAATCTGTACTGTTAGAAATTCGTAACATATTTCACAATGGAGTTGACTGCTAATTCTTCTAACCAGAATAACGCGGATTATCAGTAGCACTAACAGTTGCTAGAAGTGGAATATAGAAATACTGTAATCTTCAAAAGGTTCCCCAAGTCTTTAACTGAAAAACACATCATGTCTTACCAATAAAAATAATAGTAAAGTATTTGAAACAGGCAATCTGTGCGGCTCTAAATACAATCTAGTGATCGTAATTTCATATTTACGGAAAGTGAGAGAGAATGGACGTACAACCCCAAAATACATGTTCAAGTCCTCACGCGTGTGAAAATTTTGGTTCCTATTTAAAGTGTCAGTGTTTCATTTACAATAATGTTGCAAAAAAAAACCAATATTTGCTCCACACAACTCAACAGTGACTTTCTTTGAGCATTATTTTTCCTTCGAATGGTAACTCAAAACTGACTTGTATACAATTTACAACTAGCAAATGGAAGATAAGATAATGTCTATACCTTTTTCCTCTTGTTGAAACTCGCTAAGGCCAGTTCTGATAAATAAGCTTGCTCCTTAGTCACCTTTCGATTCATTAGTTTGGCTTCCATTTCCTCTACTGTAACATTCTTGCAACTACAATAAGAGAAACAAATATTAGAACATTAAGCTACCAAGGAAAAATTCTGGAGTATAATGTACTGCAGTAGATTAGCATCTCATTTCCTCCCTTCTTAGAGTGTGGTCCACATTGGGGCTTAGAACTCAGTGGGAAAAGGAAGTCCAACTTCAAATAAACTTGCTCCACATGCATGGCAAACTTAACAGGGACCGTCCGCTGCTAATTTTCAAAGCATATTCCACTGGGAACTACCACAATAATAACCCTGAACACCCTCCCATTTTCTCTCTTACCCCTCCTCCCGTGATCGGGCTGCCACCCGTCTCCTCTCCCCACCAAAAGGTGAAGCTCCCTTCTCAAACAAAGCCGTGAGATAGGGAAAGGCTGCTAATTTGTAGATCTACGGTATGTCAAAGCCATGCTGAAGAACAAATAATGCCAAAGGGAAATTTCCAATTTATTTATGAGCCCATTGAAGTTGTAAGACGTAATCCAAAGCCAAGAGGAAATTGAGCAGAAGAAAGTCTTCTGGATTGGTAGGGAGAGCGAACGAAAGTTACCGTAGTTCCTCAGCTTTGGCGGAGTTGTCGACAATGTATCTGTACTTCTCATCTAGGTACAGGCAGCCGTGTTCATGGATATAATTTCGCATAACAGCGTCGGCCCGACCAATGGACTTGTAGAACAGAGTGCTAGCGTCGTCGCCCTCCTTGTCCTCCAGCGCAGCTAGCTCCTCCGGCGAGATCGGGTCCCCGATGGCGTCGGCGGTGGCCACCAGGGTGCGTACCTTGCCGGAGGGACTGTCCTCCGGCGGGATCACGACTGGGGATGGCCAGGGACGGTCGAGCACGGCGCGCACTGAAGACGGAGCGCCGATGAAGACCTTCTCCTTCTCCGCAATCATGGAGGGTCGGTGTTCCGTACTATCCATGACGGCTTCGACGGATGTCAGTTTTGATAACTGCTGCTGAGTCGAACGCCGAGAACGCCTTCCAAGGAAGACGTACACTTTGCCGCTATATCGATTAGGGTTCCTGGGATACGAAGACTGAACGGAATCCGTGGTTGAGGGCGGTGGAGGACGACGGGGCTCCGGCTGCGCTGCCATTGTTCCGCCCAGCAGTCGGATTCTGGATTCGATTCACCTTCTCGTAGAAATCTGGAATTGGGGGATTTTGGGACGGCGGTGTGGTGCTTGATACGGCTGCGTTTTCCTTTACAGGCAGGATAGGAGGCATTGCGATGCGGCACATACGGGGCACAACAGTCCAACACTAAAGCATTTAACCTTTCTTTGCGTGGTATAGTATTTTACCTTTTTCTTGCGTGGTAAAGCATTTTATTGAGCAGATGTAGGTAGCAAGCACCAAGCAGTTTCCCAGATAAATATGAACTACGACCCACGGCCTGCTAGAAATCTCGAATTACAGACAGCGACTGCAAAAGCACCCAAGATCCACTACTAAGCCTTAAATCTACTTGCTATTCCAAAACGTTCCCTAGCTTCAACTTCACTTCACTGTTTTCCAGCCTTGCTCCCGAGCTTATCTTTAGGACTTCTTCGCAGGAACAAAGCTCATATCACCACATGAATGTCGTTTCTCTCCTTTGGGTGCTTCTTCAGGTACTCAACCTTTGCCCTCCCGCCATGCGGTGAGGCAGTAGTGGACGCCTAGGTATTGATCCAGCTGAAGTCCACACATCTCAGCCCGGGTCAATCGCCAGCGGCTTTGCTAGCAGCTGATTTGCGAACTGCTCCACCTTTCCTTCTGACAGATTTTTTAGCGGGATCATCCAGAGTTTCAGGTAACAGTAGTGCAAAACCTTACATTAGAGCCGGCCCGAGAGCCTAGCCTCAGCTCAACGGACGATAGCCGCTCTCCATCTCGCTCCCTATCGATCTAGTTCCCCCGCGATGAATGGAGGATCAGAGGAAATGATACGGAAGAACAAGATAGAGGATAAGAGAGAGGGAGAAGGTGGCCCTAGGTGTGCTTTGGAACAGGCTTGCGGAGTGATCTGCCACGCTCACCCGTCATAAGCAACCGCACAAGCGAATGAGTATCGCCGTGCTCGGTCGCAAGATCAAATATGTCGAGAAATATCCCCTACATTTAGAAATAGGTGTTGTGGTCTTAGTTCAAAATTAATCTAGAGCAACGACACTTCGGAACAGGGGAATACAAGATAGACCGGAGCATGGAATGGGGTTGTGTTTCTAGGTTTTGTTTCCTTATTGGCTAGGATGAGTTTGCGTTTCTAGTTGATCTAGTTCACCTGCGGGTTGGAGCTAACCCGGTGGATGCATAGCTGGATTTGGGGTAGTACCAACCGCTAATTGTTTAATTAATTAAATCAACGTGGCTACGCTTGCTGGTCACATGCGCCGCGGCTAATTTTTAATGGAAAATGCAATATTTCATTCACAGGGCAGTCTCAGGTCTGGACCGACACGGCAGGCTCTTGTTACTGGAACAGCAAGCAGACAGTGAATATTTTGGTCTCCAGGTTCCTGCATGAGATTTTTCGGCGGTGACAGTGAATATTTTGGAGGATGTCTGTGGTTTTCCTCGGTATACACGTGGCAAAATTCACATGATGCTACTTGGTTTCACATCGCGCATTCCTACTGATTATGGTCGGTTCCACGAAGATGTACTTTAAGGAAACAATACACCTTCAGCTCAAAGGTATGTATTCCGAGCATGCCTCGCGTATTTAAGATTAACCAATATAATTTTGTTAAGTTTCACATCGCGCATTTGCAATCCTTAGAGCATCTCCACCGGCACCCCTCAAATTATGTCCGGCGTCTTTTAAATTATGTCCGCTTTGAAGGTGTCGGACACGCATAGAAAAATACACACCTTTACATTTTACATTCTAATTATGGTGTCAAACTTATTATGCATTCAAAATATGCTTTATTGACGTGAGATGTTAGAATATTTGGCCAACGAATTAATAATTAGCAATAATTTCAAATGGAAAAAAATCTGGAATCCACTTGACCCATTTATGTATGGTAAGAGGTGACTACAGTTTAGTTCTACATTGCTAAATTAGTGGGAGTTGAACCTCATAAAAAGTGGGAGCTTTTTAGCACTTGACTGTGAAAAGATGACACCTACAAGCTCAATCATTCTACTCTTTTGTCATTTGGCTCGTTAAGAGGCGCGCCCCAAGCCAAAGTAGGATCCATGGCATGTCTACACGATGTATTTCCTTTTTTTTCCACACATGACGACTTGATGAATTTAAACAGTCACACATAAGTTGATTTTTTTTACAATAGTAGAAAACCGAAAGGCACTAGTGGAAGGTGAACCGGCTTCAGGTTCAACATGTTTGGATCCTCCTATTGTGTCTGTAAAAGAAAATTCACCTCATCCGATAGAGACACACCACACACAATAACTGTTGAGATTGCCACCCTTTTCTAGATCATTTCATCGTCGTTGACGTCTTTCCATTCCGTCTCCGCCGTACACCGCGAGACAAGACAGTAGGCTTCCGAAAACCCACCTCTTGTGATCCTGTATGGGAGGTGATCAGATTTTTTGGGAGCGCTCTCGCGCAACTATTGACTTGTTCTCCACCGCCAAATACTACTTTCCCAACAACGATTGTTTCCCCGACATCAACATCGATCTTCGGTGCCATACACGCTTCTATCCCTTTTTGTTAGGTATTACGTCTTGTCTTGTCGAGCTTGTATTTTTGCAGATTGATTTATATAGGTTATTCATATCTTATTGACTAGATCGCATCCATAGTTTCATGTGATCCATTCATCATGTCTAGAATATTTATCAAGATTTATCTCTCCTATTTTTGGATTATCTCATATGGTAAATTGGTTATATTTTTAACACGAGACGACACAAGATTATTTTTAATTATCTGAGATTTTATACTCCGGGTTCATGGAATGGCGACTTTTCTGCTATAGACATCCTTTTATGAAGAATATACTTAGACATGCAGACATGTTCATTATTTGGATATGATTTTCTAGGGCTCCAAAGGAGCTTTCAATCCGTGTGTATGTGGGTACACTTTTCAAACCAAATTAAAACATCAAGCGAGGCCAATTTTCTGCTACTTCTCCAAAATTTAACGAGGTTTGCACCTCACCCATGTCAGTCCTTTGTTTTCTATATGTTTGAGGAAATTAAATAAGCAGTGTAGCATCAGTTTGTACCTTCATCTTCTAGAATAACGCATTGCAGCCCTTCTTGTTGGATGATTTTTACCCTCTAACTTCGCAAAGAACTTGACCACATATTCCCGTTATTTCCAATTATTGTGAACATCGCCCGGCAATATAACTTTAATGTTCCCTGGCCAAGGTACTTGCCCTCACAGAGGAAACTATCACCCATATTCGCCTCCTTTACAGTCACTGATACTTGCACACATGGAAATATGCTCAATGGATGCTAGATTGTTTGCATTTGTAGGGATATTAGATGCGTAGTATGACCATTCTATGCATGTTTGAATGTAAAGCTACACATTGCCATTGCTAACACTGTTTTAGCTTCAAAGAATGTGACCAACCTGGCGTCAACATTTACACACACCCGATCAAGCCAATAATCTAATCTGCACTACGGTATGATCATGTAGCTATGTTCCGTAAGGATAACGACGCCACTTTTACCTTATTCTTAGGGTCGTTCCAACTAATTTTTGAACCATGGGCGAGTTTAAATATACTTATACTAAATTTTTGTACTTTCTTAAAGAAAAATCACGGTAGTTTTAAGAAATATATGTAGCATTGTCAACCAAACAATAGTTTTCGCAATTGTTTTCCATTATATAGTTGCATTTTCTATCATAAAATATATCAAGTCTCGACAAAAATATTTTTCCTTTTCAGATATTGTCCCTAAACCCTAAACCACCTTAATGGTAAATAATGTAAAAACATACGCGCCTCCTTATTAACTTTTTACATTGGATGGATTACATAACGTATATGCATATTATTGTGTGAATGTTATTTTCTATTTTCAATATTAATAAATATACTGTTAGATATATTTCAAAACATACAAGCTAACAAATATCTTAATAGAGGTGTCTACTGTATGGTCATGTAAGCACATATATGGAAGCTTCAGGTGTATATATTGAACAGTTGGCGTGATCATTTTTTTCGTAGTCAGATGTGTCAGTTATAGTGGATTTAATAATAAGCTGATAGCCTGATACTATTTTGATGATATATACTTGTTACTGAAGTAGCTTTGTTTATAGTAATCACTGACTATGTTGATGAAATTTTATGTGTCTACTATCTTTGCACACATAAAATTCAGCTACTATATATATGTGCTCACTGCAATGCTCCTCTGTGTAGCATAGTGTATACATATGCATCTATTAGTTTCTCTAATAAGAAGTTATGCATGTAATTAAGAAATGAAAACATATGTAGCGAAACTTTAATATAACATGTGTAAGGCACCCATTGGAGAGTAGCAAACAAACTAAACTTGTCATCACTGATCTAACTGGTTTGTTCCCATGTATGATCTGCCATTTGCAATTGTTTCTGTAAACCGATGTAAACTTTTTATTATTTATGAATAGTCAATAGTGTCTTATAGGTGACATAATAGTATAAAAGTTATAAACATACTTTAAAATTTGAGGCCGTTCTCCTCTCGGGGCCTGGGGCGGTTGCCATGTTTGCTCGGCCTATAGACCGGCCCTGCTTATTCTACCTGATTTAACAACACAAATATATCCCGTGAGCATAGAAAACTGAAAAGAAGCATCAATAAACAAGAAATGATGTCCTCACCCTTGAGTTGCGTCGAACTTGTTACACTTTGTGCTGATCGGGATGGCTGGCATTGGCGCTCTATTCTTGGTGTCTGGTACTCTAGTATGTGTGTCTCATGTATATATGAGAAGCGCAGCTCGCATTTTGGTTGTGGTGTGAGGTGAGAGGCCCTAGTAGTAGTGAGTGTAGTCACATGACATCCTGTGTCCAGCCTTTGGCGCCGGTGACGCTCACTAGTCTTTCGGTCGGCGATGTCAGAGGCAACATGCAGTATCCGCAGCTGCCGCCGAGTCGCCTACTGCTTCGCAGATCACATTCCCGTGTGTGATTATGATAATCGAGTCATGGCCTCCCTGTCCGACGAGGACGATGGTATTGACGAGGAGGAGTTGGCCCCAATGACGCTGCCGCCGGCTACCAAAAGCTGACTGAGCCATGCGTGCGGTACGAAGCGGAGGCAAGCGGTGGTTGGCCAGAGGTACTGGCCCGTCACATTTCGCGTCATCCAGCGGTACAAGCCCCGGCTTTGCCTCCTCGCCTCGTCCCGGCTTGGCTCTTCGGTAGGTGTTGCAGATGCCTCACTCATGGCCACCGTGCGTCTGTCGAGACCCCCTTCGGTGCTCCCGTTGTTGGAGAATGGCCACACACCGGCCTGCGTGTGAATGTCGCAATCTATGGTGTCTTCTCAGCTCGTTGCCATGCCTTGCCGCGCCACTTAAGTCACACGGCGGTGAGCATTGTTACGCTCCAGCTTCATGCATGGGTCCGTTGGGATCCTTGGGGTTTTCTCTTGTCTGCACGCAAATGGCTTCGACGTTTTCGTGGGTCGAAATCATAAGAAGAATCAGTAAAAAAGTTACATCACATTTCATGGTGAGGATGAATTTCCCCTTGGAGCTACAAATTTGTGGCTTGGATAGCAAATGAATAAGTCAACTGGTGAATTTCTTAGTTTGTTTACCCTGTTGGGTGTCAACTATCAGATCAGCAGCTAGCACTGTCTGCATAAGAGCGATATTTCTCATATTCAGTGCTACATACGTCAGTTTTCGTTCATGTTGTGCATACACATGTACTAAGACCAGATATTCTTCGCTTTGCAGGGAACAATCCTCAGTTTTTTAAGCCTTGTTTACTGTACTTGATCTGTGGATGGGAGGTATAGATGAAGAATCGCTACTCCTTGATATGAAAGAAGCATGTACTGATGTACGCACCTGGTATGCTCAATTTTTAAGCTCAAATATTCGACTTTGCGATGCAGTTTTGGGAAATGTGTTGCAAGGACATAAATGATTAGGAATCTGGTGTTTCGTGTGTGAAACAGTAGTTACCTCATACAAAGTTGTTTGCTCAGGCCTGGATGATAGCTGTTTGCAATTTTCTATATGTAATTGCTATGTCCTGAGATTGGGCGATTGGATTCTAGCGATAAATGATACTCCCTCCGTTTCTTGATATAAGGTGTATAGTTTTTTTTTAATCCATAATATAAGGTGTATTTGCTATTGATGGACAATTTGACCTATCAAAAAATGAGACCTAGTCTCAAAAGAGGGATTTAACGGATTGTATTTATTATGTGCCTATTAAGAACTCATTTCTTGCGATTTTTTCAAGTAAAAAATCAGTCTACTGTATACAAAATATTCATGTCTTAATATTCGTACAGAAAACTATACACACTACATTCAGGAACGGAGGGAGTACTCTTTTTAGAGTCGTGCATGTGGACATTGATGTGTATATTGTGCATGATCTGATATTTGGGGTTTTCTACTAGGAACTCAAGGGGTGGATATTTTTTATTTTTTTGCATGTTTTTGTGGAGTTTTAGGATGTTTTATGCACGATCTCATGGCCGTAATTCGCGTACATCTGAGCAGAGCCTCTGCTTGTGTTTCCAGCGAAAATTTTCAATACATGGTGGGAAGCAGGATGTAAATAGCATAGCAAGTATCTGTATTTTTGTGTTGCAACACCTCTCATGTTGATAACTGAAAGTCTGAAACTCCTGTTGCAGTTTATGGAGATCACTAACTGTTGGCAGCCACTCTTAGTGTTAGATCTAAAAACACTCTGAATTCATTGTATGTTTACAAAAATAGAGAGTTCCATGTATTATGAGTCTAAAAAAAAGAGCAGAGCTAAGAGGCTGGCAATAATTACTTATTCAACAAACTGAGTTCAAAATATTGAATATGACATTCCTTTTCTTGGCAAATTCACATTGCTTCATTGATAGTGTTGCGGCTCCTGGCGTGGCGGGGGAGTTAGGATTTGGCCGCAGCAATCTGTGGGCTTCTCGTGGGGCTGCCGGCGACCAGTTCGTGCGGCGCGCGACGGTGAAACTCTATAGATCTAGAGCGAATAAAAAGTGGTTTGGCAGTGGCCCTAGTCGTTTCTTCCGCCCAACGCACTGATCTTCTTGCTGCCGATCATTCTCGGTTTGTCTGTCGACGAGTTCCAAATGTCACTGCTGGCGGTTTTCACGGCTTGGTGTATGTGTTTCTGAACCACTGGTTTGGATGGGAGCCGGTTGTGTGTGTATACAAATTTAAAGCCGTGGGGCTTCAGGCGGGAATGTCATGAAGCTCCGTTTTCCGTTGACACCACGGGAATGTCGACGGTAGAGGCGCGACGTTGTGCATGTGAGGCTAGTGATTGGTGCTTCGTAGGGGCGGCTTCGGTGGGAGCGACAACATTAAGGGACTTCAGTTCGGGTGGTGCTTTCTGAATGGTGAGACTAGATAGATATTCAAGGTGAAAATATAAGATCTGACCTTCATTGGTTATACCTAGCCGTGGCATTTTCCTTGTTAAGGGGCATTGTCTAGAGAGTTCGGCTATTCTCATGGGTGAAAATGGTGTGCACTGTTCCCTTCTTACAAGCGTCTCTTGGAAAACCTATTCTGTTGTGTGGGGTGTTGTTGATAGTTCGGTTTTGGCTGCTGCGAGTGACTGCCACTGTGGCGGGTCTCTTTTTCCTTTCTTCTTGTTCTTTTTTTCTTTTTCTCCGTGTGCATTATTGATGTCTCGACTAGTTCTTATCGTTACGCTGGTGTAGATGGCGGATCTAGGAAGAAATCGGTGGGGGTGCCAAGCTAATCCTTAATAAGCTTACTACTCAGACATGATTAGTCCAAATACTAATAGATGAAACCATTTTTATAGTTTTGGATGGGCACCATGACAACCCCACTGAATACGCCCCTGGTACAGAAGTTAGGTGTAATAGGTATATATTCCCTTTGTCCGATAAAAAACTAACCGTGGGTGACACACGATGTGTTTTGAAGCTCGGTTTTTGTGTCAACACATCTACATCGTAAATGAACGGCTCTGCAAGGTGGCGAAGATAGATCTTGAAAGCACCACCTAGTTTGACGGCCGCGACCAGTATCAACGTTGCATCCACGGTTGCTTGGGTCGGAGGGACAGCATCACAGATCACATAATTCTTTCCGACCATCACTGAGCAAGAGGCTTGGAGATTCTTGACAGCCAAGGGGAGGAGACATTGTGATGCGGCACATGAAAGATAATTGAAACGAAGGGTTATTGAGCAATCATACAAACTTTGGACGTACGAACTTAGAGCATCTCCAACAATTCCCCCTATGCGTTTGGGCGGACGGTCAAGACACGGTCCGGTCAAAAAACACTACCCAACCAGATCCCCATATGTAGCCTAAACATCCGGACTATCTAGCACCCGTCGCATCCAAGCCATACGTGGGACGGAAATGTGGTTGCCAGACATGTCTCTCGCATAGGATGGCCCAGTCCGACCCGACACTTATCCCACCCGGACCAAACCCTAACCTCACTCTCTCACAGATTCGATCCACTCCACTCCCCTCCACTTCCCACTAATAGGAAAAAGCTTATCAGTGGCGCACGTTTTTGGGATGCGCCACAGAATTCTCGCCTTTCTATGGCGCATCCACACGATATACGCCACAAAATTCTCAATTTTTTTTAAAATGTTCTAAAATTCAACGCCACAGAATTCTCACATTTCTGTGGCGCATCCACACGATATACGCCACAGGATTCTCAAATTTTTAAAAAGGTTCTAAAATTTAAAAAAAATCAGGAAAAAACAAAAAAACAAAATAATTTGGAAAAACCTAAAAATTTGAATTTTTTGAACATCTAATAACACTGCAAACATATCTCAAATGATGTTGAAATGATGACTTTCCACTAGGTCACCCATCCTCAAATTGGTCCAACCCAAGCACGCTTAACTTCTAAATTCTATTTAATTGAGCTACCCTTATGCTACTGAAGTTCTTATTGATATTAGTATCATATCAACCTTCTTAAGCCTTGTATGTGTATATATGTGTGTAGATATGTGTGTAGTTTATGTGTGGTATGTGTATATATGTGTGTTTAGGTGTGTATGTGTGTTTTAAATTTCGAAAAAAATAAAAAACTTCAAAAGTTTCAAAAGGAAATTCAAAAATCCAAAAATCCAAAAAAATTCAAAAAATCCAGAAAACTTCAAACAAATTCAAAAAATCCAAACAAATTCAACAAATCCAAAAAATTGAAAATTTAAGAAAAAATATTATTTTAAAAAAAATAAAAAAATAATAAATTCGAGGAATTCTAAATTTTTAAAAATTTCAAAAAAACAATTTTTTTTCAAAAAAATCAAAAATTGGAAAAGAATCTTAAAAAATACTAAAATTTCAAAATTAATCAAAAATTTAAAAATTAAAAAATAAATAAATAAACTAGAATATAAAAAATATTCAAAAAAACTAATTTTTTTTTAGAAATTTCAAAAAACTAATTTTAAAAAAATACTTAGAAGTTCAAAATTTGGAAAAGATTCTAAAAATTCTAAAATTTCAAAAAAAAACTATAATTTAAAAAATCTAAAATTTAAAAATCCAAAATAAATAAATTGTGGCGCATATAGCAATATGCGCCACAGAAATATCATATTGTTATATGCGCCACAGAAATGTGCAATATGCGCCACAAAAATACACATTTCTGTAGCGCATGTGGTTTACGTGCGCCATAGAATTCCAAAATTTCTGTGGACCATATTTTTGTATGCGCCACAGAAATATTTCTGTGGCGCACGCACTTTTATATGCGCCATAGAATCCATTTCTATCTATAGCTAGTTTCCTAGTAGTGTCCCTCCATGTCCTCTCCCTCCCCTCCGCTCCACCATGACCGGCTCCGGCGGCGGATGTGGGTCCAAATCCAACATCTACTGGGATGCGTTTGCGGTGGATGTTTCTAGCCACCCGTCGTACGACGAGGAGCTCGCCCTCCGTCGCTTGCTGGAGGACAAGAGATCTGCGTTGCCGGCTTGCCAGGGTGGATGCAGCCGTAGGCCAGGCAACTCTGGCGCTGGAGCCGTCCAAGTGTTTGGCATATGCTGCAGGTTTGTCCCTCTGCATCTCCTTATCATCATCAGATATATTTAGGACATTAGTTTAATTGTGATACTTGTTGGTTCAATGTCTGACCCAAAGCCATCAAGATGAATTTCTAATTCTTGGTCCAAAATGCATCGAGTTTACAATGTACATCCGAACACAATCCACAGCATGCGCACCGAGGACTCCCTCCGCCATAAGTTTGTCGTGTGCTACGACCAAGTGCAAATGTAAGTTTTGTTTGCTTCATTTTGTTGCTTGCTTTACTTTTATTTCATATGTTGAGTGACTTTTTATTTGCTAACTATTTTGTACTATTTAGGTTGGCTCGTTTTTGGAGCATATTGAAGGGGTACCGCCCTAGAAAATGACAAGGGGAAGGCTAAATCCGGTGATGACAAGTAGATCCACCATGGCCAACAAAAGGGGTGATTGACTCATTCCCTAATTTGTGATGATTTTAAAATAAATTTGTGATGAACTTGTGTTCAATGTGTTATGAATTTATGATGACTTTGCGTTCAATGGATTTAATATGCGTGCATGTGTTTGAGAGTTTGGATATGGAGGTATGGTTGCACGGGCAGACAAATGGGGGTTGCCCAGCCATTGTCCACATATGCATTCAGGCGTGTAGGGGATCAAATTAGTCCAATCCAAATGGAGGTGCTCTTACTTGACTGGAGACGCTCTTACTGGTATCCAAAAGAAATATTTTACTTGAATCACGATATGCATGAAAGTGTGTAGTACAAGGGGCTTTTGCTCAATTACCAGACGCCATAAGAGAATGCTTCCTAGGGCACGTCCCGTAGATAGCACACGGTCCAAACACTAACTGCTAGCACTCGAAATTTCCAGTGTGCATAAGCTCAAAAGTCGACACAATGACCAGATGTCAATATTTCAGAAAGATAACTCACCTAAGCACTAACGAAGTGGGGTGATAGTCCAGATGCACTAGCCTACATCACATGATAGCATTGTAACTGTTGTTATGTATTGCTCAACAGAAGTGGTTGGGGTTGATAAGCCAAAAATACAACTTGACAGGTAAGCACTGTTGAAATGTTGACTTCGACTTAGTCTTCCATGCATGCAAACATAATCATTTAAATGGTAACTGAATCATTCAAGCTTCCAACAGTTGATGTGGATTCAAGCTAAAAAAATCTGTGAATTGGTACCCTATATCTAACAGATTGATCTTCTAGTATAGTTCTAATAAAGTGGTTCTCAACCAGGCACCATTATCTCAAGAAACAAATAAACTGAAGCATTAAATTCATTCGAGCAAATGGAAAGCAGTACATAGTGCACTAAAATAAACTAGCAGCGAGAATATAAAGAGCTTGTTAGTTGTTACATAAAGAAGTGAACTCGGGATGGAGCTTAAGTAGGTGAATTAACTGGCTGATGAAGGTCATGAACATAGACCATGGTTAGCATTCAGAACCCAAAATTTAAACTTGCAATGTAACACATGAAGAAAACATCATCTGCACATAACGTACAAGGGCATGTTAATGACTTCCATGATATACTGAAGAAGAAAAAGAAAGGCACGAACGGCACACAACAAAGCATGCTAACCTATTCAAATAACGGCTAACTATTGTTCCAAAACAAAAACAAGCTTATCATGATACATCTGCACTTAAATCAACCCCATAATCTCCTACATCCCTCCCACAAACACTCGAAAATACATACACCACCCTAGTACCTTCTGGGCTTGGATGGCTGCGAGGGTTCTTCCTTCCTGAAAATTCCGCAGAACATGCAGCTAGGAAACTTGGGTGAAGGTGGATCAAGAGTAGGCGGAACATGTCGAGTACTGAAGGCCTGGTTGCCGTCGTTGGACCTGCCGCCGCGCTCCGCCCCATCATGGACCCTACGCTGGACAGCTCCCGTGGACCCGACGCTTCGGGAGTGCCTTAGCTCCTTGAGTTCTAAGCTGTTGACCTCTGCCTCCCTAGTTGCTCCTTGATCCCTATGGTTCTGGTCTTCGTGCATAAGCCTGTCCTCCCAGATCAGACCAGATGAGCCAGACCTCCTAAATGTTTGGGAAGATCTCTGCAGCTCTGCCATCTTCCTCTCCACTTAATTCAATGCCTCCCTACGTATGTTCGTGGGTGTTTGTTTCAGGGTTTGTACCTAGGGAGTCCCATGGTGCATAATAACGACTGCAGTTGGGACTTGGGAGGAAATTGTGTACTAACCAAACCTAATACTATACATGCATATCAAGGAAGGGTAACCATAAGAAAATTCAGGATGAGTCACATGATGGCGACAACTGGAGAAGATTCGGGGAAAATGTAAGGTATGTATGCACAATGCATTGACATCAAGTCATGCATTAAATAAAACTGGACCCTCAGCCTGCTTACATAAGTATTACTAGTAACACCGTCTTGTTTGTTGTGATGTATTTAAGACCTAACAGGATATTAGCCTAAAGTAGCTTAACATTAAATGCAGAATCACAGCAAATATCATTAACCCTTTCCCTTTTGTTCTAACATTCAATGCACACCATTTCATGTTAATACTCACAATGATCCTCATCAATATAAACCCTTCCACATAAAACACATCAATGTAAAATTATACTCACAATTTACTTACTTTGCCTAGCGTCCTGTAGAGCTCCCCACTGCTCAATCAAATTAGAACTGATAAGAAAAAAAAATAGCAATCCACATGATCAACAATACAGGCCCACGTCACTCGTACAAAATATGGTATACATCTCTACTAATTTTCAACATTAGAACCAGCCAAGATGGACATGTCAGAGCAGTTGGAAGGACTGTCTCTCTCCTGCTGTCTCATTCCTTATAGGGCTTGACATCTTATTTTATTAGTATTTTTTCATTGAACTAGCCTGGAAAACCGACCAATACACTAATGCAGAGCGAGCACATTGAATATCTGACTGCATAAAATCTACAGAGCCAGTTTTCCAAATTGGATTCTGACATCAGGGGAAGCTTTTTACTAACCTGAGAGGTCTGTGGTTGATTTTTCTATGAGAGCCTCCTGGTTATTTCTAGGTATGTTATCCAACTGTTGCTTGAAATTCCTCTCCTCACATGGCATAAAATAGTAGAACAGGGCACTAATATGGAATAATGGAGATATTGAAGAAACCAGGGCCAATTGTGCAATTTTTCAGAAACATGTGGTAGGTTGCGGCTGAGCCACCAACATATTAACCTTCATTAAAATTTATCAAAGCAACTTATGCTAACAAAATGATTATCCGTCCAACATGTCAAAGGAAAATATGAATCCTTAACGTTTGCAGGCTTGCAGCAACATATAGATTTTATTTTTACAAAAGTAGAAAGAATAGGAAAGCACTACTCATTATGTAATAACATTTTCCATAACATGAATCAATGAGATACAGTTGCTATTTACGCTTATATATCACCATCAGAAATATTCAAGCACGAATATTACAGCCTGCTAACAATTTCATGCATGCAAGAAGCACATTAGTAATAGCATAGGTTAAGCAAACTATCATATGATTTATAGTATCATGCACAAAGGCAGACACTGTTGATTCTTGGTTGTAAAATAAACTTTGCAGACATACCGAAATAAAGTTCATAACCGTGCCACAATGTTTAACCGCTGTGATCCCTAACTTATAGTTAAGAACGTGGCAACATGAAGTAACAAGTTAATTAACATAATTTACCAACTATAGCAGCTAGCATGCCTAAATTCTGTTCCTTCCTCGTAAAACTGACGAGAATGTTAATTTGTCTGCAGAAAATTGACACTGCATCTTCCATTCTCTTTGACAGAAGTGCTCCCAAGTTGCTAAACAGCTGCCATAGTCATCATTCTGACCAAGTTGAGCAGAAAACTGACAACATTGCATTTCATATGCACTTGCTCCAGTAAGTTGGGCTAGGCAATTGAAATCCTACCCTTAGCCTTGAGAAGCTCAGTCAAAGATTTGGGAACCTCGAAACCATTTGACAAGAATCTCCCATGAGGCACGCGAGCAACGCAATGGCCAAAACTTGACTTGGATACACAATTCTCTTCTTTTATCTGAGCCAGGGTTTTTGGCCCGGTAAAATCTGTCATAGGATGTTTAGAAGATCTAGCAGAAATTGTTTTGTTCTGTTTTCCTCTACGCTTCTTCTTTTGTCCTCTCAAGGTAGCACAGATAGCCGACTGAGGAAACTGTTCTGTCAAAGAATCTTACCTGCGATGGGTGGATCTTGATTCAACATCTTGGGAATCACTCACGGGTTGAAAACCCCGATGCTTCTTAGTGTGACCCTTCCTGCCCTTGGCACCTTTTCTCTTCTCACGTCTTCTCTTTGAAGAGTGTCTTATCTCAGTATGCGGACGACGAAAAACATCTACAGCTGAGCTGATGAAGTTTCTGGCATAGAATAACCTTTCACCATACTCATCAGAAGTTGGCCTTACAAGATTTCCTCTATTGTGTGGTACATGTCCCAAAGTGGTCTCAGTGCCATGGTCTTGAACTCCTTCAAGATGACTAAGATACAAATAAGCATGTTGATCATCAAAGCCAGAAAATTGCCCGTAGTACCGCGAATCATAATAATCCCGGTCATAACAAACTGGATCTCCAATATCATATTTCGCATGAAGCACTTGAGAATTTCTTTTTTGTGCCAACTGTTGCTCATGATCATTCTTGTCACATCAAATCCAGGGGACGAATCACAACCTTCATCTTGGTCTGTATCCTCCATTGCTGAATCTTCTGAGCTCTGATCTGAGTGGGTGGAACATTTCATGTGTTTGCTCATACCAATTGATGTTTCAGGTGCAGTGGTAATATCACCATCATATTCGGGATATCTTTACTCATGAAATTCTTCTGAGTGGCATTTCTGTATGTGGTAAGGGGTGTCTTGACAAGGATTTGCTTGAGCATTCTTCGATACCTGAGCCTTCTCATCTCCAGCAGAATTTTCATTGACATCAGGATTGAATGTAGTAGCTTCAGAAGTAATTCCCACATCATTGTTAGGAGTTCGAGGCTCGTGTAGGAAAGAACAATTGTCAGCTTTTGTACAGCGTGAGCTGTAGTAGAAAAAACAAGGACTGGTTGCCTTGAAAGAAGTAGAACCATATGCCGAGGTCGGGACTGACAAGGACTTGGTTCTGTTGAAATTTTCCATTGGCTGCAACAGAAGAAGCTAATCAGATAACAAGTACCACCAAAATGATGCCATTCAAAATAACACGGCTAGGAAAGTTAATAGGAAACTAAGATTCAGTGAGGTGTGGTTGTGCAACCACTTCATCCATGTCCAAGTCCCATTTGGCTTGGATTTGGGTGCCTATTCTTCTTAATTACATTGATACCTAGTCCTTCCTATGCATCTATGAAAAAAGGTTCAACAAACCATTCGAGTCAAGTAAAAGAGCATAAAGAATGTAAAGCATGAACTTGCTTCAGTCAATAAACTCAGGAATTGCTTAACAAAGCTAGAACTATCAGGGTAAGTCACTGAAATAGGAAAACCCGATATTGTATTTGTAGATTTGGTACATGAGCATAGACAAAGACAAATTGTTTGATGTCAGCTTGTCACAAATTCACAATGTAAACAACACTTTCTCCACAAAATTGTTGCTAACTCCGGCTAGCAGTAGGTGGGCTCGGTGTGCATAGTGGAATTAAAGAATTAGGGACAATGTAAGCCTAGAATAAGCTGAAGGGTGTTTGCAATTTTATATAGAAAATGCTCACAAGGAGTCTGATCTATTAGAAAAACAGATCCACTGATAATGACATCTTAGGCATGCAGCCCTTCTTCGAAAATTGCACCACCACCAAGTTAGCTTAGCACAAGCGTAACAATGACGCCCATCACTAACTACCAAAGCAACGTCCTAGGCATGCAAGCAAGCAGGGACACACGGACGTTTTTTTCACGATTAAGAAGCACAGACACATATATCAATTGAAAGGTCGTATTGAACTATTGAACTCAGTTCGAGCGGAAGTAGGAATCACGAACAGGGTGGCGAAAGGTGCAGCTTGGGTTGACCCAGTTGCCATGGAACGAGTACCAGCAGTTCCTGGGGTTGAACCGTGCCCCCTCGCAGTGGCGGTACTCGCACTTGGACCCCTGCCACCAAAACCCCCCACACAAACTCCGATCAGTAAATCAATCAACGGAGACGCCATGTAGCACCCTTCGCCGGCCAAGAGAGGTGGAAACCCAGCGAATCGACGGATTTGCGCTAGGGTTTTCCGCCGTACGGTACCTTGGTGCAGCTGACGCGGGAGACGAGGAAGAAGACGCAGTCAGTGTTGCTCCTCCTCCACCGCGGGTCCTCGCCTTCCTCCGCCGCCGTGGCCACCATCGCTCCCCTACTCCCTCGTCCGCTGCGTCGTCGGTGGAGGAGGTGCTCGCGGTGGCGGCGTGGGAAATGGGAGGCCGCGGAGGACGCGACGATTCGGGAGGAAGGAAAAAGGTTTTGAACTTTTTGTGCGTTGGGTCTAGGAAGAGTGAAATGCACCTACGGCCCATATACTCGCCGGCGATGTCTAACTTGGTCCTTGAACTCTCTCATTGCGCTAAAACAGTCCACGAACTTGCGATGGACGACCACGTACGGTCCAAACGACGATAGGCACCGTACAGCGGTGATGTGGCCGTGTATTGGGCCCATATTTTTGTTCCCCATCCGCTGAAATCCCTAATCGAGCTCCTCTTCGTTCCCCAATTAAAATCAGATAGAGCTCCGTCGGCGTCGCGAAGCTCTCCGGACGGTGGGTGCTGGAGGTCGGCGTCTCCCTTCTCCTCCCACCTCTCCCTCATGTTCGGCAATGGCGGAAGCTCGTCGGCATGTACGCAGCGTCGCCCCATCCGCCTCGCGCGGTTGCCCACGGCCTCGCAACAGCCGGCAACTGCTTCCTGCTGCCCAGGAGTCCCGCCATGCTCTACGAGCACCACCGGCACCGCCAGGGCTTCAACTTCAGCAACGTCAATGTCGCCGACCGGCGAGGCTGTAGGTGCTCCGAATTGCACTAGCAGCCTGTGAAGCTAATTGTGTGTGTGCTGAAACTGATGAGACGTAGAGAGTTTTGGTGAAGATTGTTGTGTCTCTGTAACCTGTGTAATGTGAGGTAAAATGAGTGACTATATGCTTTGTAATGTGCTGGTTGTAACCGACCCAGCAAATTGTATCTCTGCCATGTAATTTGTTATGAAAAGTACCCATATACTCCCTCCGTGTCAAAATATAAGTCGCACTAGTCACTTACCACACACATGTATGTAGACATGTTTTAGTGCAAGATTCACTAGTCACTTACATGAATCTTGCACTAAAACATGTCTACATACATATGTGTGGTAAGTGACTAGTGCGACTTATATTTTGATACGGAGGGAGTAAGAAATATAAGATCATAGTGAGAGCACAATTTTGCCCAGATTTGAGATTTAAATCATATTGTGATCATTTTGACAATTGTGCTAAGATTTAAACTATGAAATCATACCCAAGTTTGATAGCTGCAACAATATAGTGCATGTAGCAATATAGTGTAATCTCAGTAAACAAAAGCTAGCACAAGTAATGTGGACTGAACATACCCCGTGCATACTGATTACAGTAACCAAAACATTACAAAAGTTAACAAAACTAGCAGTTTTAAACTTCCTAGAAGAAAATACTCAGGGCTGTCTTGCGTTTCGGAGATAATCAAACATTGAAACTCTTCTGGGTGTCTTGTAAGGAGCCCTGCTGAATGTACTGCTGCTTCCCTCCGGACTTTTTCTTTTAGTAGTCTCAAAGGCCTTTTGCCTTTCTTCCTCTTCTCTTTGCATCTTCTCAGTAATGGCATGGTTCAGTCTGGTTCTTGCCTCTTCTTCTTCTCTTCTCTGTGCTTCATTTACTTCTCTTTTCCTAGCTTCCTGAGATAATCTCTTCTGCTCTGCAAGTGCATGTTTAGCTGCTGCTGCCTCTTTTTTCCTAGCTTCTTGCGCTAATTTCTTCTGTTCTGCAACTACAAGCTTCTCTTCATGTGCTTTCTTCTTCTTCTCTGCAGCTGCTAATTTCTTCTCTTCAGCGGCTAGTTGCTTTGCTTCCCTCTCAGCCTTCCTCTTCTCTTCAGCAGCTAATTTCCTAGCTGCAGCTTCTTGTTTCTTCCTCTCGGCTGATTCTGCCCTTTGCTGCTCCTCTAGCTGCAACTTCTCCATTGATGCATCAAATTTGGCCTGGTCTGCTATGTCCCTTCTCTCAGCTGCTGCCTTCAGCTTTGCAAGTGCAAGTACTTGTCTTTTCCTCTGCACATTTCCTTCTTTTGTTCCAGTACTTGGTTTAACATGCATTTGAGTCATAACATGCTCCTGGATGAATGAAGATTCAGGTAAAGGAGTAAAGTTAACTTCTTCTCGTTGGCTTGAAGCTCTCTGCATCAAGTAAATTCAGTTAGCAAATGAATATTTTTATAGGGAAATGAAATATGAACAAATAAAAATCCACCTCATCCAACAAAGCACTAAGTACTTCTAGCTCATATGTTTGTGTGTCCCGTTGTACAAACGCCATTGTTTGCATATGATGCTCCTACAAAATTGAAGTGTAAGAAAATTAGTTAAGCAGAATGTGTGACACATAAAAAGCTCGGAAAAATAGACAACTACCTGTGTGACAAGCGGTACTTGCTCTCCGTCAGAGTCGGACACTTCTGGTTCTGCCCTAATCTTCTTTCTTGCATCTTTTTTCTTCGGAATTAACCCCAACTTATAGTCAACGCATCCACCTTTATTGTGGCCTGCCTCTCCACAATATCCACAATGAATAATAGCACCCTCTCTACTCATTTTCTTACCTCCATTCTTTGTTTCTTTCTCCTCTGGTTGTTGCCTTCTATTTTTAGTTGGCATTCCTACTTTCTTCACATACTTTGGTGCTTTTATTGTCTGTCCATACATCTTTTCCCACTCTCTGACATCTCTACATGGTAAAATAATGTGCTCGTAAGCTTTGCAAAATCTCTGAATGGAATAGCATGTTCACATACTTCCGTACGTGGTCGTCCATCGCAAGTTCGTGGTCGTCCATCGCAATATTGTCTTACCTGAAATTTAATTGAATAAGTTGCAAATTGGTGATAACTAAATAATTTCCAAACTTGTCGTAACTGAATTATTGTCAAACTTGTGCTAACTGAATAAGTTGCAAACTTGTGTGTAGGGATTAATTAAGGCAGTTCGAGAGCTATTTCCAGATTCAGACCACAGATTCTGTGTTCGACACCTTTGGCAAAATTTCAATAAGAAATTTAAAGGTGAAGTGCTGAAGAATCAACTATGGAAATGTGCAAGAAGCAGCACAACTGCGAAGTGGCAAGAGAATATGGATCAGATGCTTGCAGGGGTGTGATTGCCTAAACACTATGGCAGGTAAAGCCCGCGAACTCTCAGGGATTGACGTAGTGGGGCCGAAATATATGCCACGATCACCGCTGTACGGTGCCTATCGTCGTTTGGACCGTACGTGGTCGTCCATCGCGAGTTTGTGGACTGTTTTAGGGCAACTCCAGAGTTCAGGGACCAAGTTAGACATCACCCACGAGTCACGCTGGGCGTTCGGGTTTACCCGAAATTTCGGGTCGGGTTTTTCGGGTAAAAACAAATTCGGGTTTTCAAACATGACACCCGAGATTCGTCCCAAAAATCCACTACCCGACAATTCGGGTACCCGTAATTTCGGGTCCGGGTTCGGGTAATCCCAAAGTACCCGAGAATTCTGAAGAATAGCGAAGAAGGTCGAGCTATGCTGCAGGTTGCCGACGCTGTCGGGGGAATACTTTCTGGGTTAACCCGCGGCCCAGTGCGACTTAACTTACTCGCACGGACGAAGGCCCACTTGGGAGCAAGCCCAATATTGAACCGCCATAAGGGAAAGATCTAGAAGACATATCCCGGAGGACGTGAAGACCAAGTAGTCTCCGAGTAGGCCTCTGTGGATGTATTCCTTATGGGGAAGTTTCCTTTTGTAACCTAGCGAGCCTCTGTGTATATAAAGAGGACTCGCAGGACTTAGAGCGGGTCAAGCTATCAAGCCCAAACCCTAGCTCATACGGCGAGTACCAGATCGGATCGCCTCCATTGTAACACCTCGATTATCATATCAATACCAATCTAGGGTAGGCAGGAAGTAGGTCTTTTACCTCACATTGAGGGGGCCGAACCTGGGTAAATCTGTGTTGATCTTTGTTCCTGCGATCCCAAGCTCGGAGATGCTTGACTCGCATAATCCCACACCTACGAAGTCATCTATGACACCTGACGTGACAAACCCACGACAGTTGGCGCCCACCGTGGGGCCTGCGGTCAAAAGCGTCACGTTCCGCGCAGGATCGAAATCAGGCTTCAAGGACATCGCCATCGGCCAAGTTGAAGACATCAATGGGGTCCCCTTCATCGACGACTCAGAGTGGGGACCCGAGGCAGATCGCATCGAGTTCGGATACATCGTTCCCATCGGATCAGTAAAAGTTTTCGTCGGATCCGTCAGTCGCAGATCTATGGACGCGACTCAAGGAAGCGAATCGGTGAAGGAGCTGCGGCCGGTCAGGGTCCGCGTGTTGGAGGAGCTACAACAAGCTACGGCAAGATTGCCCATCCCCGTCCCGTCAAGACCTGTTTGGGGATCTCTACCAAATCAGGAAGGAGACCTCAAGATTGAAGAGATTGAAGCTATCAGGACGGAACTCTGTGAAGAGGCACAAAGACTCGCGGCTGAGCGCGAAAAACTCCAAGAAGAAGGTCGACGACTCCGTCGCTGCCAGCCGAAGCACCAGGCGGTGCGAACCAAGACGACATCTGAGCGCAAGAAACTCCAAGAAGAAGAGTGGCGACTCCGTCGTTGGCAGCAAAAACATCAGATCAAGATGGACAAAGGAGAGATGAAATCACAGTTCCACGGCGACCCAGAGAGCAACGTGCACGCCGCGATAGGGATATTGTCAAAGATAGCACCGGTTGGAGACACACGAGCTGATAAGGAAGCTCGCTATGCGATCGACCTACTACAAACCGCTGCTTTACAACAAGCAAATATGTATGGAGTCACGCCCAATGAGCCGCAAAACGAGGTATCATGGGGAGGAGAAAGGTGCAGCGTCGAAGAAGTGGTCAACCAGCTAGCAGGTTTGCAGGTATCATTGGAAAAAGAAAAGAAGATAGAAGGCGAGTCACGGATCCGGAGCGACTCAGCCATCCCAGATTGAAACTGATTCAGATGAAGATTCAGCGCCAGTAAACTCCTATTCATTATTGAAAGGACCAGCATGTTTTGGAGAGGAAATACGGCTCACTCGTTTCCCCCCGAACTTCGACGAGTCGCAGCGAGTCACCACCTATCGCAGTGACCAAGACCCTGCCTTATGGATAGAAGATTACGAGGCAAGCATAACAGGGGCTGATGTGACTCAAGAAATACGTGCGAAATACTTCCACTTGGCAATACAGGGAGAAGCTAGGGATTGGCTGTTAAGGCTGCCATCAAAATCAATAAGCACATGGGAAGACTTGAAGGACAAGTTCATCCGCAGATTCCAAACAGAAGATATGAAAAACCTTAGACAATGCATTCAAAAAGAGGACGAATCAAGCGGCGACTGGATCAAGAGAATCGCGGAGATCCTTGGCTCCGCCAAAAACTTAACAGTACAAGCTGCAATACAAGCTATGAGAAAGAACTGTAGATTTGAGCCGTTGGTGCACAAATTAAGTCGCGCTGAGCACAAGATTGATAGTTTCGACCAGCTTTTGGCAACGGCTGACAAGTACGCAAAGACAGATAAAGGGACAGGCGGCTTATCACAGAACCCAACGGGAAATGCAGTCGCGAAAACTGAACATCGCGCACACCAGATGCAGGAGCAAGGGAGTGATAAGGCCTTACCCCTAATAACTGCAAGGGGATCTTCGACGTGCCTTGCGACTTACATCGCAGGAGAGATGGCAGGCCAGCGGGTCACACAAAGGCGCAATGTCATTATTACCGGAGGTGGAAAGAAGGCGACACGCCAGATACAGCTCGCAGCAGATCGATGCAGCACAAGAATAAATCTAGCTCTCGTCAAGAGCCTGACGTTTTACCTAGAAGAAACATAGGACAGTTTCATACAGTGGAGGTACAAACGACGGATGGAAGCCGGAAGAGCGGTCAGATTTCAACGCCAGAAAGGTATCGTCGCTGGACAGAGCAATCGGTTATTTGGAGTCGCGGCGATCACCCCCCAGAAGTAAGAGATCCAGGACAGCCAGCTCTGGTGGTCACGCCAGAAGTCGCGGGATACAAGTTAAGTAAGGTCCTAATGGACGGAGGAGGAAGAGTAAACATCCTATATCAAGACACGCTCCGAAGAATGAATATACCCGAGACAAGGCTGCGACCATCCAGGAAAGAAATTCAAGGCATAATCCCAGGAGCTGTTACGCGACCAATCGGAAAGATAACACTTGAAGTTAGCTTTGGAACAGAGCGGAACTTCCGCACAGAGCTCCTAGACTTTGAGGTTGTAGCAGTCAAAAGCTCATATCATGCGATCTTTGGAAGAGAAGCCTATGTCAAATTTACCGCTCGCCCCTGCTACGTCTACCTACAGTTAAAGATACCAGGACCAAACGGTGTTATTACAATATATGGAGACAGGCAAGAGCGTTAGAATGCGAGAACGCAGGCTCAGTACTCGCAGAAGAAGCTTGCATCGCCAACTCTTACATGGATATCAGTCGCAGATCGGTAATCGCAGCTCAAAACGAGTCGCGTTGGAGGTACCGCGGAAGCGGCCAACAGGATGCAGCCACCGGATGGTAAATACCCACCGAGAAGTCGCGCATCAGCAAGATAATGCCCCAGAGGTCGCCTTGATACAAAAAGAAGACAAGAAATGGCGCATGTGCATAAATCCAGCCTCGATCAACAACCCCAGCCAAAGGGGTCAGTTATCGTGAGTCCTTACAAAGCAAACTCAACTCAACATAAGTCGCAGCTCAGTGCGGCTGATCGCCCAACACAGTTGCTCTCTGCTTCAACATGAGACATACATCGGAGCTATCATGCTCGACCCGAGTCGCTTTTAGCGACTCAAAATTGAACCAATCAGGTGTTCAACCCACTCCGTTAGGAGTATTAATTCGCAACTAAGTGCGATGAGTATCAAGTATGCATGGCCTGCGGGGAATAGAAAACCCGCATTAAAGGGCCTGCATCATCCTGTAACACCCTGTAAAACATCGAGTGATTATGAAATAAAGCCGGCACCCTTGACATTCAAGGGTTTGTCGTTTCGCCTCAACTATCATTGAGTCGCTGAGTCTTTTGAATTTCATATATCACTGACCCTTGAGGGCTCCTTACGAGCATCGCGAGTACCAATCGCACCTCAAATTTTGCCAAACTAGTGGCAATCCTTAAGCTAGAAGCGTCTTGCATTATGCGACCAAAGTACTGGGGTGTGGCGTCAATCGAGCTTGATTGCCTATCATGGCCGCTCTCGACCCTGAACACACATGTTCCTAGGAAATACTGAGCCGCGCGAGCGTCTACTTAATGGAATTATCAAGAAAAGAACCTGCTTATAGGTCACAAAAATACTGTTTATAATACATGAATATCTTACAGACTAACGGGCATGTCCCACATTATTTATTTTTCCTCTTCCGAGCAACAGGAGTGGGAATTGGCGCGGCTTGTCTCGCAGTTGCAGTCGCAGGTGTCCTAATAATCAGGGCGCCGCCAGACGAGGCAGAAGGGCCACCAGATACTGTTGCTGGAGTGGCAGCCCGAGATGACTCAGCTCCTGAGGACTTTTCCTTTGACACCTTGCTCCCATCAAGATTGAATTTATCGAGATAAGTGCCCAAGTCTAAGTTATCAACAAATTTTGTGGCATACCCGCGCATCCCTTTCCAGATATCGAAGTACTCGCTTATTGGCAGTTCAGTATCATCTGCGCTCATCGCCAGGCCGTGGCGAGCAACCTTGCCAACATCTATCTCTGGATAATATGCTCGAAGCAATGTCAAGACATGCGCGGCTCCGGCGCGAGCAGAGGATCGTTTCCAATCAGAGACATAATGTGGAGCCTTGAGCAGTTTATTTATCCAATACTCGCAAGATGTTGGGCCATCAGTCGCAGGAGAGATTACCGTCATAACTTCCTTGGTAACCTTTAAGAAGCGCTGGCTGAGTCAGACAGATATACCAGTTGATCCTTCAATTGGAGCGGGACACTGGGGCCTCAGGTCCTATGTCAAAGAAAGAAAAGGCAAGAAACAAGTCAGAGACTAACGTTGGTTACCCAAAATATGTATGATTAAAGGAATAAAAGACCAACCAGCAAGCTGCAGGACGGCTGATTTGACCATGGAGCCAAAACCCTCAAAGGCTTTGAGCAGCGAGTTATATTTTTCATCTCGCGCGGCGAGTTCCTTTGCGTGGTCTCCCTTCAGGCGATCAATCAATTCAGATTTAAGAGTCAGCCCTTCTCGCAAAGATCTAATGACCTCGTCTTTCTCCATGAGTCGCTGCTGCATATCAGCTTCAAGTTCTTTAAATTGCTCTTCGCAGGAGTCGAGTTGACCTTTGAGAGATTTTATTTCCTGATCTTGGTCCCTAATGACCTCATTATGCTGCTCCAGGCGAGACTGCATCATTTCAGGATGGTCTATGGAAATGCCTTTACCCTTTATTGAGCCAGAAGCATCAAGCAAGGACAGTTCACGCTGAAAACAAACAGAGCAAAACGCATAGGTAAATTATCCAGGAATTTGGGGGCTCGAGATTTGAAGCCAGGAAAAGAATCAACACCCCGTGCGATGACACAAGGTTTTGATCCTTGGGGGCTACGGTATATGTACCTGGCGACTTGAAGAAAATTGCTCAACTAAGCCGCGCAGCAGAGCAGCATGCTTGTCTCCAGCAGAAATTATGGCATCTGCGATTGACTTAGAACTATTTCCTGGAGCTGGAATTCTATTTTCAGTAGATACCCTACCAGCAGCAGGAGTTGTGGATGGAGCTGCGACTGGAGTCGCGGCAGGAGCCGCGTCTGCAATACCTTCCTCCAGGGAGGGCCTTGGTTGAGTCGCACCATTACTGTTTCCCACGTTTTCATCAGCAGCATCATCCTCGCTCATAGCTTGCTGAGAAGAAGTGGGATGGGAATTAGACTTGGTAGCCTCTTCAGACATGCCCTGCAAAACATTGATGGGTTAATAAGCTGACCTAGCAGAGCCGCAACATTGAAAAGAAGGCGAACCATACCCAGAGGCGACACGGATACTCTTCATCAGGCAACCAGAGGAAGGAGAAGATAAACCTTGCAAATCTGAACCTACAGAGTATGAAAAGAAGTAGTGATCAGCAATTCCTTGCCAGAAATACGTAAAACAAAAAGAAAAGGAGAAGAGTCGCAAACAATTACCCGAGCTTATTGAGAAGCAATCCTTTGCAACAGCCTCGGAAGAAAAAGTAGCCTTGTTGGGATCAGCGAGTTTTAAAGATTTGGCAGCTCTTGTTTCTGCTAGTAACGCCAAGGCTTTGCGACGTTTCTCAGGCTGCGCGGGGTCTTCTGAGCTCTGGCATAAAATACGTTTCGAGGACCTGCGAGGCACCTCAGGAAGTTCCAGGAAAGGTGTATTTGGAGTCGAGGACAGAAGAGCGTCGGCCATTTGTTGTTCCTCTTCAGAAGCACTACCCTCGTGCATAACTGTATCTTCGCCAAAGGCTGCGGCTTGTTTTGACGACTCAGCCGCGGATCCTTGGTTCAAGTCGACGTCCTCTGAGGAAGAACCCAGAAATAGGGATCGATCTGAAAAGGAGCTCAGGTCAGAAATAATTAATTTTGGAGAAGGAATTTTCGAGGAAACAGTGACAAGTAAACATTACCACAAAAGGCTTGTGCTCAGCCCAGAAGGGAGCAAGTCCGACGTTGTCATACGAGTCAATATCCTCGTCCGTCACTCGGCGAATGAAATTTATCCACTCCCCTTTGTCCCAATCTTCAGGGCAAGTACGATCGACGTCGTTTGCATGACAAGTGAAATCCACCATAAGCCGCGAGCGGCGACTCACAGGCTGAACTCGCCACTTAGTCCAGCAAGATATGAGATCTAATCCAGTGAGACCATGGAGTGTCAGCGCTCTCACCTTGTCTAAAGGGATTCGATAAAGGGTAACGAAGAAGGATCAGGTTTGGAAGACAGAGCATCGGTAGCCTCGAAGGGAAGAGGAGACCAAAGAGGGAGAGGAATTTCACCCTCAGGAGAAGTGTTTTTACAATAGAAGAATGTCCTTTGCCACTCCTTGATTTTCTTGGCAAGAGTTAGTTTTGGGAAGATACTACCCCTACGGCGTTGGAAGGAAATGGCGCCGCATTGGAGAAAAGGACCATCTGTGGTTTCCCTTTGACTATTGCAATTGAAAAGAGCAAGCCAGAAATCTATTGAAGGCGGGATACCCAGATAATCTTCGCAGAGGACGTGGAAGTTGCTCACTTGCAACATCGAATTAGGGCCAATATCATGGAAGCGGAGACCTAACCGCTGCATCAAGGAGCGGAAGAAGAGAGAGCCCGGGGGCTTGAACCCGCGCTCAACATGCTCCGCAAAAATCACTACTTCTCCTGGTTGAGGATTGGGGATTACCTCCTCACCAGCCGCCCGCCATTCGCATTGATCTTTTGGCGGAAGAAGGCCCCGTGCAGATAGGGATTCCAGGAAATCTTCGTCGACCCACGAGCCTTCCCAGTTGCACTTGCGGCGAGACATTTTTCTCAGATCGATGGAGATATCCACCGAAGGAGATTGGAGGCGGCGGAAAGGAGTAGCGGATGCGTAATGCAGGACTTGATGCAGAACGCTGGGGAAAACGATGAGCCAAGATAAATAACCCAGACGCGGAAGACGTTTAGATCTGAAAATCAACCGTCAAGACAGGATAAGTCGCGTTCTTGAGCCGCCAAGAAGAGTTATAAGCCGCAGATTGGAAATAAGAAAATTGGAGTTCAGCTGGGATAATTCACGTGCGCGGCTCAGGGGTTTGTTAAGACGAAGGAGCCTTCACTCGAAATCCAAGCTAAACTTGGGGGCTAATGTCGGGGGAATACTTTCTGGATTAACCCGCGGCCCAGTGCGACTTAACTTACTCGCACGGACGAAGGCCCACTTGGGAGCAAGCCCAATATTGAACCGCCATAAGGGGAAAGATCTAGAAGACATATCCCGGAGGACGTGAAGACCAAGTAGTCTCCGAGTAGGCCTCTGTGGATGTATTCCTTATGGGGAAGTTTCCTTTTGTAACCTAGCGAGCCTCTGTGTATATAAAGAGGACTCGCAGGACTTAGAGCGGGTCAAGCTATCAAGCCCTAAACCCTAGCTCATACGGCGAGTACCAGATCGGATCGCCTCCATTGTAACACCTCGATTATCATATCAATACCAATCTAGGGTAGGCAGGAAGTAGGTCTTTTACCTCACATTGAGGGGGCCGAACCTGGGTAAATCTGTGTTGATCTTTGTTCCTGCGATCCCAAGCTCGGAGATGCTTGACTCGCATAATCCCACACCTACGAAGTCATCTATGACACCTAACGTGACAAACCCACGACAGACGGCCGGCGGGAAGAGGCCGACGCAGTTGCTGCACCACTGCGTGTTGTCGAGGAAGGCGGCTGGCACGGCACTGCACCACCGCGCGTTGTCGAGGGAGCCGGCCGGCGCGGTGCTGCACCACCGGCTGTCCGGCTCTGTCGAGGAAGGCGGCCGGCCGCTCTCAGCCAAGGGCAAAGGGAGCCAGGGAGGCAGCGACCGAGTCGCACGCGGCGGCGGCGGCCAGATCCCGGCTTGGACTTGGACTTGGAAGGATGGGAGTGCTTCCATTCATCCATGGTGGCGGGGGAGCATGGATCTGGAGCTGGTGCTGGTGGGGAGAGAGGTAAGGTGGAGAGAGAGAGAGGGAGAGGTGGGCGGCGGGATGCGTGGGAGGCGGCTAGGTCGGGTCTCGAGCCCTGTTCGTGTGGGGATCCCGTTCGTGTGCGATCTGTGGTTGAGGAAGAGGTGGCCGCACGAGGCAAGCATGGGCTTTTAGGCTGTTGGGCTGTGCGGGTGCTTAATTACCTATGTTGGGCTGAAATTTTGCATCTACTTCGGGTTATTCGTGGAGTTCGGGTTCTGTGAGTACAAACCCGAGATTTCTGGATAAAATTCGGGTTTCTGAAGTTGACACCCGATTAGGTGCTCGGGTTTTTCAGGTTCAGGATATACGGGTTCGGGTTCGGATTTTTTGGGTTCGAGATTCGGGTTTCGGGTTTTATGCCCAGCGTGACCCACGAGTACATGTACCGTACGTGCATTTCACTCGTCTAGGAACGAATCGCCTTCTTTTGGGCAAATGTATTCGCAAAATCTATTTCATGCGCGCGCAAGATCTGGTCCAAAACCAGTGCTCACCGCTCGCGTCCATCGGATCTTCATCGTGCGGTCTATTCTTTCCAAGCGAACCGGCGCTAGGCGACAAACACGGAACGCGCGTCGGCACGTGTCCAAAATTCCCCATTCCACTTCTTCGTCTCTCCCGCATCTCCTCGACGCAGGCGATTTTGCTCTCCCTCACCTCCTCCTGCCAATCTCGCTCGTCGCCGGCGAGCTGTCCAGAGGAAGATGCATCGAGCAGCAGCGGTGGCTCGTGTTTGTGGTCTGGAGCGGCCGTGCTGCATCTACGTCGCGAATCAGGGCTCCATCGTCACCGATTTGTAGAGGCGATACAGTCGATTGGGCCGGGCTGAGAGCAGATGACATCGGGGAGCATCGGCGGCAAGGTCCTGCGTCCTAGGTGCCGGCGTACGTATTTCGATCCGTGCCGTGAGTACCTTAATCTCCATCTCCCGTCTATTTTTACCACTGCCCGTGGTTGCGCCGGCGTTTTCATAGCTGAGCTGCCTATCCCGTCCCTTTGGATGTGATGTAGTGTTCATGTGCAGCTCTAGTTGCTAATGTACATCATGGGTTCGTGGATGTGTAAATCCACTAAAATCAAACTTGGTAGTACTAGTTTGCTAATGCAGATCGCCTGAAATCAATCTTGGCAGTACTAATTGTTTACTCATGTACAACAGAAGCCATAGTTACATGTACATAAGTTTTGCTAGATGCAGTCTCCTCTTAGGAATGGTGCTGTTGTGTTATCTGAATTTTTCTGTAGTGTTGATGATGCTATATTGGACAGTAGTTGGGGTGGTGGTGTTGTGCTACTGTGTTGTGTCACGGAATGTAGCTATCATGTTCAAAATAGCAGTAATTCATCTTAGGATGTAGCTATCATGTTCCAATTAGCACTAATTAGGGCACTTTACAAATTGTAGATGCAACTTTTTTCTGGGGTCACGGAATGTAGCTCTCATGTTCAAATAAGCAGTAATTCATCTTAGGATGTAGCTATCATGTTCCAATTAGCACTGATTTTGGGCACTTTAGAAATTGTTGATGTAACTTTTCTAGGGTCACAGAATGCATTTTTCATGTTTGAAATTAGTACTATTTAACATAATTATATGCATGTTTTTAAATTCGCTTTCGCAAACTCTCGGCGGACAATTAGATTAGCATTTGCTTTACCCCCATTTGGTCACGGTGGTGTTGATAGGGTTCAGTTTATCTTCGATAAGTTTAGTTTCTCCCTTTAGAATAGACAGTAGTAAGCCATGTGGATGTAGTAACCATGAATCCATGATGCAGGTTATTCTGTTGGGATGCACAGTAAGGTTCTCTGAATATTTTTGTTCAAACAATACGTAGTTTTATGTTGAAAATTTGGGAAGAAACCATGCTTACGAATGTTTCTATATCTTAGCTGGATGTAAATTTTCATGCTTAAAATGTGATATGGATGTATATTTTTTTGTACTAATACGATGTATTTTATGCTCGAAAGTTTGCTTATAGATGTAACAAACCCGATGTATTTCTATAAGTAAAATTTGCATATGGGATGCATTTTATACTCATAGGATGTATCTTTTATGTCCTTAACATTTTGGACAGATTAGCCGGTAGGGTTTTCCATTGTTTTGAATCTGAAAAGTTTGATTCGTACAAACTTGATAAGTTTCTCATGTGTCAGGGGTGTAGTTTCTAGTTCAAGTGTAATATGTTTGTTAAACCCAGATTCTTTTCTTGATGATTCTGTATAGGAAGTAACTTCCCCATGTTGAAATCAGTACATTATTCGAATTTAATGGATGTCTGACATAATTATTGCTTTTTAGGATGTAATTTGTGTTCAAGTAAGGGTTACAGAACGGTCTAGGACCATGCTAGCTCCTGCCAAGCCATCCGTTGCTTTGAAGGAACCATATGTTCTCACCAGCCGGGAGACGGGGCAGCTCATTTTTTGTCGGGTGGTGCTTAGTAGGTCTTGATGCATCCATGTTTTCTTTTAGAAGATTATTCATGTAGGATGTAATTCCCATTGTCAAAATTAGCAGTGTTTGATTAGATTATTTTTAGTTGCATTTTCCTGTGTTATAGATGTAGTTCTGCCCAAGTACGGTTGTCCTCGTTAGATCCTTTTTAGATGACATGTATACGTTTTTAGTCTCTCATGTCATGTCTAATTCAACATGATTTTCTTAACCCCGTCTCACCGATGTATTTTTCTGCCATAGGGATGTTGTTTATATTCAGAATTATATGTTGTTGTTACATCCATGATGTCAAGATCCTTCTAGGAATATGATGGTGTTTGCATGTTTCAAAATAATTACTAATTTATCTATTACACTGTTAGAGATGTATTTTTTGTTCAAATATAGATGTTCTCTTGTATAAAATGAATTTATACCTATAGTTTTCCTTTTGAGTTATAAAATGTATTTTCCCCCAAATGATCAGGAGACCCCAACTCCCCTCTAACATCCAAATCTGTACAAAGAGCACCGGCCACCGTTGCATTGTCGGCGTCCTCTGCGCTTGTTTTGCCGAGATATTTGTGCTCTCTGGTCCAGTTTTGTACTTCTCCCCTTCCGTTTCTCCCCCTCCCAAGGCTGATGCGCTGCACCACACCACACGGACATGTGTGGCCAATTGTATTTGATGGAGATGTCGGGCGTGCATACCGTGATGTAAGGGCATCTCCAGCCGTGGCCCCCAGCACCCCCAGGAGCGCTTTTTAGGTTCGTTTTTAGGCTCGGATGGCCAAATAGCGCTGAAATGCTTCCAGTTGTGCCCTCAGTATCCAAAATAGCACCGTTTTGCGCCAAATTAGCGCCGGCGCACCCAGGGCAAACCCAAGGCGCTGGGTTCGGCCTGGGGCGCCTTTTTGCATGCAGTGGTCCACTGTCAGTGTGCACCTCCTCTCTCTCCTGCTAGGCCCACCATGTGGGCACTCTCTCTCTCCCCCAATCCCTCTCACTCTCTCTCCCACTTCGCACCGCCCTCCGCCCCCTTTCCCGCGCCTCCTCTGCTCCGGCCCGCCGCCCCATGCGCCGCCTGACTCGCCGCCTTGCGCCGCCCCTCCTCGAGCTCGCCTCTGCTGCCCTAGCTCCTCCTCTCCCCCTCCCTTCCACCGCCATCCTTCTCTCCCAGCTCTGCTTCCCCATTCTTTTTCTATTCTTCCCAAGAGAGAGAGCCGAGAGAGAGGGCCAAGCTCGCCACCGCCACTGCCTCCGACCACCTCTGCAGCTTCTTCCACGACGAGAATGTCCGCGACGACGTCTACTACGCCTACACACAAGGAATCAAGCCGGGGGTCGCCGCACGCCTCGTCTTCTTCCTCGACGTCCACGACGACCACCGGCGGAAGACCTTCAATTCCGGCGACCACGGGCTCCCCCGAGCAAGAACGACTACATCCACACACCCGCCGTGAGCTTCTCTCCCGAGTGCTCGACTGCTGCAGCCCGGCGTCCGCACGCTCCAGGGCCGGTGTGTGTGGCCGTCCCCGTCTCCAGGCCACGCCGCCGCCATCGGAGAGGTCAACGGCGGCCGCGGCGCCGATCCCCCACCGGCGCGGCGGATCAGGAGGCGCGTGGAGAGGCCGTCGACGGCGTGAGCAACGGGGACGGGGCAACGCTGCTCCCGGCGACCAGCGGGGAGGACGGGCGCACGGCGGCGCGCATGGAGCCTTTTTTTTTGACTCGCCTGCTCGTGTTGGGTTCGTGTTCGACTGGGAAAATGCCCACCCCAGGACTCGTTTTTGCGCATTTGCCCCCCCCCCCCCCCCACCGAGCCTAATTTAGCGTGGATTTTGCATCCTGGGTTTGCGCCACGACTGGAGATGCCCTAAGTTTTTTTGGTTAATGCTATAGGTGGAACTTATAAAATTAATCTGCTCCCTGGATGTAAATTTGCTAGTACTTATTTATGGAACTAAACCAATATGTTCCCTTTATGTAACTTCTGCGACTGGATATAATTGTTATCTCTTCTTATTTCTGAAACTTCTAAAATAGTTGTCTCCTGTATTTAACTTTTGTCCTGGAGGCAAACAATGTGGGTGTACTTTTTACAGCTCAAGTTCGCAGATTTTTCCCTGGTCATGACCTTTCCAGCCCAAAGTAGGGTAGAAGGCGGGCGAATGGCTGGGGAGCGGCGGGTAGTGTATCTGGTCTAGCTGTGGTGTTTTTTTTGGACGAAAAACAGGTACAGTAGCGTGTAAATTACTCCGGAAGTGAGAGGGTAGAGGAAACGTGGGGACCAGATATTTCTATTTATGGAAAGCGGGGCATAGAATACCTGCTCCTTTCTGTTTTCGGGAGGGGCACCGCGAAGGACTATACAGTGCGCGCACACTGTGTGGCCGCGTCCAAATGTATTTGAGTCCCTCGACGTTTAGCATTTTCACAAAAAAATATGTGCACTTGTTTCCAGGTACACCCCGCCCGTTTATCATGAGATGGTGGTCAAAGAGTGGTCATCAATTTCAGTTGATAACACACAGTTGGAGATATGGCAAAATAAGATTCGTCATCTCCGGGCTTACCTTCGAGGATGGGCAAAAAATATCAGTAGCGTTTATAAAAAAGAGAAAGAAAGATTACTAAGTCTTATCGTATACTAGATATCAAGGCCGAAGCTGCACAAAACGCTAAGAGATGCCAACCAGAAAATAAATGTTCTTAGAAGAGAGAAGGAAGCTAAGTGGGCACAACGGGCAAAGGTTAAACATATTCAGGAAGGGGGAGATAACACTAGATACTTTCATCTAATTGCAAATGGAAAACATAGACAAAAACGAAATTTTCAGCTCGAACAAGATGAAGGAACAATCATAGGGCAAGAAAATATCAATAATTATATAACCAACTTTTACAAGAAATTGTTTGGTAATTCGACTGACCACCATGTCTCACTAGTCGAGACCGAAACAACGGATATAACCCAAATCTCTATAGAGGAAAATGAGATACTTACATCCGACTTCACAGAGAAGGAGGTGTATGATGCGATTATGCAAATGGAGAAGAACAAAGCACCGGGACTGGATGGGTTCCCCGCAGAGTTCTATCAGAAATTCTGGGGATAATTAAACATGACCTAATGAATATGTTCAGAGCTTTCTTGAGGGGTGAACTACCGCTTTTTCAACTTAACTACGGGAATATTATTTTGCTGCCAAAAAAAGAAAATGCTGCTCAGATTCAGTAGTACCGCCCTATATGTCTCCTTAATGTCAGTTTTAAGGTTTTCACTAAGGTGGGAACAAATAGAATTACAGAGGTGGCACATAAAGTGATTAGACCCACACAAACAACCTTTATGTGGGAAGACATATCCTCGAGGGAATATTGATTTTACACGATACAATTCATGAACTTCATAGGAAGAAAATGGATGGGGTATTACTAAAAATTGATTTTGAAAAAGCTTATGATAAGGTTCAATGGCCTTTCTTACAACAAGTTATGCGTATGAAAGGGTTTCATCCTAAGTGGTGTAAATGGATAGAACATTTTGTTACTCGAGGGAGTGTTGGTATTAAAGTAAACGATGATCTAGGTCATTACTTTCAAACACAAAAAGGCTTGAGACAAGGTGATCCTCTATCACCGATCTTATTTAACATAGTGGCTGATATGCTTGCTATCATGATCGCGCGAGCCAAAGAAGATGGACAAGTAGATGGACTAATACCCCACTTAGTAGATGGGGGGTATCAATCCTTCAATACGCTGATGACACAATACTTTTTATGGAACATGATCTCGAAAAAGCACTGAATATGAAGCTTATTCTCTGCATTTTTGAACAACTATCCGGTTTGAAAATTAATTTTCACAAAAGTGAGATCTTTTTGTTTTGGCAAAGCTAAGGAAGTTGAGGAGCAATATAGGCTACTCTTTGGTTGCGAGTGTGGGACATATCCTTTTAGATATCTGGGTGTTCCAATTCATTTTCGTAAACTTACAAATGGAGAATGGAAATTGATAGAGGACCACTTTGAGAAGAAGCTAGCAAGCTGGGCTAGAAAACTATTGTCTTATGGAGACCGGCTAATTCTGATTAATTCCGTTTTGACAAGTCTCCCTATGTTCATGTTATCTTTCTTTGAAATACCTATAGGGTACGAAAAAGACTGGATTTTTTAGATCCCGGTTTTTCGGGCAAAGTGATGGCCACAAACGAAAATATAGATTAACTAAATGGAATATTATGTGCAGACCTAAAGACCAAGGAGGACTTGGGATAGAGGTTCTACAGATTAAGAACAAATGTTTATTAAGTAAGTGGTTGTTCAAGATTTTGTCCGAAGAACGTGGGGTATGGCAGGAGCTAATTAATAATAAATACCTGCATGCGAAATGCTTATCCCAAGTGTAGAGTAAACCGACTGACTCCCCGTTTTGGAAGGTGCTAATGAAGGTGAAAGATGAGTTTTTCGACTGTGGGTCATTTGTTGTAGGGCATGGAGAGAGTACGTGTTTCTGGGAAGACACTTGGCTTGGGGATACGCCCCTCTCTAGTCAATATCCTTCCCTATGAAACATAGTTCATTGAAAACAAGTTTCGGTGGCTGATGTTTTGTCCCAGGCATCTCCTCCAGACTTAGGTTTTAGGAGGGCGTTAACCGGAAATAAGTGGACAAGATGGTTACATTTGGTAAGCCGGCTAATGCAGGACAACCTTACAAATCAAAAAGATGTGTTCAAGTGGGGATTAACAAATACTGGTGTTTTTACGGTAAAATCTTTGTATCTAGATTTCATGAGTGATCATACAAGGTTTCTCCGTAAATATCTATGGAAGATGAAAGTACCTCTAAAAATCAAGATTTTTATGTGGTTCTTATACCGTAAGGCTATTTTAACAAAGGATAATCTAGCCAAGTGTAATTGGAATGGTTGTAAAAAATGTTGTTTCTGTGATCAAGATGAAACAATTCAACTTTTTTTTTCATGTCCCCTTGCTAGAATGACTTGGCGTATTGTTCATATAGCTTTCAATATTAAGCCCCCAAAAGATATATCAAACTTATTCCGTAATTGGCTAAGGGGAGTCTAGAATACAGAGAAGGTTCAAATTCGAGTTGGTGTTTGTGCCTTGCTTTGGACCATTTGGAACATACGAAATGATTATATCTTTAACAGAGCGAAGAAAACTTCTTCATGCAGGTTATCCCGATGGCTACTCATTGGATCCGTACGTGGTCCTACCTACAATCAATGGAGAAGCGCGGCGCAATGGATTTTGGGTGCAACCGCCTGGAATCGGTTGCATCGGATCTATATTCCCAGTTCAGCTAGCGTTCTGATCATAGGGTAACATGTTATTGTAGAGCCATTTTATGTTGTCCTTGTTTTTTCGTTGACTGATTCATGTCATAATTCTATGCGACCAGTGATGTTTTAAGGTTGTAAAAACACTGAGTTTTAATAAATAATAAAAGTCGCATCCATCAATCGAGGCAGAGGCTGGGCCTGCCCCTTTTCTAATTAAAAAAACCTCCGTATCAAAATATACGATTCTACCTACTTTTTACACACATATATCTAGACATGTTTTAGTGCAAGATTCACATGAAACTTGCACTAAAACATGTCTAGATACATGTGTGTAGAAAGTAGGTAGAAATTCTTATATTTTACTCCCTCCGTTGCAAATTAGATGACTTTCCTTTCTCCACATGTGGATATATCTAGACTAGTTACATGTACAGATACACGTGCATGTGGACAAATAGAAGTCATGTAATTTGGAACGGAGGGAGTAATAAGGAGGGAGTATTCATGTAGTACGTCTATTTTGTGCTTGTGAAAATGAAATTGTGATAGTACTATACTTTGTTTCTCAATAGTAGTTTCCTGTAATTTCTTGCATAAATACACAACACATTTATGGTCAAAATGTATCATTTCATTTCAGCGCGTATATACAGAGCAAGGAGAAAGACGTCTAAGTGACGGTGAAAATTCACGAGAAGAATACAAGATACCTTAGGCAAGTTAAATGAAGTTAATCGACTTCTTGTGAAAGTTGAGGAGATCATAATAGACGGAGAGATTACTTTGATGAGTTGTTTAATGGTGGGAAGGAAACACTATGTTTGAGTTGGACTAGAAGAGGATGGCGCGCTTTGCTGCGCCCAAAGGTACTATTACAGTAATCAATACATGACATGTTATTTGAGTAACATTAGTCGCTCAGATCAGGTACAAATTCATAATCTTTTTATAGGCAACTATTGTAGGTGGCCAGGTATCAGCAGTATAAACCATATGATGCACAAGTATCAACTTTTAATTTCTTAATCTCTGTTTGAGGCGAGCCCTGCACCTGGTGCATGGAGGCAGATGAGTCTTAGCGAGGCGGGGGTTGGTCGAGGTGCCGCCAGAGGCAGAGCTTACATGCCTGGCTTGTGCGCGTGCTTGTAGGGAAGGAAGATGCATGGTGAGGAGGGGTGGAGAGGAGGGTTGCTCGGGTGGCTCCTCGGCTGAAGCTATGGACAGGAAGCGATGGTGGTCACGTGGGGAGGAGAGCAACGGCAACCCTAAAGGTCGAATCTCTATTGTTCCTTCGATAAAAGGTGCTGAATTCACGACCAAATCGATAAGAGTTGTGACGGAGCGGCAAGTTTGAGGCCAAAGCGATGGGTCTTTTTATAGGCAACTATTGTAGGTGGCCAGGTATCAGAAGTATAAACCATATAATGCACAAGTATCAACTTTTAATTTTTTAATCTCCGTTCGAGGCGAGCCCTGCGCCTGGTGCATGGAGGCAGAGGAGTCTTACCGAGGCGGGGGTTGGTCGAGGTGCAGCCAGAGGCAGAGCTTACATGTGTCGCTCGTGCGCGTGCTTGTAGGGAAGGAGGAAGCACAGTGAGGAGGGGTGGAGAGGAGGGTTGCTCGGGTGGCTCGTCGGCTGAAGCTATGGACAACCAGGAAGCGATGGTGACTGCGTGGGAGGAGAGCAACGACAACCCTAAAGGTCGAATCCCTATTGTTCCTTCGGTCAAAGGTGTTGAATTCACGGCCAAATCGATAAGAGTTGTGACGGAGCGGCAAGTTCGAGGCCAAAGCGATGGAAGAGGAGGCAGTGCGGTCACTGATGACGTGAAATCACACGTTCGTTGGGAGACCCCAAGAGGAAGGTATGAAGTAGTGCAGCAGCAAGTTTCCCTCAGTATGAAACCAAGGTTATCGAACCAGTAGGGGTAGGAGCACGACAGAAGGTTGTTGGTGGCGGAATATGGCATGGCACAACACCAGGGAATCCGGCGACCGACGTGGAACCTACACACAACACAATCAAACTACTTTGCCCCAACGAAACAAGAAGGTTGTCAATCTTCCCGGCTTGCTGTAACAAAGGATTAAACGTATGGTGTGGAAAATAATGTTTAATTGCAGAAAGTAAGAGAGAACAATTGTTTGCAGTTGGTGGTTTTATCAGTGTAAAAGAATGGACCGGGGTCCACAGTTCACTAGTGGTGTCTCTCCATAAAGATAAACGACATGTTGGGTAAACAAATTACAGCTGGGCAATTGATAAAATATTGAGCGCATGACAATGCATATATATGACAAGATGACTACCATGATATTTAATTGGGCATTATGACAAAATACATAGACCGTTATCCAACCGCATCTATGACTAATAATCCACCTTTAGATTGACATCCGTGTTCCCCGTTGGTATTAAGTTGCAAGCAACAGATAATCGCATTAAGTAATGTGCGTAATGTAAACAAGTACATATAACCATGGACATACCATTGTTAGGTTACCCCTAGTGGCAACAGCACATCCACAACCTTAGACGTTGCTGTCACTCGCCCAAATTACTGGAGACTGAACCCACTATCAAGCATAAATACTGACTCTTGGAGTTACAAGCATCTACTTGGCCAAACCATCTACTAGTAACGGAAAGCATGCAAGATCATAAATAACATGTAACATAGATTAATAATCAATTTGATCATAGTATTCAATATTCATCGGATCCCAGCAAACACAACATGTAGCATTACAATAAGATGATCTTGATCATGTTAGGCAGCTCACAAGATCTAAACATGATAGCATAAAGTGGAGAGACAACCATCTAGCTACTGTTATGGACACGTAGTCCAAGGATGAACTACTCACGCATCACCCCAGAGGCAGGCATGGCGATGTAGAGCCATCCGGTGATGATTCCCCTCTCCGGCAGGGTGCCGGGAAGAGCCTCAGAACCCTCCCGAGCTAGGGTTGACGATGGCGGCGGCTCTGGAACTTTCCGTGGAATATGACTCGGGAGGAATAAATGGGCGAAAGGGCGGCGGCTGAGGGCACCCGAGGGGCCCACACGTACCCTCAGCGCGGCAGGAGGTGGGGCCGCGCCGAGCCCTTGTGTGGCCGCCTCCTGGCGCTCCTCCGTCTCTCCTTTGGACTCCGTGTACGTGTCGGTGAAATAGGGACCTCCGTTGATTTTTGTCCAATTCCGAGAATATTTCCAGAATAGCTTTTCTGGAATACAAAAACAACAGAAAACATGAACTGACACTGTGGCATCTTGTTAATAGGTTAGTCCCAAAAAAATGTATAAAAATGATATGAAGTGGATGCAAAACATGTAACAATTGGTATAATATCAACATGGACCATCAAAAATTATAGATACGTTTGAGACGTATCAGCATCCCCAAGCTTAGTTCCTACTCGTCCTCGAGTAGGTAAACGATAAAACAAAATAATTTTTGAAGTGGCGTGCTACCATCATAATCTTGATCAAATAGTATTGCAAGGCACACGTAAGTGAATGAAGTGATCCAAGTCAATGGTCTATAATTTGCTACTAAATAGATAATGAGTAAACACTGAATCATACAAGCTAAACTTTTCATGAATAGTACTTTGGAGACAATGCATCCACAGGTCTACATAAGTGTTAACTCATAAATCAATAGATTCTAATAAAAGGTATTTAACCAACACAAAGGAAGATTACGTTTCAGCGTTTGCTTCAACTATCAACATATTTATGTCATGGATATTGTCAACACAAAGCAATATAATAAGTCCAATATGTAGCATATAACAAATGTTGTACCAAAGTTGACACTAGTGTTTGCTTGTGGAAGATTGAAAGAAGTAGGAAAACTGACTCAACATAAAAGTAAAAGAAAGGCCCTTCGCAGAGGGAAGCAGTGATTAAATCATGTGCTAGAGCTTTTTAGGTTTTTGAAATCATATAGAGAGTAAAAATTAAGTTTTGGGAGGTGTATGTTAATTGGTCAACGAATCAGTAGTGGAAAGTACAATATGACCCCGGCCAAACAGACTTTTAAGAGCGGCTCCCATGAATGACGTTATTTCTACCAGCAAGGCAGATCATCCCTCTTTTCTCTTTTGTTTACACATGCAGATATTTCACTGATATTATTGTTTGACTGATAAATCAGGGCAAAATGTGAAGAGAATTAAGCGGTTAAAGTTGTAATTAATTGGGACTGGGCACCCCGTTGCCAGCTCTTTTTGCAAAATTTTCCACCACGTCCTCATGAGCTTGGTAAACATTAACACAAAAAGGAGTAGTAACAATTTTGAATAGTTTAAAGGTAGCACATGAAAAATTTACTTGGAGTGGCAAGGAAATACCACATATAGGTAGTTATGGTGGACACAAATGGCATGGATTTTGGCTCAAGGATTTGGATGCACGAGAAGCATTCCTTCTCAGTACAGAGTTTAGGTTAGCAAGGTTATGTAAGCAAATAAGAATATCAACCGGTACACCAATTTTTATATGACCAACATATTGCAAGCATTATAAGACTTCATACCGTCTTCCTTGTTAACCAAACCCTTTTATTAGAAAATATCTAGACCTTAGAGATACCACCCATGCAAACCAAATTTCAACAAGCTTTACGGTAGTTCTTCACTAATGGGCTTAACTTACATGATGCAAAAAATTTAATCATGACCTACTTGTTAACTCAAAACAATTGAAAAGTATCAAATTATCCATATTAGTGGTCTACAAGAGTATGCAAGTCTTTTCCATTATACCATTTACCACATGCAACATTTTCTATTCCAACCAAACACCAATCAACTTATTTCAATAACTCTCCAAACAAGTATAAGTGAAGTAAGAGAGTATTTTATTTAAAAGAACTAATAGCTCTGACAAGAGATACATGAAAACAAGAGCTAAAAGCTTGAACAGCGCTAGATATGAATACTCATCAAATATAAGTGAAGAATAGGAGTATTCTCATGAAAAAACGGAGCGTGTCTCTCTCCCAATCAAGAATGCTAGGATCCAATCAAGTTGATCACAAAATAAAAATAACATACTAAAAATAAAAGCACACAGACGCTCCAAGAATAGCACATATGATGTGAACGAATTAAAATATAGTTTCACTACAGATGACCTAATAATTTAGACGATGAAGAAGGGGATGCCTTAGCTCTTCACTCTTGTCCATTCTATTATATCACTCTTCCCTCTTGACCCTTGAAAACTTCCGCCACACCAAACTTAAATTAAATCTCATTAGAGGGTTAGTGCACAATCAAAAACTCACATGTTCTGTAAAGACACAATATGGCCGTTAATTTAAACATTAACTACTGCCAATGATGTTATGTGAAGCTCTTCCACCCAAAAAAGAATTCCACCCAACACTAGTAAAAGAGAGAATGCAAAATAAAAGATATAATCTGTCTAAAACAGAACAGTCCGCAAAGATGAATTTTTCGAGGCACTTACGTTGCTCAGATCGAAAAACTTTGAGCTAAATAAAGATGCGTACATACATCAGGATTACGCACAAAAAATTGCAGATTAAAATCACATTTCTATGAATTTATAATTTTCGTACAGTGAACAGCAAAAATCTGTTTCTGCGCAGCAATCAAAATCTAGCATCATCTTATCATTACAGACTCTTCTTGGCACAACAATACGAAAAAGTAAAGATACAAAGGAGTTGCCACATAAGTAAACAAGTTCCTTGACTAAAACTGAAAACAAAAGATAATGGGTTCCTCCCAAAAGCGCTTTCTTTAATGCCTTTTAGCTAGGCTAGAAGATTTTAATGATGCTCTCATAAGAATAAGAGTTGAAAAATAAAAGAGAACATCAAGAGGCAAATATCAAACACATTTAAGTCTAACACACTTTCTATGCAAAGGAATCTTATAACAAAATAAATTATTGAAGCACAAAGTCTAACACACTCAACAATATAACTATCACATAAAGCATGCTTTTCATGATCTAAAAACACATAATTTTTATTAAGCTAAAAACAGTGGGGTCATTAAACCCACTTTTGACAATAGCAGTATAGTTAATATTATCAGGCAATATAGGATCATCATCAAGAGAATTATCATATATAACAGTAGGGAGTACCATTTTATTTCCTGTTATTTCTTCTTTTATTGAGCCAAGGAATTTGTTTACTTCAAATTTATCAAAAGGAGATATTTCAATAGAATCATGACATTTAACAATATAGAGTTCTTCCTCCTTAGGTAGGCATGGAGGGTAATCATATAATATAAGAGTCAAAGAGTTACTATCATTAGAAGGTGGATCCTCCTTTTGTCCTTCACTCTCCTCCTCTTTTTCATGCAATGAGGCTTCATTTCAGCAATTTCTTCTCCCACAGGTTCCTGAAAGGCAACAAGTTGTTCTCGAGAATAAGTTTTCTCAAGAAATTCAATAATATAGGGATTATCATTGTAATATTCAAGGCAATAACCAAGTATAGCAAAATTCTCAGCTTTATAAGGAGAATCATCATCTGGAATAAAACCAGCAATTTCATAGGCACCTGATACGTCTCAAACATATCTATAATTTCTGATGTTCCATGTTGATATTATACCAATTGTTACATGTTTTATATACACTTCATAGCATTTTTATGCATTTTCTGGGACTAACCTATTAACAAGATGCCACAGTGCCAGTTCCTGTTTTCTATTGTTTTTGTATTCCAGAAAAGCTGTTCTGGAAATATTCTCGGAATTGGACGAAACTTGGACAGAACCTTCTATTTTCCCGACACGTACACGGAGTCCAAAGGAGAGACGGAGGTGACCGAGGAGGCAGCCACGCCAGGGGCCGACACGACCCCACCTCTTGCCGCGCCGGGGGGTGGCGTGACTGTCGGAGAATGACTCCCACGAAACAGGGGCAGTCACACTCGCGAAGAGAGTTCGTGTAAGGGGCTGAACACGACGTCAATCAACCCTCATCCGGCGCGGCGACGCTGCTCGTCGTTCCAGAGGAGGGACATCACGGCAGAGAGAGACACGGCGTGTATCCAGGTTCACGGCCCTCTTGTGGAGGTAAAACCGCTACGTCCTGCCTGTCTGTATTGCTGCTTGTAGAGGTTACAGTACAGCGTGCTTGCCGAGGGCACAGTTGTGGCAATGGCGCGTACAAGGGGAGGGAAACTACTATCTTCTTCTCCCTTGCGCGCAAGTAGCTAGACTAGGAGTAAAATGTGTTCCATCTTTGTTAGGGTGGTGCACCAGCTCCTTTTATAGGCGCCCCGGGCCTCCTCCCTGTCCTTGTGCAGCAGAGGGGCTACCACATGGCGACAACGGTCGGGAGCTCGGTGTACCGCTGCTTGGGCGTCCATGAGCGCGGTCCATGGGCACAAAAGCTGAGGCCGCAGCAGAGAGGCCGCCGTCCATCCACGGTGACGTCGCGTTCGGCGCGTAGCGCCGGCCTGCTCCCTTATCACCAAAGAGGAAAGCTTGGTGGTCTGCGCCGTTGCCCCTGCTTTGTTGACTCCTTTATCACCAAAGTGGGACTGTAGCTCCGTCGTCACTCTGCGCAGAGGCGCGGTCACTCTGCGGCCACTGCGGAAGCCATGTGCGCTCCGCAGAGCTTGCTTTACAGTGAAGGAACCCTCGCGTGGGCGGGAACGCCCTGTGGAGGATTCTGCGTTGACTTCCCTTCAGGGAAAACTTCCTTGGAGAGGAGGCAGCGGAGTAGAGGCTCCACAGGCCTAGCTGCCTCCTCAGGCCTCCGCGAGGCGATTCTGCCCCGCGGGCATCCCAGGCTTGCAGGCCTGGTCCTTAGCGAGATTCACTCGCCGAGTGTTGAGGGTTATAGAGGCCTGGCCCAGTACACCCTGGTTCTTACTGGGCTGACAGTAGCCCCCGGGCCCATGACGGGCACGACGCGGTCCAGGGGGCGCAGGCGAAGCGTCATGGGCCCAAAGTGTCCGGCCGGCCCGAGACACGTGGCGAGCGGTTGGTGCGTCTCGGCTTCTCCGGAGGAGGTGGGCGTCGTGGTGGGACCCACGACGCCTCGGAAACCGCTCTGAGGTGATATAAAGGCTGCCGCGGCTGTGCCGGCAGCAGTTCCGCCGCATTTACGCCTTTTCCTTCTCGCATACACCTCCGGTGCTCCACTACTCCGGCGATTTCCGTTCTTCTCCGAGCTCTTCCGCCGCCCTTCCTTCGCGAGCCATGGGCCCCAAGAAAGGCAAGGCGGCGATGGTGGAGGCCTCCGCTGAAGCGCAGCGGGAGGAGGAGCTTGCGCCGGCTCTCATCGGCACTCGCGTCTCCACAGCGGAGGCGCTGGATAGGCTGAAGGTCCTCGTCGCCGGGAGGAATAACGAGCATGGCGCCAGCGGCGTCAAGGCGGCGCGCTTCGGCAAGCTGGCGGCGGGGTGGTACCCCATTTTCGTCCACACGCTGTTCGCTGGCTTGGTGCCGCCGTTCTCTCCCTTCCTTGCGGAGGTGCTGGCTTTCTATCAGATCCAGCTCCTGCACCTCCACCCGAACTCCATCCTGATTCTCGCCATCTTCGCCTATCTCTGCGAGGCGTATCTGGGAGTGATGCCCTCCGTGGCCTTCTTCCGGAGCTTCTACGCGCTCCGCAACACGGCGCCCGGCGAGCGGTCTGGGTGCGTGTCTTTCCGCATCGCAGACGGGATGGGCGCCGTCTACATCCCCATGTCGTGGGATGGCGACAAGGCCGTTACGAGGGTGACGAAGAAGGTGGAGGACTTCCGCCAGAAGTGGGTCCTCGTCGACGCCAAGGAGCGGAATGCTTCTTCGATGAGCCTGAGGCGCCGCCGCTGAAGAACTCAAATTGGTCCAGCGAGAAGCTCCAGCACCAGAAGATTGCCCACTTGGTCTCGCGCATGAAGCTCGTCCGCGAGGCTGGCCTCACGGGGCAGATGGTCGCTGAGGACTTCGTGAGGCGGCGCATCGCTCCCCTCCAGGCGCACACGAAGCCGGTGTGGATGTACTCCGGCCCGGCAGATCCAATGCGCTTGCACCTCAGCGCCCACGCGCCAGACGATCGCCTCCATCTTAGGCACGCTCTTCATCGCCCCGGAGATCCCTGTTCCGGGCACTGAGCACCTGAGGCCCCTCCACCAGCTCACTCCAAAGAAGCGCCTCGCAGTTCTGGAGATGATGCCGACGTTCACGCCAGAGGGCTTGGAGGGAGAAGAGGCGAAGGGGGCTGCGGCGCCTGTGGTGGAGGAAGACTTGTTTGGCGAGTCCTCTGCTGCTTCAGACGCCGAAGCTGACGCCGCGCCGGAGGAGTCAACCCCTCGTTAGGGGAGGCGAGCTCTTCAAAGCAGGCGGCCCCTGAGGAGGAGATCCTGGAGGTATCGTCCGATGTGGACGAGGATTTTGTGGTGGCCCCGTCACGACGGGCCACAGAAGAAGAAGACGAAGACGGGACGATAGCGGCCCGGAGGCCGCGGCAAAGCGGTGCGAGCCCCGCACCAAGGCCATCCACGACCGGGCCGCCAGAAGCCTGGAGAGCACTCCTCAAGAGGAAAGCTGGGCGGCCCCTGAGGAGCCCAGCGCTGGAGCCTCAACAGGCCTGCGGCGCTCCGCCAACAAGGTGTGGGTGGACACCCGCGCCAAGTCATCTGGGTGAGTACTGCTTCTTCTTGACTCGTTCTTGCTTATCGAGAGTTCTTGCCTTTCTCGAGGATCTCACTGTCTTGATTATCAGGGGTCTGGTTCATGCGAAGCGTCGCCGACTCCGCAAGGCTGCGGACGTGCGGCGCGACGCTACGACCGTTGTTGAGGGGCCTACAGCGCCCCTTGGAGAGGAGACTGAGGAGCCCGTGGTGACAGTCACCACGGGCCCGGCTGTTGACGAGGCCATGAGGCCTGTGGGGAGACGCCCCTTGAAGAAGCAACTGCCTCGCCACCTCCTGCCGAGAGTCAGTTTGAGGAGGCGGCGAAGACTCCGTCGCCGCCGCGCCCTGATGCTCCTCTGGAGCCCCCAGAGACACCCGCCGTGACGGCGGGGACCAGCACACAGACGCCGGGAGGCGCGACGTCGAGATGGAGGAGGGAACTCCTCCGCCGCCCCCTCCAAATTCCGAGCCTGAGGGGAGGCCACTTCTTCTGAGGCCGCAGCAGGCGAGGCTGCGGTTGAGCCTCTGGTGGCTAGGCCTCCCTCGCCAGCCCCCGGGCCCACGAGGAGGTCGTCGTGGAGAACAACGACGCACAAGACGGTGGGGGCCCGCTCCTGTGGCCCCGTGCTGACCCTGGTCCAAGCACTGTGCTTTCTGCACCAGAGGCTGGCGCTGGGGCGGAGGACGTTGCGCCACGTGAGGGCTCTTGGGCCTTGGTCTTGAGCGACCGGAGCCGGAGCGGCGCGAGCCGCCAAGCTGCCCTCCGTTTGGTGAGGGGCACCCTAGACGGGCTAGAGACCCAACTTGCCCTTGAGGAGGCGGAGCTTGGCAGGAGGTATGACGCCCTTGCTGCTGACTGGGCCCGCTTCTTCGAAGTCAGGCGGCGGAGTGGCCCTGACGACCAAGCTCTTCAGGCGCAGCGCGACGAGGCGACGCGGCAGGCCCAGGAGATCCGCGAGAACGCGGAGCGCGAGGCGCAAGAGGCCTTGGCGCCGGTCCAGGCGGAGCGCAAGGCGGCTGCAGAGGATCGGGAGGCGGCTGTGGCGGAGCGCCAGGCTGCAGCCTCCGACCGAGCGGCTATCGAGACCTCCCTCGCCGACCAGCGCAAGGAGCTGGCCAGCCGCGAGGAGAAGATAATTTCTGAAGCTGAGGTGGTGAGGAAGTCTCTGGAGCAGCATCGTCTGTCGCTGGAGGCTCGCGAGCAGGCCATGACGACACGCGAAGCTGAGGTGCTCAAGCGTGAGGAGAAACTGGAGCAGGCGGAAACTGACATGAACAGAGAGCGTGAGGCCTTGGAGTCCCGCGAGAGCAGCTTGGCTGAGGCCATGGGCAAGCACGACAAGGAGGTGGAGCGGCACCGGGAGCTTGTGGAGAAGCCAACCAAAAGCTTGCCGAGAAGAAAAAGGAGGCAGAGGCGGAGGCCCTCACCAAGCAAAAAGAGTACCGCACTGCTGTCACACAGGCCGTCTCCCGGGAGTATGCTGGGAAGTTCAAGAAGCAGGAGGACGGCTTCCAGAAAAAGCGCAGAGAGCTCGGAAGCGCATTCGCCAGCTGGAGGAGTGGAACGCCAACTTGAAATCCTCGCTGAAGCGCGCCAAGGACGCTAATCTCCGCACGGAGCAGGCCCTCGAGCGCTCGGAGCAGGACCTCACAGCCCTGATGGCAGACATGCAGGAGCTGAATGCGCAGGTGGCCCCTGTTGTGGAGAGGGTCGAGGAGGCTGAGCAGAGCGCGGTGGCGGCACGGGTCTTGACGCAGCAGCGGGAGCGTATGTTCCGATCTTTGGTGACGCGCGGGAACGCTCTTGCTGCGAAGCTGGGGGTGGATGCTCCTGCCGTCCCCGTCCACGGGAACGCCGACGTTGCCACGTATCTGACCTACTTCGACCAGCTCTTCTCCGTCCTTGAGGGCCCTGTGGCGGAACTCGACGATGTTGTCGACGAGGAGTGCCGCAAGCTCCTGCTGGTGGCGGTCGAGCGCGTCTTCGTCAACCTCAAGCGCCTATATCCATGCTTCGACTTCGAGTCCGTGACCGAGCCCATGGGGGATGCTCAGACCGAGACGCGCCTCTTCAACTCGCTGCGGGAGGAGATCAACGACTATGTCAACCGCTTCAAGAGGGTCGCTGAAGAGCCGGCCTCTGGCGAGGAGGAAGACGTCGAGGAGGAAGGCGCGGGGGAGATGACGCTGAGGAGGATGAGGCCGCCAAGACTTCTGCTTAAGCTGCTCCTGCCACAAGTCGCGCCTGAGGCGCAAGTTATCTTTGTTTAAAGACTTTGTTTCATTTGTGATGGTCTGTAAAACACTTTATTGTGCTGCAATGTGCGTGTGCCCCTCGACGGGCATTTTATCCCTATTCCATGCCTTTTTCGCTTTACGTCGTCAGGACCCGTCTCTTAGCGCTATGACTCCGCCACTACGGTATGCCAGAGCAATGACTCAGCAAGGCCGGGGGGTGTTTAAGGCTTAGAGAGGTAAGAGCTCTCGAGTCGCGATGCTCGAGGGCTCCCCTTTGACGCTCAAGCAGTCCATGAAATGCGAGGAGAAAATACCCGCCCGAGGGACGGAAGTTGCTCGTGAGAGGAAAAACACAACGCCTGAGGTGTAAGCGCAGGACTTAGCTTAGCGAGGTTCTGCCCTCGTGGAGGGCGTTGATTTCCCTGAAGATGTGCTTCCCTCTTTGGGTCTGGAGCGTGACTCCACGAGCCTTGGGGGGACTCTTGTTCCCTGTGTAGGTTAGAGGTGGAACCAAAGCAAACATGGTAGAGAAACTCATGCGCGCTTATAGGTTTCCTCATGGGTGCCTCGCGAGGAGAGTAAGTACCAAAGGTCCTTAGGTGAGGTGGCAGGTTTGGGAGCAAGCCCCTGGGCCAGAGCTCTTTGGTGAGGTAACAGGCGTGAGAGCGTGCTCACGTGTTAGAGCTCGGATCCTTTTGGGTTTTGCGGTGCTGCTGGGATGCTCCCGAGGCACAGTCACCGTACTCAGCCCCCGCTCGCGAGGTGCGCAAGGGGAAAGATATGAGCGCGAATGAAAACACAGAGTAACGAGAACTAAAACTCACCCCCAAAATATTACATAGCGGCGCCGCAGCGCAATGTTTCACTAGGAAACGAATTGGTTCGTTACACTTGGGCTTGCCAAGATAAAGTTTCCATGTCGAGGCATGGGGACCACATTCAGTGGCTGAGACTCTTCACGGCCTGCGGCGGCACGTTACAGGAAGAGCTCAGAGGGACTGGCCCTCAGAGAGAGAAGCTTTTGTGAAGCTTGGAGGTGAAGCTGTGCGCTTTCCTCTAGAGACAAAAAATGCCTGGTGTGATAGAGATCACGGGTAGAACTTGCGTAGATGCGCGATGTTCCAAGGGTTCTTGACCGGGATGCCGTCCTCCGTCTCGAGGCGCACCGCACCAGGTCTGGCGACATGCGCGACCCTGTAGGGGCCTTCCCACATGGGCGAGAGCTTGTGGAGACCTTCCCTGGAGAGGATCCTCCTGAGGACAAGGTCGCCTGTCTCGAGAGTGCGCGGACGTATGTGGCGGCTGTGGTAGCGTCGCAGGTCTTGTGGTATTTTGCCGCTCTGAGGGCGGCTCGGCGGCGCAACCCGTCGAGGAACAGCAGGTCGTCGTTGTGGAGGTCTTCTTGATTGTCCTCATTGAAGGCAAGGACCCTTGCGGACCCGTGCTTGATCTCTGTGGGGAGGACTGCTTCGGCTCCATACACCAGGGCGAATGGCGTCTCACCAGTGGGTTTTGTAGGGTTCGTGCGGATGGACCAGAGCACGGAGGGGAGCTCATCGATCCAGCCCTTGCCGTAGCCCTTGAGGCGGTTGAAACTTCTCGTCTTGAGGCCCTTGAGGACCTCAGCATTTGCTCGCTCGGCTTGACCATTGCTCTGTGGGTGAGCTACCGAGGCGAAACAGAGCTTGGTGCCGAGGCTCTCGCAGTAAGCCCTGAAGATGCCGCTGGTGAACTGTGAGCCATTGTCGGTGATGATGCGGTTTGGCACACCAAAGCGGCAGACCAGGCCTCTGATGAACTTCACGGCTGCCCTGGCGGGATGGTGCGCACCGCTTCAACCTCTGCCCATTTGGTGAACTTGTCAACAGCCACGAAGAGGAAACGGTAGCCCCCTTGCGATCTCGGGAAGGGTCCCAAGATGTCCAGCCCCCAGACCGCGAACGGCCAGGAGAGCGGGATGGTCTGGAGTCCCAGTGCAGGCTGATGGACTTGCTTGGCGTGGAACTGGCATGCATCGCAAGACTGAACGATGGTGACGGCATCTTGAAGCACTTGAGGCCAGTAGAAACCGCTCCTGAAGACCTTGCCGGCGAGGGTGCGCGCGCAGGAATGGTGGCCGCACTCTCCACTGTGTATGTCCCTGAGGAGCATGCGTCCTTCCTCAGGAGGCACACACTTGAGGGCAATGCCATTTGGGCGCTTGCGGTATAGGTCTCCCTCCAGGATGTAATAGGATTTCGCTTGTCGAGCGACTCGTTCTGCCTCTGCGTCTTCCTCGGGAAGGACTCCTTTTAGCAAGTAGTCTTGAGCTCGTCAACCCAGCCTGTTTCTTGGTGCACCATGGTTAGCATCAGGCGCTCCCCTGAGGGTGGGCCACAGTTGGGTGCGCCACCTGTGGGAGGTGGTGGGAGTACTTCGTCTGTGCTTGCAGCTGGTGCTTGCAGCGGCTGCTTTATGGATGCCTTGGAGAGCCTCTCTTCAAAGACACCTGCGGGCTGGGCCTCCCTTCGTGATGCGCGCTTGGCGATGTCATCTGCTTCCTGGTTCTCCTTGCGCGGGATGTGCATGAGCTCCATGCCCCTGAAGTGCTTCTCGAGCTTGCGGACCTCTTCAAGGTAGGCAGCCATATGGCTGTCTTTAGGGGTGTAGCTCTTGTTGGAGAAGTTGACCAGGAGCTGGGAGTCGCCTTTGATGAGTAGGTGCTTGACACCGAGGGCAATGGCAGCTCTGAGCCCGGCGAGGAGGCCTTCATATTCAGCGATGTTGTTGGAGATCTTGTCCATCGTGAAGCACAACTGGACGGCATAGTGGAGCTTGTCGCCTTTAGGCGAGGTCAGGACAACGCCAGCGCCTCCGTTGCGGCAGGAGAAAGCTCCATCGAAGTGCATGGTCCAGTGGCTTGGCGTCGTATCTCCAGGCGGTATAGTTTCTGCTTCAGGAGGCTCTTCAGGAGTTGGGTCTGTCCATTCGGCGACAAAGTCTGCCAGTGCTCTTCCTTTGATGACCCTTGTGGTGTCAAAACGCAAGTTGAAAGGCTGCAGCTCGATGTTCCACCCTGCTACGCGATCAGTGGCGTTGGGGTTGCGCAGGATTTGCTCCAGAGGGAATGATGTGACCACCGTGACAGGGTGGCCCTGGAAGTAGTGGCGCAGCTTTCTAGAGGCGATGAGCAGGGCGAGAAGGAGCTTCTGCTGCGTAGGGTACCGCTCGCGAGCATCTCTTAGCACAGTACTGACATAGTAAACTGGATGCTCGACAAGGGTTGTGGAGGGTGACGCAGCGTTGCTCCCTCGAGGGATCCTCAGGCCCTTTGGCGAGGTTTCCTTGTGGAGGAGTCTCAGCAGGGGTGCCTGAAGTAGGCTCGACAGCTGGCTGTGGGTCTGGCTCTGGGCCTGGAGGGACTTTTTCCTTGTCGGGAGGCTCTGGACTTGGAGTGGCTGCACTTTTCTTGGGGAGGACTGGCACTTCTCGAATAATGTCTGCTGCTTTTAGCTTTTCTACTTCTTTGATGATGAAGGCTTGCTTCTCAGGGGCTTGTTTCCGTGCCTTCTGCTTGACGGGGCGTGCGTTTGGACACACAGCTAAGTGGTGCTCGATCACCTCCCTTGGTACGCCGGACATTTCTGACGGAGTCCATGCGAACATGTCAGAATTTGCCCGAAGGAAGGCGACGAGCGCGCTTTCCTATTTGGGAGGTAAGCCAGCGCCTATGGTGACGCTAGCCCCCGAGCCCTCAGCCCCCGAATCGCTGGTGCTCAGCGACACCTTCTTTGTAGCAGCCTGCTCCTGAGAGAACAGCTGCTTCTTCTTCTTGGGCCTCGCGAGGGGCTCCAGGTCTTCGTCAGCAGGGAACGCCATGGCAGCAGCTTTGTAGGCGAGCTCGACAGCGCGTGTAGCGTCCTGTACGTGACCATGGATGGTGATGGTGCCGCCGCTGCCAGGGATCTTGACCATGTTGTAGGCGTGATGCGTGACGGCCATGAACTTCGCGAGGGCGGGGTAGCCGAGGATGGCGTTGTAGGGCAGGCCAATGTGCGCAACGTCGAAGTCGATGAGCTCGGTGCGATAGTTTTGCTGCGTGCCAAAGGTGACTGCAAGCCTCACTTGCCCCAGAAGCGATATTGAGCCGCTGGTGACCCCTGTGAAGGGCCTGGAGGGCATAAGCCACTCGTAGGGCACTTGAAGCGTCTCAAAGGTCTCGACAGAGATGACGTTCAGGCCTGCACCCCCATCAATGAGCGTTTTGCCGACGGCGATATTGTTGATGGTGGGGGTGCACACCAGCGGGAGGGTGCCTACAGTCTTGGTGGACTTGGGGTGGTCCTTGGCGTCGAAAGCGATGGTGTACTGAGACCACTTGAGGGGACGCGATGTCTCCACCCCGGGCAGCGCTGCGTTGAGCTCGCGGGCGAACTGCTTGAACTGATTGTTGGACTTGGGCGCCTGAGGCCCGCCGAGGATGCACGCCATGGCGCCTCTAGGGGCCTGGTAGCCCCCAGGCTCCTCGTCAGGGAGATTGTTGTTCTTCTCAGCGGCGTTGGCCTGAGTCCCTTGAGGCTTCTGGTAGCCACCTTTGCGTCCGCCCTTGCGGTAGTTACGGCCTCTGCCGCGACCACCGCTGCCTTCTTCCTGCTCGCGCTTCTTGCTCAGTTGCTTGAGGTCGTAACAGTTCTCCGTCGCGTGGCCGCGCCTGTTGTGGTAGATGCAGAAGGGACGGTTGTCGACCTTCTTCTCGCCATCCTCTGCAGAGTCCTCCCGAGCGTGCTTAGCGCCGGGCTCAGCAGCCAGCACAGCAGTAGGCTTGCGCTTGGTCTCGTCACGCTTCTTGTGGGCCTTGGATCCCTCTGGGGGGTCATCTGCAGAGGCCACCTTGGTGAAGAGGAGACCCTCTTCAGCCTTGGCACACTTGTCTGCGATGTCGAAGAGCTTCACGACAGAGGAGAGGGTATCATGAATGCCGAGCTTCTCAAGCATCCTGCGGTTGGTGACGCCCTCTCTGAAGGCAGCAATGACGTGCGAGTCAGGGATGTTGGGGATTTTGTTGCGGACTTGGCTGAAGCGCTGAATGTACTTGCGGAGAGTCTCGCCAGACTTCTGGCGTACGGCGCGCAGGTCGTTGTAGGTGAGGGCGCGCTCGTACGTGCCCTTGAAGTTCGCAACGAACTGCTTGCAGAGGTCCTCCCAGGAGTCGATGGAGTCCTCAGGGAGGTTCAGGAGCCACGACAGGGCAGAGTCCCTGAGGGCGTGCGAGAACCAGTTCGCCATGACCTTGTCATCTCCTCCCGTAGCCTGGATGGAGGTGGTGTAGAGCTGCAGGAACTCGATGGGGTTGTTCGTGCCATCGTAGCCCTTGGGGAGGTCTGGCCTGAACTTCTGCGGCCAGACGACGCGGCGCAGGTTGCGGGTGAAGGCCGTGCAGCCAGTGGCGTACGTGGCCACACCGCCCTGGAGAGCTCTGCGGTTTTGGCGCCCGGCCTGGCCAATTTCCTCGACGATGCGCTTCTGGAGGTCCCGCTGGCGTTACATCTCCACCCGCGCGTCCGGCGGCGTCCGCTGCACGATTTGACAATCATGCGGCGAGGACGCGTGAGAGGCGGCTTTGTTTGCCGCAGCCGGAGGTGGTCCTGGCGGAGGCGGAGGCAGAGGCGCTCCATGCGCGGCGGTGCCTGCGCGCCCGGAGTTGTGGTGCACCAGGGAGCGCGAAGGTGCTGGAACCGCGCGCGGCGCAGCCGCGATGTCGACGAGGTGCTGGAGACGGCCAAGCCAGTTGTCGTGCGCTTCGGCGGTGGGGCGGTAGCGGAAGAGCTCTGCTGCCATGAGCAGCGCAGTGTTTGGGCTGGGCGCCGGGCGTCCAAGCGTGGACGCGCTTTGGCGCCGAGACGGATGCGAGGACTCAGCGTCCTCGCTGTGCTCGTGGTCGACGTCTTCGTCGTAGCGGTCGTCCTCATCCTCGGGGTGCTCCACGCGTGGCTCCGCAGTAGTGCGCCCGAAGCGCGGTTGGTGTGCGGACGGCCGCGTGGCCTGGCGGCGTGGACGACGGGCTCGGTCTCAGCTCGGCCTGACGCGCGTCGGTTGGCGCGAGCAGCGCGAGTGTCCGCCATGGCGTTGAGGTCGATGGAGGTTGAATGCGCGCCTCAGCCCCCTACCTGGCGCGCCAATTGTCGGAGAATGACTCCCACGAAACAGGGGCAGTCACACTCGCGAAGAGAGTTCGTGTAAGGGGCTGAACACGACGTCAATCAACCCTCATCCGGCGCGGCGACGCTGCTCGTCGTTCCAGAGGAGGGACATCACGGCAGAGAGAGACACGGCGTGTACCCAGGTTCACGGCCCTCTTGTGGAGGTAAAACCGCTACGTCCTGCCTGTCTGTATTGCTGCCTATAGAGGTTACAGTACAGCGTGCTTGCCGAGGGCACAGTTGTGGCAATGGCGCGTACAAGGGGAGGGAAACTACTGTCTTCTTCTCCCTTGCGCGCAAGTAGCTAGACTAGGAGTAAAATGTGTTCCATCTTTGTTAGGGTGGTGCACCAGCTCCTTTTATAGGCGCCCCGGGCCTCCTCCCTGTCCTTGTGCAGCAGAGGGGCTACCACATGGCGACAACGGTCGGGAGCTCGGTGTACCGCTGCTTGGGCGTCCATGAGCGCGGTCCATGGGCACAAAAGCTGAGGCCGCAGCAGAGAGGCCGCCGTCCATCCACGGTGACGTCGCGTTCGGCGCGTAGCGCCGGCCTGCTCCCTTATCACCAAAGAGGAAAGCTTGGTGGTCTGCGCCGTTGCCCCTGCTTTGTTGACTCCTTTATCACCAAAGTGGGACTGCAGCTCCGTCGTTACTCTGCGCAGAGGCGCGGTCACTCTGCGGCCACTGCGGAAGCCAAGTGCGCTCCGCAGAGCTTGCTTTACAGTGAAGGAACCCTCGCGTGGGCGGGAACGCCCTGTGGAGGATTCTGCGTTGACTTCCCTTCAGGGAAAACTTCCTTGGAGAGGAGGCAGCGGAGTAGAGGCTCCACAGGCCTTAGCTGCCTCCTCAGGCCTCCGCGAGGCGATTCTGCCCCGCGGGCATCCCAGGCTTGCAGGCCTGGTCCTTAGCGAGATTCACTCGCCGAGTGTTGAGGGTTATAGAGGCCTGGCCCAGTACACCCTGGTTCTTACTGGGCTGACAGTGACCCCCTCTGGTGCCTCCAGATGCCGCCCTTTCGCCTATATAATGCCTTTGTCCAGAAAACCCTAGATACCCGAGCCTCCATCCACAAAAAGTTCCGTAGCCGCTGCCGTCGTCAACCCTAGTTCGAGAGGTTCTACATCACCGGAAGGCTCTACATCACCATGCCTGCCTCCGGAGTGATGCGTGAGTAGTTCATCCTTGGACTACGGGTCCATAGCAGTAGCTAGAAGGTTGTATCTCCTCCTTGTGCTATCATGTTTAGATCTTGTGAGCTGCCTATCATGATCAAGATCATCTTATTGTAATGCTACATGTTGTGTTTGCTGGGATCCGATGAATATTGATACTATGATCAAGTTGATTATCAATCTATCTTATATGTTATTTATGATGTTGCATGCTTTCCATTTCGAGTAGATGCTTTGGCCAAGTAGATGCTTGTAACTCCAAGAGGGAGTATTTATGCTAGATAGTGGGTTCATGCCTCCGGTAATCTGGGTGAGTGACAGCAACGTCTAAGGTTGTGTATGTGCTGTTGCCACTAGGGGTAAAACAGCAATGCTTTGTCTAAGGATAAATGTATTGTTTACATTATGCACTTTACTTAATGCAATAATCTGTTGCTTGCAACTTAATACCAACAGGGAACACGGATGTCAACCTGAAGGTGGATTATTAGTCATAGATGCTATTGGATAACGGTCTATGTATCTTTTTGTAATGCCAAATTGAATATCATAGTTGTCATATATATGCATTATCATGCGCTCTCTATTCATCAATTGCCCAGCTGTAATTTTTTTACCCAGCATGTTAGTTATCTTTTATGGAGAGACACCACTAATGAACTGTGGACCCCGGTCCATTCCTTTACACTGATAATACAACCAACTGCAATTAAACACTATTTTCCACACCATACGTTTAATCATTTGTTTACAACAAGCCGGCGAGATTGACAACCACTCTGTTTCGTTGGGGCAAAGTAGTTTGATTGTGTTGTGTGCAGGTTCCACGTTGGTGATCGAGTAAATGGCGCCACCAACAAACTTCAGAGGTGCCTTTTACTCCTACTGAATCTGACAACCTTGGTATCTTACTGAGGGAAAACTTGCTGCTGCACTGCTTCATACCTTCCTCTTGGGGTCTCCCAACGAACGTGTGCTTTCACGTCATCAAGCAACTTTTGCTGGCGCCGTTGCCGGGGAGTAAGAGGATTTCTGCAAGGGGAGTCTCACGCTGCCAATCTCTTTACTTTGTTATTGTCTTGCTTAGTTTATTTTTATCTTGTCTTGTTTGCTTTATTTATCAAAAACACAAAAAAATTAGTTACTTGCATTCACTTTATTTTTCGGCTTACTTTCTTTTATTTCATCATGCTTCTCCCTAAGTTTACTCTAAAGATATACCGGTGGGGAGTGGGTCTATCATTGGAAGAGATAACGTTGAAGAATTCTTTAATCATGTTAGTAGACTTAAAGATTTTGAAGATAGATCCTTGGTAGAACTCGCCCCTAATTATGAAATTGCTGCTGCCTCTTTGGTACACATGTTGGAAGCTAGGTTTGTTAATCTTAATCCTATAATGCAGCAAATGTTTCTTAAACTTCATGATATGGAAGATGGTGAAAAGAAAGATTTTGTTTTAGAAACTCTTCTTAAAGAATTTGGTGATGTTGCTGGGGAAACTAGAAAAGTTTTTATTCATTATAAGATGCTTGGCTATTTTATTGATATTGCTAATACACTTGAGAAGCTTGAAAAAGATAAGCTTAAGTACACTAATGAAGCCAATTATGAGGGAGAAGTTAAAATACCAATACCTTTTAAGCTTGTAGGAATGCATGAGGCACTAGAAAAGAATTTTGATTGGATTGTTCCTGAAAATCTATTTGATGAGGATAGTGTGCCTAAAAGTAATGAGAGGGGAGTTTCTGAAACTTATATAGATATAAGATACAATGCATTGTTGAGAAAACTTCCAACCTTTCTATTGATACTTCTTCACTTGGAAACACTTGATTCTTGCTTTCTGTGCCTAGCTGAAAGGCGTTAAAGAAAAACGCTTATGGGAGACAACCCATTGTTCATTTCTGCACTTTTTCTTTTCTTTTTGAGTCAAGGAGCTGTTTACTTCTGTAACAACCCCTTTGTATCTTTACTTTTTCGAATTGTTGTGCCAAGTAGAGCCTCTAATAGAAAGATGATGCTAGATTTGGATTTCTGCGCAGGAACAGATTTTTGCTGTTCACCGTTTTGTTCTTATAAAATTGCCAGAAAATTGAAAAAAATCTGCAAATTTTTGTGCGTGATCCTCATATATGTACGCATCTTTCGTTAGTTTTGAGTTTTTCGATCTGAGCAACGTAAGTGCCTCAAAAAATTGGTCTTTACGGACTGTTATGTTTTAGACAAATTATGTCTTTTATTTTGCATTCTCTCTTTTACTAGTGTTGAGTGGAATTCTTTTTTGGGTGGAAGAGCTTCACATAACATCAGTGGCAGTAGCTAATGTTTAAAAAGTAATGGTCATGTTTGTGTCCTTATAGAACATGTGAGTTTTTGATTGTGCACTAACCCTCTAATGAGAATTACTCTGAGTTTGGTGTGGCGGAAGTTTTCAAGGGTCAAGAGAGGAGGATGATATAATGTGATCAAGAAGAGTGAAGAGATTAAGCTTGGAGATGCTCCCATGGATCACCCCAGCATATTTCAAGAAGACTCAATCGTCTAAGCTTGGGGATGCCCAAGGCATCCCCTTCTTCATCAACAACTTATCAGGTCATCTCTAGTGAAACTATATTTTAATTCTTTCACATCATATGTGCTTTACTTGGAGCGTCTGTGTGCTTTTATTTTTGCATTGTTATTTTATTTTCTGAGATCAACTTGTTCGATCCTAGCAATCTTGTTTGGGAGAGAGACACGCTCTGCTTTTTCATTTGAATACTCCTATTCTTCACTTATACTTGTTTAGTATTCTTGTCTAGCTACTGCTATGCTTTTAGCTCCTGTTTTTCATGCATCTCTTGTTCAGAGCTGTTAGTTCTTTTAGAGGAAGTACTCTCTTGCTTCACTTATAATTGTTTGGAGAGTTTGTGTTGAAATAAATTGATTGGTGTTTGGTTGGAACAGAAAAATGCTGCATATGGTAGATGGTATAATGCTAAAGACTTACATATTCTTGTAGATCACTGTCTTGGATAATTTGATAGTTGTCAATTGTTTTGAGTTATCAAGTAGTTCATGTTTAAGATTTTGTATCATGTGGTTAAAACCTATTAGTGAAGAACTACCGTAAAGTTTGTTGAAATTTGGTTTGTATAATTGGTATCTCTAAGGTCTAGATATTTTCTAGTAAAAGGGTTTGGTTAACAAGGAAGACAGTGTAGAGTCTGATAATGCTTGCAATATGTTTTCATATGAGTCTTGTTGTACCGGTTGATATCCTGTGTTTGCTTCAAATAACCTTGCTAGCCTAAACTCTGTACTGAGAGGGAATGCTTCTCGTACATCCAAAACCTTGAGCCAAAATCCATGTCATTTGTGTCCACCATAACTACCTATATGTGGTATTTCCTTGCCACTCCAAGTAAATTTTTCATGTGTTACCTTTAAACTATTCAAAACTTTTATTACTCCTTTTTGTGTCAATGTTTACCAAGCTCATGAGGACGGGGTGGATGTCTTTATGTCACCTGTCAAACAGACTTTACCACTGGACAAGTGACACATACATCCGCTTATCCATTAATTTTGCAAAAAGAGCTGGCAAATGGGGTGCCCAGTCCCAATTAATTACAACTTTAACCACTTAATTCTCTTCATATTTTTGCCTTGATTTATCAGACAAGCAATGATACCTGTGAAATATCTGCATGTGTAAACAAAAGAGAAAAGAGGGATGATCAGCCTTGCTGGTAGAAATAACGTCCTTCATGGGAGCCGCTCTTAAAACTCTGGTTGGCAGGGGGTCATATTGTACTTTTCCATTTTCTGATTTGTTGACAATTATCAAACACCACTCAAAACTTATATTTTTACTCTCTATATGATTTCAAAAACTTAAAAACTCTAGCACATGATTTAATCCCTGCTTCCCTCTGCGAAGGGCCTTTCTTTTAATTTTATGTTGAGTCAGTTTTCCTACTTATTTCTATCTCAGAAGCAAACACTAGTGTCAACTTTGGTGCAACAATTTTTAAATGCTAGTATATTGTACTTATTATATTGCTTTGTGTTGACAAATATCCATGAGATATACATGTTGAAAGCAATTTCTGAAACTTAAATCTTCCTTTGTGTTGGTTAAATACCTTTTACTTAGAATCTATTGCTTTATGAGTTAACTCTTATGCAAAACTTTTTGATGCTTATCTCGAAAGTACTATTCATGAAAAGTTTTTGCTTATGTGATTCAAGTGTTTGCTCATTATCTATTTGTTAGCAAACTATAGACCATTGACCTAGATCACTTAATTCATAATATGTGCTTTACAACACTATTTGATCAAGATTATGATGGTAGCATGTCACCTCAGAAATTATTTCGTTTTTATCGTTTTACTTACTCGAGGACGAGTAGAACTAAGCTTGGGGATGCTTGATACGTCTCAAATGTATCTATAATTTCTAATGTTCCATCTTGATATTATACCAATTGTTACATGTTTTGTATACACTTCATAGCATTTTTATGCATTTTCTGGGACTAAACTATTAACAAGATGCCACAGTGCCAGTTCCTGTTTTCTGCTATTTCTGTATTCCAGAAAAGCTGTTCTGGAAATATTCTCGGAATTGGACGAAACTTGGACAGAACCTTCTATTTTCCCGACACGTACACGGAGTCCAAAGGAGAGACGGAGGCGACCGAGCAGGCAGCCACGCCAGGGGCCGGTGCAGCCCCACCTCCTGCCGTGCCGGGGGGTGGCGTGACCCCCACGGGTGCCTCCAGACGCCGCCCTTTCACCTATATAATGCCTTCGTCCAGAAAACCCTAGATACCCGAGCCTCCATCCACGAAAAGTTTTGTAGCCGCCGCTGTCGTTAATCCTAGTTCGGGAGGGTTCCGAAGCTCTTCCCGGCACCCTGCCGAAGCGGGCAATCATCACCGGAGGGCTCTACATCACCATGCCTGCCTCCGGAGTGATGCGTGAGTAGTTCATCCTTGGACTACGAGTCCATAGCAGTAGCTAGATGGTTGTCTCTCCTCCTTGTGCTATCATGTTTAGATCTTGTGAGCTGCCTATCATGATCAAGATCATCTTATTGTAATGCTAGATGTTGTGTTTGCTGGGATCCGATGAATATTGATACTATGATCAAGTTGATTATCAATCTATCTTATATGTTATTGATGCATGTAAAATACATACATGAACTTTACATTTTATTACATGTTATTCCATGTTATTTGCAGGGTTATATTCATGATTTATATTGAGTTTTGGGGATAATTAACAACTTCCCCATTTTTCTGGAATTAACCCTGCGCTGTCAGAAAACCTCTTTTTCTATATTTTGATGTTTCAGGACCCAAACGACGTCCAAATGACCTGAGATTTTACGGGGATCACTTTTTTGGAAGGAACGAAACGTAGGCGCAAATGAATCGAAGAAATGGAGACCAGAAGGCCAAAAGGGGTGGGCCCATGTGGCCAGATTCCCTGACCGCGTGGGACCCACCAAAATGGCCATCGGGCCTCCGCTGCCGTCGATCTTTCTTCCCGAAGCTTCGTCTTGACCTAAAAACGACTATATATAGACCCCCCCAGGGCTTTCGCGAAAGAGAGCGGCGCCGAAACACAGAAACCACGAAACATAGACCTGGAGCTGAAGATTGGAGGGGGAAAACTCCGGCGGGGCGCTGCCGGTGTGGTCTCCTTCCCCTCCAACAACATCTCCACGGACACCATGATGAAGAGGGAGTAGTCCACCTCTGGACTATGGGTTTGTGGAAGTAACTTATGTATCTCTCCTCTCTATGAGCTTCACTAATTAGTACCGTATGAGCTGCTGAACATGATTACGGTCATCTATGTATTTCCTTTGTGGTGGATCTTTATTATGAGTTAATACATGTTTGAGATTGCAATGTTTTTGTTTCAGTTATGAAAGTAGATGCATATTATGTACCCCGTTCTTATTTACTTGTCATGATCAAGCATGTTTATGAGAGCATGTGAGGGGGAACGTGTGCATTAGTTGGAGTAACGGGGGGTGGCTACTGCAGTGAACGTGAGAGAAAGTTCTGCGATCCACTTGGGTTTTCTACCTTACTTTGTTGCCTCACTAGGGATAAACAAAAATACCATGCTACCGGAGAGTGGATGTGACCTTGGCCACTATCTCCTTGACTAGAGCTAGCATGTTCTTATTTTAACTTCATGTCATTGAACTTATTGCTATGCTCTGATTTATCTTAATTACTAAGGTGTTATGATTTAGTTCGCATCTTGGTGGAGCATAAGAGAGAGAACAACTTATACTTGAGATCTCTATGTTAGGACGTGATGCCCATATTATTAATAACTTGTCAAACCATGTCTTGCCATCTTACATGTTAATTTTAGTGTGCCACTGTCTACCACGTTATCAAGAGAGAGTGCATTTGTGAAACCATGAACCCGGTCCATCTTTAATCATAAGAAACACCTTTCCAACACTTTTATCACCACTTTTGTTCGATGCCATTATTAAATCCAAAAATACAAAAACACTTTTACATCTTGCATTCATCATAAAAAAACCCAAAAATATCATTTATCATTACTACAATCATCCTCGCATATTTATTTTACCATTATTGCATATTTACTACTGTTTGCATATTTATTTTATTATCATTCTCACACCTTGTGCTTGACAACCACTTGGTGAGGTTGAGGGCACAAAACAATTTATTTTGTTGCAGGTTCAAGAGAAGGATAAAGAGATAACACCTGAAATACTGGTTCCCCGAGAGTTCGATATTAAACCCTCGAGTCATCCCTCGTGGGGAAAACTGTCTTCCACTACTACATACACTCTGCACTTGGAGTCTCAACCTAACCCATTTACTTTTCACGCAGGTAACCACACGAAGGGCCGTCAATACCTTTTCTAGCGCCGTTGTGGGGTAACTACGTGAAGGGCCATAAAGACGTTTTCTGGCGCCGTTGTCGGGGAACCATTGCTGAAAGGTTTATCCAAGGATCACTCACATCAAGTCAACTTCATCACCAACTTGTGAAACAACCTAAGCTTGGGGAAGTTGCACCTACGTGAGCATCATCTTATCCATCTTTACCTACAATCATTTTATTTTGTTTTGTTCTTGTTTTGCATATCATCTTTATATTTCGGTTTGCATATTTATATTCAGTTTTGCATTTTTGTGTTGCATTTGTTATTTCGAGTTGCATTAGTGTCATTTTACTTTTAGTTTTGCTTAAAAATTAAAAACACATAAAAACTTGTTAAAATGGGAGATAGAACTAAATTGTGTGACTACACAAACACTCATAATGATCAATTTATTGCTAAGCCTATCACCACACCTGAGATTACTGCTGAGAGCTATGAAGTTAGTCCTAGTTTGTTAAACTTGATAACTAGGGAACAATTTGGTGGTAGTGCTGTTGAGGATGCCTCTATGCATCTTCATGATTTTAAATCTGTGACATGCAAAAGTTTAAAAATGTTGAAAATAATGTCTTAAAACTAAAGTTATTTCCTTTCTCACTTAGAGGAAAAGCTAAAGAGTGGCTACATTCATTACCTACTGGTAGTATTAATTCTTGGGATGATTTAAAAGAAGCTTTCATTAAGAAATATTATACCCCTGTTAAAATACTGCAAAATAGAAACAATATCCTCTCTTTTAGGCAAAATGAAAATGAACATGTTGCCATGGCTTGGGATAGGATTACACTCATACTTAGAACTTGTCCATCACATTGGGTTAATGAATGAACCATTTTACACTCTTTTTACAATGGTCTAAATTACATGTCTAGAAATATACTTGATTCAGCTGCTGGAGGTGCTTTCATGGGAAAAACTGTTTTAGAAGCTAAGAACATTTTGGAAAGTATCTTGCAAAATTATAGTCAATGGCATACTGATAGAGCACCTAGTTCATCTAAGAAAGTGAACTCTATAGAAGAAACAAATGATTTGTCATCTAAAATGGACACCATTCTTGCTTTTATTAATAAACAAAATTTTGAAAATATGCCTTTGCAAGAACTAGTTGGTAATAATCCTGAAAATGTTGATGTCAACTTCATTAGGAACTATGGTAATAATGGGTATGGTAACAACAATTATAACTCTTATAATAAGCCCCCATATGTTCCAAACAAATATACCACTAGTAGTAATGTTTCTATTGATTTGGAAAACACCATTAGATCATCTATTATATAATTAAAACACAAGACAACCAATGGTGGAGATTTAGCACCATAGTACAAACGGTGGAGATTTATCAGCACAAGATACACATCCACGTAATTCCACATGGAAACTACACAGCGTGGATAGATGTCCAGCTCCAGCCTTGGCATGTTCTGGAATCTGAAAAGGAAAAAAGTTTGGGAAGTGCACGGTACCTAAGATTAGGAAAATAGACGGATAGGTGTTTGACATGACCACGTACATTGATCTGTAAAGCAAACGGACACTAACCGACGGCCCAATGCGGACGCATATAAGCTACCAATACGTGCATGTACTACCCCACAAACCTCTCACGGCTGGACACCACCAAATCCGCCGTCGGCAAATCGAAGGCATACGGAACGAAGGCTGAGCTGTGGCTGGTAGGCTACGTGAAGAAAAGGAGCTGTGGGGCGACGTTGGCCGGCGACCACATGCAGGATCGTATCCTCGGATGGATGCAAGGAATAATCTACCATCGATCGGCCGGAAATTTGATTGATAGATCAACGTCGCATGCAGCAGGCTAGGTCAAGAAGACGAGCTGCGTGATGACGTCGGCCGGCGACCACAACAGAGATAATAGACATGATCATCATCGGGCAAGCGAAGCACAGATTGCAGGTTAGCAGCTAATGGATCCTGTAATCAAATTATGGGAAAATAAATTGAAAAGTGGAAGCAGCCGCAGCTGCGCCGTCGGCATCGTCAAATACGACCAGGTCAATCATAGGTCGCGCTGGGTACAGTCAGCACCGATGACCTTGCTGGCCCCGACGTCGAGATGCAGCCTCGCCGGGGGTCAATGACATATCGCTTCTCCAGCGTGAACAATGTGCTATAGATCGATCGGAAATTCTTAGATTGATCGATCGACGTCGTCGCAGAAAGATTAGCTAATGGAGAGGATGTGTGCATGGTTCCAGCGATTTAATAAGAGACTGCAGTTTAGCCATCGGTAGATGGATGAGGCCAGGAGCTAGCTTGATCAAATGAAAAATACTAAGGTGCATCAAGCACAGTTCAACCATCGACATGGACGACCGACCAGGCATTTAGCTCACACAACTTTGAGGGGCGAGCATCAAGGGATTCAAGGGTCGAGCTAAGCACCAGCAAAAGCTACTAAATGATCTTATAACCAGACACGGTCTTGACCAGGTCTTGATTCTCTGATTGACCATTCGCGAAGCCGGCGACAACCCCAGATGTGTACATGAATGCACGATAATAGACATGGTCATCACCGGGCACGTGAAGAACAACTTGAAGGCCAGCAGCTAATGAAACAGGAATTAGGAAAGTTATGAATCATCCTGTAATCAAACTTTGGGATAAGAAATTGAAAAGTGTAAGCAGCCGCAGCTGAGCCTTCGTCGTCGTCAAACAAGTCCAGGTCCGTGAAGGATCGTGCATGGTGCAGTCAGCACACTGACCTTGCCGGAGATGCAGCCTCGCCGGCGGTCAACGACATATCACCAGGGGAGTTTGCTGGAAGAAGTCGCCCGGTCCGACAAGCCGCTGGGCCTGCAGCATATGCATATACACGGTAGATGTTGATTAGAAGCAGAAGTTGTTTTCCTTGCACTCCTTGATGGTTCGAGTTAAGCTCATTTCTCAGTTTCTGATATGCTGTATGCAACCACATGAAGAATATTAATTTTATCTCTGCACACATGCATGCCCGACTGACCAAGCTTAGCAAGAATTTTAAATCAACAATGCATACGCTAATAAATAAAGGATATCTAAGTCTTCAGTTATATTTCACCCCAACCATGCATTTACATTTTAACCAGATTAATTTGAAGTTTGCCGACGTGGTTGTCCAAGACAGTGACATTCGCTTCAGCTGGAGGTTTTGCATCATAAACAACTAAAAAACGTGTAGATGTCGACATTACGAGAGAGGTAAACACAGGTGCGACGCCAAACGGTTGATAATTTGGTAATCGATGTGTGACTGCACTTTGCATCATTTGAGTGCTTGGTTATTTTTCGATCACATGCGTGTAGCAGTCATGGATTCAAGTTTATTATTCAGTTACATCAAAAACATTGTTTCAAATGACCACCCAATGCATGAAGTCGATTCTGATTAGATTATTTTGGTGCAGGATTCCAGTTAATTGCACGTGTGAATGAAAGTTCAGTAGACGTGGTCGCCTATGCGCGCAGCTTATGTTTCTGATGAGCGGCGCCATGGAAAACTTACGGCTTTGACATTTGCTGACATCTACATGAAACGGTGCAACAAGAAAAATGAGGCAGCGGAGAGTCCATGGGATAAAGTGGCAAAGTAATAAGCAAGCAATGCACAGATTTAATTAGAAATTCTTCATCTAAGGTATGAATCACACACATACATACATAGTTCTAAAGCAAGCATAATGTTATCATATCATCATAGTCTACCCAATAGCCGTCATGTCAGGATATGCTTGGTATAGAATCAACACAAAAAAGTTACATTAAAAGGTACAATAGTATGAAAAGAAAAATCACCGGAAGAATCATTTATTTATGAATTTAAATATATCGCCAGTTTTAATAATATTTATATAAGAATTGGTGTAACATATATTCAAAATCAAATTAGAAAATGAGGGAATAAGAACCCTTATACACACCTCACCAAAAGATTTAATTTATGCTGGATCTAATCATATTGTGTGAGGACGTACATTCTAAATAGCAAAGGTAGTAAGTTAACAATGCTTACAAAGCTAGCCGCGCAAATGCGCGGGCCACTCAGCTAGTTTATATCTAATTAAAAGGAGCTCAATAAGGAGTTCATATCCAAATTTGAAAAACATGATATTTTGTTTGAAAGAGTAGATCAACTCACTAAGTAAGTTTCCTCATTAAAGAACATCATTATAACTGAAAAAAGAGAGAAAAGTTGAGGAAGTTAAAATGCTTAGTGAAGTTAAGGAACCATTTGTTGATTTAGAGAAGTGTAGTTGCATGAATTAATTTCTATCTTACAAAAATTTGCAAGTGATCCTTCTATTAATATTAACCAGGCTGGTTTTGGTTCCTATATTGCTAATCATGTCTTAAAAGAAAAGATTGCTAGGTACAACCAAGAGGCTATGATACCACCTAAGCTTGGGGATATCTGGATCCCCAAAGTCCTAGTAACCATTGGAAAAGAGACACACCATGCCATTTTAGATCTAGGATCTAGTGTCTCTATATTATCTAAAGAACTATATGAAGTCCTTGAACTTAAAAATATTGAGAAATGCTCTATTGAAGTTGCACTTGCTGATGTGTAGTGTACCTGCACTTAGAAAATGGCAAGGTACCTGTGTATAGTGCAAACCCCTAGATCGTTTCATTTGCACACACAGTTTAAGATGAATATCACAACATTGTATCAATTATTACACGAATGATCCAGACTTGGAAAAATAAATGGTTCGATACATCTTTGCATAGCTTAAAGCTAGCTTAAAACAATAAAGCAGCGGAAATAAATCTTCAAAGAGCCTCCATCTTCATGATGCGCCACAGGCGAAAACATGTTGGTTGTAGACTCGAAACCCAAACGTAGTCCTTACTCATCGTCAGAAAATTCTGCAACAATTAATAATTTGCAACAAAGTGGGTCAGATACCATTAAAAATGGATCTGGCAAGTGACACTATGTGGACACTTAATGGAATAACTCTATAGCCTATATGCATATTTGGCTGGTGAAGTTCAAGGCTATTTTGCATAAAAGCTGATTTTGCCTAACACTTTGTAAAACTTTTCTTCAAATGTTCGAGACAGTATGGCATGAAATCCATAGTCTCTTCTACCCTTGTTCACCCATCAAAATTTTACTTAGAGAAATAAGATGTTGGGAGCCTCCGTTGCCATCCTTGATCAGCTGCTTCAAATGTCCGTAACCGGGGACACGGCTAAGTACTTAGTTTTTAACTCTGTAGAGGTTGTGCACTTTCACCATTAGACCCAACAAACCCAAACTATCCTCAAGCACTCAATTTGTGCTAAGGAAAAGGAGAGAGTTGAGATGAGACTTTTTAGAAGCATTTTCCCATCCCATACCGACTTGACGCGCTCCCATTCTAACCATTCTACCACCACCTGTCAAGTCGGGACGAGTCCACGCAACTTTATCCATCTAGCCAGAGCCCATATGACTAATGGCTGCACGGTAAGCAACTTCACTTAGAGAAACATTGGTCCCTTTAATCCTGGGTGGCAATCCACAAGTGAATAAACACTCAACTCTGGCAGCCATGCAATCCCAAATCCATCCAGGTGATAAATTAACTTAGTAGAATTTCAAGCTTTGAATAAAACAAATTTGCATAGCATCAATAATTCTACCAAGTTATCAATAGGATTCTAAACACAACTAGTGTAAAGGAGATAGTAGTTTTAGCATAGCAATACTATCCTACACATGCATATAAGGAATTACACTAAGTCATGCATAGGAAAAATACTTAGGAAATTTATGGGGGTGTGCCACTTGCCTTGGCAACAAGCAGAATAGCAACAACAGCTGCAACAATCCTCGTTTCCCTCCGGAGATTCTAACACAACAAACAATACATAATGTACACACAATTTTCATAAAACTTCTAAGGAAAATATGTCATGCATGATGTGCAAAATATTTCTAAGGACTAGAGATACATGCATGCCATGCCATGGAATAATTCTAAGTTAAAACAAGACAATCAAGAAGGTCCAAAAATGACTAAGGACCAAGGTCTTAACACTTGGGTCGAAATTTGACTAAGGACTAAAGCTCACACATCATGTCCAAAATAAATTCTAAGGAAAGTAAACAAAATATGAAGTACTAAAATTTTCTAAGGAAAAAGGTATGAAAGCAATAGTTGATAAATTTTTCTAAGGACCAACATTTGTTATAGCAAGTACTTAGAATAATTTCTAAGGAATCAACTAAGTTTTCTAGATACTAAAATTTCTAAGGACAAGTTTAGCACTTTTAATGTGTTGAAATTTTCTAAGGAAAAATTCTAAGTAAAAGTGTTCTCAAAATTTTATTACCCAAAATTTTCTAAGGAAGAAATAACACTTTGGTGGGTGAGGTGAAATATTTCTAAGTTATTTTGCAACTAACATGATCATCATGACTTAGCTAAAATTTCTATTCGAAAATAATGTGGAGAACAATTTTAATATAATTTACTTATTAAAATAACACCTAAAAAGCAATAAAAATAAATTACATGCAAAACCACATAAAAACACTTCTACCAAAAATACAGAGCAATGCTACGGCCATTACTTATACAAAAAAAATTATAGCAAAATATTTTGCTCAATTATCAATTTTTATAATTAAATTATAGCCAAAATATCAATTAAACCATTTTTAAAATTTATCTAAATTAATTTCGTCCAAACCTCGAATTAAGCATATAGAAAGTTTCTACACATTATTAGCTTTCGAAAAATATAAATTTCATAAATTTTGGATAATCGAGTAAAAATTAATAATAGATCTAAATCGCAGGGACTAATCTGTGATGCGCAGGGCCTAAAACGTAAAGAAAACTGAAAAGATCTTCGCGCTGGAGTCCTCCGTCGACGTGTCCTTCTCTGATTGGTGCGGAGCCTCCGTTGACTGGTCTTGCGGGTGATGCGGACGCGGATAGGTGCGGACGGACGCGGGCAGATGCGGCGCGGCTTCGCGGACGACTTGGCGACGTGGCGATCTCCGGTTGGCTGGTACCGCTTCGTGATGCATCTAATCTCCACCGTGCAAAAACGATCCAACGGCCTAGATCTACTGTACCTAAACGACCGACGTCTCCACCGGAAACATGCCGGACTTCTTCCTCTACGGTGGCGCCATCGCCGACGGCGAGCTAAACTCAACAGAAAAGAAGAGGGGATGGGGGCTTGGTACCAGGAGATGCAGGGCGTCGTGGCGGAGCTTGTGGCGTGGTCGATGATGTCGCGAGCTTCCTTCTCCTCCTGGGATCGCTCGTCGATGTTCGGGGTGGCGGCGGCGAGCTCCTGTCGATGATGGATCTCTCGATCAGCGGAATACGGCGAGGTCGTCGACGGCAGTGGCGCGCGGCAGCGACTCGTGCGGGCAGCTTGGGGGCTCTCGTCTCGATTTGTTTGGGGCAAAAGACGGCGGGGGTCTGGGGTATATATAGAGGCAAGAAACCCGAGCGATCACGACGCAAAATCGTTAGGATTCGATTGCCGATTTTGGTTAGGGTTCGGTAGGGTTGGCCGTGCTCGACACGGTGACGGCTGGGTGATGACAGGCGGGTCCCGCACGTCAGCGAGAGGGAGAGAGAGATGGGCTGGGCCGGGGTGGCCTGCTGCGTGCTGCGCTGCGCGGGAGAAAGAAGATGGGCTCGGCCCAAATAGCTCGTTTCGCACATTTTTTCCAGAAACTGTTTTTCTTTTCTGTTTTTAACAACTTCAAATAACTTTTGTATTTCAAACTCAAATTCACTCAAACCACTTTCAATAAATTTGTAAAAACATGCCCACATGTTTAGCATGTATTGGGGATATAATTTTCAAAATCTTTATTTGAAAATTTGAAATAGTTTGAGAAGGCATTTGCAGATACTTTGCAATTTAGGTTTTTGAGATAAATTCTCTAAATTTCATAATTTGAATTCAAACACAATGCAAACAAGATGCAATGACATGATGCATGATGCAAATGAAAAGTTTTAAATTTTTGTGAAAATTGGGATGTTACAAACCTAACCCCCTTAAGATGAATCTCGCCCTCGAGATTCGGTTTGGCTAGCAAATAGGTGAGGATGTTCTTCTCTAAGGTCATCTTCTCTTTCCCAAGTTGCTTCTTCCTCTGAATGGTGATTCCATTGTACTTTGCAAAATTTGATAGTCTTGGTTCTGGTAATTCTCTCTGCTGTCTCCAAAATTTTTATGGGTTTTTCCTCATAGGTGAGATCACTTTCCAGCTGAACTTCTTCTAGTGGCACTGTATCTCTCAGCGGAGTTTCTGCCATTTCAGGGTGACACTTCTTCAGCTGACTAACATGGAAAACATTGTGAACTGCGGAAAGTGCTTCCGGTAGTTCCAATTCATAAGCCACTTCTCCTTTACGTGACAAAACTTTATAAGGTCCAATAAACCTTGGTGACAGTTTTCCTTTGATTCCAAACCTCTTCACTCCACGAAGGGGTGAGACTCTAAGATAGGCTCTATCTCCAATATCATAAGTGACTTCTCTCCGTTTGGAATCAGCATAACTTTTCTGCCTAGATTGAGCTGCCTTCAATCTGTCCTTAATCAGCCTAACCTTTTCTTCAGCTTCTTCGATTATATCAGGACCAAACAGACTTCTTTCTCCTACTCCACTCCACAAAAGTGGGGTGTGCATTTCCTTCCATACAGTGCTTCAAATGGTGACATCTCTATGCTGGCTTGATAACTATTATTATAAGAGAACTCAGCATATGGGAGATTATCATCCCAACTAGACTTATAGTCTAATGCACATGCTCTCAGCATGTCCTCCAGGATTTGATTTACCCTTTCAGTCTGTCCATCAGTCTGGGGGTGAAAGGCTGTGCTAAACTCTAGCCTAGTTCCAAGGACTTCATGTAACTGCTTCCAGAAATGTGAAGTGAATTGAGTGCCTCTATCTGACACAATCTTCTTTGGAACTCCATGCAAACATACTATTCTCTTCATGTAAATATCTGCTAGCTTGGCACTTGTGTAAGTTGTCTTCACAGGCACGAAATGAGCTACCTTGGTCAAACGATCAACAATAACCCAAATAGAATCATAACCAGACTTGGTTCTGGGTAGACCTGTGATGAAGTCCATCCCAATCTGATCCCATTTCCAGTCGGGTACTGGCAAAGGTTGAAGTAACCCTGCTGGCTTCTGATGCTCAGCCTTTACACGGCTACACACATCACACTTGGCAATATATTCAGCAATATCTCTTTTCAAATTGTTCCACCAAAACCTCTCCTTCACATCCATATACATCTTGGTGTTACCCGGGTGTATGGAGTAAGGTGAATCATGGGCTTCCTGAAGTATCAACTTTCTGAGATCTACATCTTCTGGAACACAAATTCGTTTCATGAACCATACTGTGCCTTCTTCATCTAGTCGAAAACCTTTGGCCTTGCCTTCACCTAAATTTTTCTTGATTTCTTCCATCACTTTGTCTTCTTTGAGCCTCCTTGATTTTGTCCATCAAAAAGGTTGCACTTCTAGAGATGCTACAAAACCTTCAGGTACTATCTCCAACCTAAGATCCTTGAATCCCTTGCATAGTTCTTCTGGCAATTCCCCTGCCGTGAGTCCGTTAACATAAGTTTTACGGCTTAAGGCATCAGCTACTACATTGGCTTTTCCTGGGTGGTATTGCAAACTCAGGTCATAGTCCTTAATCAATTCCAGCCATCTCCTTTGTCGCATGTTCATTTCCTTCTGTGTGAAGAAGTATTTAAGACTTTTATGGTCCGTGAATACTTCACAACGCTTTCCATAGAGATAGGGCCTCCATATCTTCAGGGCATGTACTACTGCTGCTAATTCTAAGTCATGTGTGGGGTAGTTGACTTCATGCTTCTTGAGCTGCCTTGAGGCATATGACACCACTTTGCCTTCTTGCATCAACACACCTCCAAGTCCTCGATGTGAAGCATCGCAGTACACTTGGAAATCTTTCTCCAGATCTGGTAAACATAGAACAGGTGCTGATACTAAACGTTTCTTCAGTTCTTGAAAACTAGTTTCACATTCTTCGGTCCACACAAACTTCTTGCCCTTTTGTAGCAATTCTGTTAAGGCCTTAGCAATTTTGGAGAAATTTTCAATGAATCTCCTATAGTATCCTGCTAGTCCCAGAAAACTACGGATATCTCCCACATTCTTGGGCGACTCCCAGTTGGTTACTGCCGAAACCTTTTCAGGGTCTACTGCTATTCCATCCTTAGACACAATGTGTCCTAGAAATCCTACTTGTTCCAGCCAAAACTCACATTTGCTGAACTTGCCATACAATTTGTGCTCTCTAAGTCTTTGCAAAACTTGACGTAGATGTTCCTCATGTTCCTTGTGGCTTTTGGAGTAGATCAAGATGTCATCGATGAACACAACGACAAACTTGTCTAAGAAATCCATGAACACTTTATTCATCATATTCATGAAGTATGCCGGCGCATTGGTTAAGCCAAAAGGCATAACTGTGTACTCATACAAACCGTACGGGTGGTGAAAGCAGTCTTAGGTATGTCCAACTCTCTAACCTTCATCTGAAAGTATCCAGATCTGAGATCAATCTTTGAGAACACACAGGCTCCTTTCAATTGATCAAAGAGGTCATTGATTCTAGGAGTGGGTATTTGTTCTTAATGGTTACTTCATTTAAAGCTCTATAGTCCGTGACTAGCCTCTGAGTACTGTCTTTCTTCTCAACAAACAAGATTGGTGCTCCCCAAGGTGAAGAACTTGGACGGATAAAACCTTTCTGCAACTGTTCCTCCAACTGTTTCTTGAGTTCTTTCAGTTCCTCTGTCGCCATTGGGTATGGTCTTTGGCTATTGGTCCTGTGCCTGGTTTAAGCTCAATGAGAAACTCGACATCTCTATCGGGTGGCATTCCCGGCAGTTCTTCAGGAAACACATCTGGGTATTCCCTTACTATGAGCACATCACCGAGGCTAACCCCCTTAAGAGAATTAACCTTAAACTTCTTCATTTCAAACTTTGACTTGAATCTGATCGTCTTCTTTTCTGGGGTGGTGAGGGTGATTGCTCTATTTGCACAGTCTATGATCCCTTCAAAATGGGTCATCCAATCCATCCCTAGAATGACATCTAGTCCTTGGGTTTCTAGGATTAGGAGGTTTGCTGGAAACTGATGTTTTCCAATCTCAAGGTTAAGGTTTCTACAACCAGATGATACTAACATTTCTCCTCCTGGAGAACTGACTCTAATTGGACACCCCATGTTTTCGACAGTTAACCCATGTTTGTTAACAAATGCTCTTGATATGAATGAATGCGATGCTCCAGTATCAAATAAAACTAATGCTGGACAGGAGTTGATTAGGAACGTACCAATCACAGCATCAGGTTCATCATAGACTTCTTCAACATTGATGTGGTTCACATGTCCCTTGTTGAAAGGATTGGGCTTGGTAGGAGTGTCCACTCTCTTCTCAGGGCAATCTGTGGCATAATGGCCCTTGTTGTTGCACTTGAAGCAAAGCACTTGGCTGAGATCCTTCTGGGTTCAGAATTTGGGCGATGCTGTCCATTGTTATGGTTATGTCCAGCATGTCCATTTCCCCTGTGTCCTCCATTTGATCCTCCATTGTTTCCCTTGAATCCTCCATTGTGATTGTGAGCATGGGGTTTGTGAAAGTTGCCCCCATTGTGGTTCCCATGTTTATGACCATGGTTCCCATCATGAACAAAGTGCTTCTTAAATGAGGGTTCAGAGTGGTGCTTGTTTGAATTCATCTTCCTCTTCCTGTTTTCAGCTTTCTTCATGCTATCCTCAAGGGTGATTGCCTGATCAAGAAGTGTCTGATAAGTTGGAGCATAAGCCACAGTCAAAGGTATCTTCAGCTCATCACTTAGTCCCTTGAGAAATTTAGCCTTCCTCTTTACATCTGTGTCAACGTCCTCAGGAGCATATCGAGACAAGGCATGAAAGTCATCCATGTACTCCTTAAGACTTCTGTTCCCCTGACGCAGATTGCGGAACTCTTCCTGTTTCAGATTCATAATGCCTGTGGAGATATGAGCATTACGAAATCCTTCCTTGAATTCCTCCCAAGTCAAAGTGTCCAATGGGTGAGTAATCTGATAAGTTTCCCACCATTGGGCTGCAGGTCCTTCAAGCAGATGTGCGGTGAACCTAATTTTCTCAGCATCTTCACATTCAGCTGTCACCAGATCCTTTTGCACAGAACGCAGCCAGTCATCAGCCACAATTGGGTCAGTTGTAGTTGAGAACTTGTTTGGCCTAAGCCTAAGGAACCTGGCAAGTCTGTCCACTTGGGGAGGAGGTGGTGGTGGTGGAGGTCCATGTTGATTTGCCATGAATTGTGCCATCATGGTCATCAGCTGAGTCTGGGCTGCCATCATCTGTTGCATCATAGCTTCGTTGTTGTTGTTGTTGTTGTTGTTGTTGTTGTTGTTGTCACGACGGGGAGGCATCTGTGGTTTTAGCATAGGTGAGTAAAAGATAGACAGGTCTATGAGAAATAATTCTACCCATACAAGCATCACATAGAAAGCAATCAAACAACACATCAAGCAAAACTTCAACTCCAAATTTCTCTTGTCTCAATTCAACATCAAAGGGTACTAGGTATTGTCCTACCACAAGTTGGTAGTTCCAAACTAAAATTCGAAAATTTAAAAGGCGTAAGGTAAAATGGTGCGTAAGGTAAAATGGTAGTCTCACTAACTATCCTAGTCCTCAATCATGGTGCCTTCATCTACTTCTTCTTCAAATTCTTGGATTTCAAAGCCTTCCTGAATGAGCACGCTTCTGAGATCCTTCACTTCCTTCTCCAATTCTGCGTTTCTCTCTTGGAGTTCCTTCTTCTCAGCACGAAGTCGCTTGATCAAGTCACAATCAGCTTCAAGCTCCACATCATTGGTGGAGAGTTCTTCCTTCAAGTCCCTTATTTGCTTGTTTCTTTGCTTGACTCTCTTCTCTTGACTTATGAATTTCTTCTCTTGGGCCTTGAACTTCTCTTCTAGCTCCTTGGTCTTCTCTTCTTGCTCTTTTATCTTCTCATCATTCACTTGGACTTGGGCGCAAAGCTCATCATTCTTGTGGAGTTCTCACTGGTATCAAAGTAAAGATCATGGACTAAGAGTTCTAAGCCTTGGAAATAGTCGCTCACGAACTCATCTTTGCCCATGTTCTCGGTGCCATAGCAGAAGGGTGATCCTTCATCGTCACGCCTTCCAAAAGGAAGGAGTAGTGCCCCTCCAATTCATTGGAGTAGCGTCCACAAAGGCAAGCTATCACGTGTTGCATGATGATGTCGATTCCTCTCTCCATGGAGACTCCCATTACTCTGTACTCAATGGGTGCTTCGCCTTCACGTCCTTGTTGAAACACCCTGATTCCCCAAAGGCCTTCTCTTTTGAACTTCTTCAAGATGCATCCCTTGATCATGGGTGTAGGTAGCTTCAGGTGCTTGAGGATGTCGAACATGATGCTGCCGAAGCGGGTCACCGGGTAGTCCTCCTCGTCAATGTACTCGAACCTCTTCGTCATCCTTTAGTTTAGGAAGAAACAAGTATGAGATAAATGCATAAGTAAAGAATTACGAGTACTTAGAAGAAAAAGCAAGAATATATCATAGAAGCTTTTATACTTAGTAAATAAATTAAGTTTTTGGCCAACTTATTTCTAACCAAACCTAGGGTTTCGATCCTACAGGCAACACTATGCTCTGATACCATCTGTAATGTACCTGCACTTAGAAAATGGCAAGGTACCTGTGTATAGTGCAAACCCCTGGATCGTTTCATTTGCACACACAGTTTAAGATGAATATCACAACATTGTATCAATTATTACACGAATGATCCAGACTTGGAAAAATAAATGGTTCGATACATCTTTGCATAGCTTATAGCTAGCTCAAAACAAATAAAGCAGCGGAAATAAATCTTCAAAGAGCCTCCATCTTCATGATGCGCCACAGGCGAAAACATGTTGGTTGTAGACTCGAAACCCAAACGTGACCTTACTCATCGTCAGAAAAGTCTGCAACAATAATATTTGCAACAGAGTGGGTCAGATACCATTAAAAATGGATCTGGCAAGTGACACTATGTGGACACTTAATGGAATAACTCTATAGCCTATATGCATATTTGGCTGGTGGAGTTCAAGGCTATTTTGCATAAAAGCCAATTTTGCCTAACACTTTGTAAAACTTTTCTTCAAATTTGAGACAATATGGCATGAAATCCATAGTCTCTTCTACCCTTGTTCACCCATCAAAATTTTACTTAGAGAAATAAGATGTTGGGAGCCTCCGTTGCCATCCTTGATCAGCTGCTTCAATTGTCCGTAACCGGGGACACGGCTAAGTACTTAGTTTTAACTCTGCAGAGGTTGTGCACTTTCACCATTAGACCCAACAAACCCAAACTATCCTCAAGCACTCAATTTGTGCTAAGGAAAAGGAGAGAGTTGAGACGAGACTTTTCAGAAGCATTTTCCCATCCCATACCGACTTGACGCGCTCCCATTCTAACCATTCTACCACCACCTGTCAAGTCGGGACGAGTCCACGCAACTTAATCCATCTAGCCAGAGCCCATATGACTAATGGCTGCACGGTAAGCAACTTCACTTAGAGAAACATTGGTCCCTTTAATCCTGGGTGGCAATCCACAAGTGAATAAACACTCAACTCTGGCAGCCATGCAATCCCAAATCCACCCAGGTGATAAATTAACTTAGTAGAATTTAAGCTTTGAATAAAACAATTTGCATAGCATCAATAATTCTACAAGTTATCAATAGGATTCTAGACACAACTAGTGTAAAGGAGATAGTAGTTTTAGCATAGCAATACTATCCTACACATGCATATAAGAAATACACTAAGTCATGCATAGAAAAATACTTAGGAAATTTATGGGGGTGTGCCACTTGCCTTGGCAACAAGCAGAATAGCAACAACAGCTGCAACAGTCTCGTTTCCCTCCGGAGATTCTAACACAACAAACAATACATAATGAACAAACAAGTTTCATAAAACTTCTAAGGAAAATATGTCATGCATGATGTGCAAAATTTCTAAGGACTAGAGATGCATGCATGCCATGCCATGAAATAATTCTAAGTTAAAACAAGACAATCAAGAAGGTCCAAAAATGACTAAGGACCAAGGTCCTAACACTTGGGTCGAAATTTAACTAAGGACTAAACTAACACATCATGTCCAAAATAATTTCTAAGGAAAGTAAACAAAATAGAAGTGCTAAAATTTTCTAAGGAAAAAGGTATGATAGCAATAGTTGATAAATTTTTCTAAGGACCAACATTTGTTATAGCAAGTACTTAGAATAATTTCTAAGGAATAACTAAGTTTTCTAGATACTAAAAATTTCTAAGGACAAGTTTAGCACTTTTAATGTGTTGAAATTTCTAAGGAAAAATTCTAAGTGTTCTCAAATTTTATTACCCAAAATTTTCTAAGGAAGAAATATTTGGTGGGGTGAAATATTTCTAAGTTATTTTGCATATAACATGGTCATAATTACTTAGCTAAATTTTCTATTCGAAAATAATGTGGAGAACAATTTTAATATAATTTACTTATTAAAATAACACCTAAAAGCAATAAAAACAAAATACATGCAAAAACATAAAACACTTCTACAAAAATACTAGAGCAATACTACGGCCATTACTTATACAAACAAAAATATAGCAAAATATTTTGCTCAATTATCAATTTTTATAATTAAATTATAGCCAAAATATCAATTAAACCATTTTTAAAATTTATCTAAATTAATTTCGTCCAAACCTCAAATTAAGCATATAGAAAGTTTCTACACATTATTAGCTTTCCAAAAATATAAATTTCATAAATTTTGGATAAAGGAATAAAAATTAATAATAGATCTAAATCGCAGGGACTAATCTGTGATGCGCAGGGGCTAAAACGTAAAGAAAACTGAAAAGATCTTCGCGCTGGAGTCCTCCGTCGACGTGTCCTTCTCTGATTGGTGCGGAGCCTCCGTTGACTGGTCTTGCGGGTGATGCGGACGCGGACGGGTGCGGACGGACGCGGGCAGATGCGGCGCGGCTTCGCGGACGACTTGGCGACGTGGCGATCTCCGGTTGGCTGGTACCGCTTCGTGATGCATCTAATCTCCACCGTGCAAAAACGATCCAACGGCCTAGATCTACTGTACCTAAACGACGACGTCTCCACCGGAAACATGCCGGACTTCTTCCTCTACGGTGGCGCCATCGCCGCCGGCGAGCTAAACTCAACAGAAAAGAAGAGGGGATGGGGGCTTGGTACCAGGAGATGCAGGGCGTCGCGGCGGAGCTTGTGGCGTGGTCGATGATGTCGCGAGCTTCCTTCTCCTCCTGGGATCGCTCGTCGATGTTCGGGGTGGCGGCGGCGAGCTCCTGTCGATGATGGATCTCTCGATCTGCGGAATACGGCGAGGTCGTCGACGGCAGTGGCGGCGCGGCGGCGACTCGTGCGGGCAGCCTGGGGCTCTCGTCTCGATTTGTTTGGGGCAAAAGATGGCGGGGGTCTGGGGTATATATAGAGGCAAGAAACCCGAGCGATCACGACGCAAAATCGTTAGGATTCGATTGCCGATTTTGGTTAGGGTTCGGTAGGGTTGGCCGTGCTCGACACGGTGACGGCTGGGTGATGACAGGCGGGCCCCGCACGTCAGCGAGAGGGAGAGAGAGATGGGCTGGGCCGGGGTGGCCTGCTGTGTGCTGCGCTGCGCGGGAGAAAGAAGATGGGCTCGGCCCAAATAGCTCGTTTCGCACATTTTTTCCAGAAACTGTTTTTCTTTTCTGTTTTTAAACAACTTCAAATAACTTTGTATTTCAAACTCAAATTCACTCAAACCACTTTCAATAAATTTGTAAAAACATGCCCACATGATTAGCATGTATTGGGGATATAATTTTCAAAATCTTTATTTGAAAATTTGAAATAGTTTGAGAAGACATTTGCAGATACTTTGCAATTTAGGTTTTTGGAGATAAATTCTCTAAATTTCATAATTTGAATTCAAACACAATGCAAACAAGGATGCAATGACATGATGCATGATGCAAAAGAAAAGTTTTAAATTTTTGTGAAAATTGGGATGTTACATGATGATTCCATTAGACATGCTCTAGGAAAAGTAAGGGATGTTATGGTAGAGTTACACATGACTTTTGTGCCTGTTGATTTTCTAATCATGGACATGGGGAATAAAACCTCTAGTCCTATTATTTTGGGAAGACCTCTTCTTCGTACTACAGGTGCCATTATTGATTCAAAGGAAGGGAATGTGAAGTTTCAGTTTCCACACAAGAAGAGCATGGAACACTTCCCAAGGAAGAGGGACACACCAAGGTTCAAGCTCCCTCGTGAGCTACGTCCCCTTTGATTATCAAGTAAGTAAGCCTAGCTATATGGCTATAAAGAAAGCGCTTTACGGGAGGCAACCCGATTGTTTTTTTTTTGAGATTTTCTTTCAGTCCTCTTGCTGTAACAAGAGAGTATTTTGTTAGTTTTGTTTCTGGGATTTTTAATAAAGAACCAAGTTTTACCTATTTTGGGTTTGAAAAGTTGCTATTCATTTTCGAAGAGTTTTCTACCTGCACGAAGTCTGTGCATGGTTTGATTTTTCATTTTTTATCTGTAACTCCGATTGAGCTTTAGTTTTAACTATAGTTTTAACTTTGCATCCTCTATATACGTGATTTGTTTCATATTTTTCTGACGAGTTTAAGAAGGGTAGAAAATTGTGTTTTGCTGCTGCTGTTTTTCTAGACAGATTCTGTTTGATATTGTTTTATGCATTCTTTGAGCTTTTTGCTTGAATCTTTTTGATTCAATTGAGTTTATGAGTAGGCATACAACATTATATACTCTCTGGACATTCATATGAATTTTTGCCTAAGGATTTTATGCAGCAAGGAAACTATTTGTTTATCACTACTAATATCACCCCAGAGAAAAGAAATGGGAGAAACGGTGTTTTGAAGTTTTTTCACAGGGATTAGAGGAGCTGCACCAAGAGCTATCCAAGGATGGTGAAGACCATAAGCTTGGGGATGTCAAGACAACCCCACTAGACCAACACACTCTCGGTTTGCACACGTCTAACTTCTGTTTTTCGATCAAAGCACTTTATCGTATAAACTTGGAGCGTCTGTTTTCTTTTGCTTTTGTTATTTCGGTTTGTTAATAAGACCACCACTATCATTTATATATGAGAGAGCTACTGGAAGTTTGGGTTGAATTATGTTGGATGCTATTAAATATATTGGGATAGGGATGTTTGAGTTGATTTTAAAAGATACATATAGTTGCATAATTCATGTGCTTTGAATGACTGTTAATTTGCAAGTGTGTTGTTAAGAGCTATCTTTTACCATGTTTAGATGTTGAATTTTAACTTTACTTGGTTTAACATGGATTGATTAGTTCTATGGACACTTATGCATGCATTTAGATGGTCAACTTTCTCCCTATTGCTAGCCCAAAAATTACAACAAGTAAAAAGCTTGTTTCCCAACACCTTCAACCAAAGTTTTTCCAGTGAGTCCACCATATCTACCTATTAGCTTTATGCTATTCCAAGTATGTTTATCATGTTATATTGTGTTATCTACATTTCTGAATTTAAATGCTTATGTTATTGATTGTCATGGGAAAAATTGGTTAAAAGCTCTCACGAACTTGATGCACAATTTACTTTTATTGCATTTAATAAGCATGAACCATTGTGATTAAAATTATGAAGTTGTGGGCTTGACAATTGTTTTGGTTGGGAGTTAGCCCATATGTGCTGTCACATGGCAAGCTTTCAACATTGCACTTATTTATATTTAGTTGATGTCATGTACTTTTGTTTATGGATGCCTATCATGGGTGAAATGAATGTGGATACTTAGTAAGTTCAAAGAGTTTGTATAAATGGTTAGAGAAATGCCTGGGCCGCTAATCTAAGCCATGCATCATTCATGGTGGAAATTTACAGCATAACCATAATGTTCATTCAGTGATGCACCTCATAATAAAAAGCTATACCCATAGTAAATAAAAGAGTGCTGAGATTGTTCATTGTCTGTTTGTCTTGTTGTTTTGACATGGGCTTGTTCATGTCATGGGGCAAGAGGTACCCCAGTGCAGTTCTTGATGATACTATTATTACTTGCAATGACCTTTATTTGAATTTACTTTGTGGACCAAAGTGAGTAACACATGGTGTAGGTACTTGTATTCAAGGGACATGAGACATTCAACCAATACATTGTCAAGCACACCACTCATATTTGCTTTCACTTTAAACATTAATCATTCAAGATGCTATGATAGGGGTAATGAGAGCTCCACACCAATGACTACCACATTGCAAGCATTAACTTAAGTAGAAGTGTTTGGAAGTTAGATGAAACTTATTCATGCTTTACCTCTACTTATTTATCTATCCAAAGTGTCCACCTTTTATATTCAGTTTTCATAAGAAGTACTCTATGACCACCATAGGATGTTTTTACTTTTCATTATGCATACATTTGGTCCATAGTACTTTCTTCTATATTACACTTTGTGAATTTATCATTGAACATCTTTACATTGAGTATTTGATATCACTTCATAATTTATCTTGCATATTGTTATTCCTTTGAAGAATGAATCATTTGACTCTATGTAGCAATAGTAATCACCTTTGATATCCATTGATAGTATTAAAATGCAAAGTCCATGTTAGTTTTATCACCTTCATACTCGGGACGAGCATGGGTTAAGCTTGGGGATGTTGATGCATGTAAAATGCATACATGAACTTTACATTTTATTACATGTTATTCCATGTTATTTGCATCATATAAGGGTTATATTCATGATTTATATTGAGTTTTGGGGATAATTAACAACTTCCCCATTTTTCTGGAATTAACCCTGCGCTGTCAGAAAACCCCTTTTTCTATATTTTGATGTTTCAGGGACCCAAACGACGTCCAAATGACCTGAGATTTTACGGGGATCACTTTTTTGGAAGGAACGAAACGTAGGCGCAAAGGAATCGAAGAAACGGAGACCAGAAGGCCGAAAGGGGTGGGCCCACGCGGCCAGATTCCCTGACCGCGTGGGACCCACCAAAATGGCCCTCGGGCCTCCGCTGCCGTCGATCTTTCTTCCCGAAGCTTCGTCTTGACCTAAAAACGACTATATATAGACCCCCCAGGGCTTTCGCGAAAGAGAGCGCCGCCAAAACACATAAACCACGAAACAGAGACCTGGAGCTGAAGATTGGAGGGGGAAAACTCCGGCGGGGCACTGCCGGTGTGGTCTCCTTCCCCTCCAACAACATCTCCACCGACACCATGATGAAGAGGGAGTAGTCCACCTCTGGACTATGGGTTTGTGGAAGTAACTTATGTATCTCTCCTCTCTATGAGCTTCACTAATTAGTACCGTATGAGCTGCTGAACATGATTACGGTCATCTATGTAATTCCTTTGTGGTGGATCTTTATTATGAGTTAATACATGTTTGAGATTGCAATGGTTTTGTTTCAGTTATGAAAGTAGATGCATATTATGTACCCCGTTCTTATTTACTTGTCATGATCAAGCATGTGAGGGGGAACGTGTGCATTAGTTGGAGTAACGGGGGTGGCTAGTGCAGTGAACGTGAGAGAAAGTTCTGCGATCCACTTGGGTTTTCTACCTTACTTTGTTGCCTCACTAGGGATAAACAAAAATACCATGCTACCAGAGAGTGGATGTGACCTTGGCCACTATCTCCATGACTAGATCTAGCATGTTCTTATTTTAACTTCATGTCATTGAACTTATTGCTATGCTCTGATTTATCTTAATTACTAAGGTGTTATGATTTAGTTCGCATCTTGGTGGAGCATAAGAGAGAGAACAACTTATACTTGAGATCTCTATGTTAGGACGTGATGCCCATATTATTAATAACTTGTCAAACCATGTCTTGCCATCTTACATGTTAATTTTAGTGTTCCATTGTCTACCACGTTATCAAGAGAGAGTGCATTTGTGAAACCATGAACCCCGGTCCATTTTTAATCATAAGAAACACCTTTCCAACACTTTTATCACCACTTTTGTTTCCGGCCATTATTAAATCCAAAAATACAAAAACACTTTTACATCTTGCATTCATCATAAAAAACCCAAAAATATCATTTATCATTACTACCATCATCCTTGCATATTTATTTTACCATCATTGCATATTTACTACTGTTTGCATATTTATTTTATTATCATTCTCACACCTTGTGCTTGACAACCACTTGGTGAGGTTGAGGGCACAAAACAATTTATTTTGTTGCATCTTCTCAAGAGAAGGATAAGGAGATAACACTTGAAATACTGGTTCCCCGAGAGTTCGATATTAAACCCTCGAGTCACCCCTCGTGGGGAAAACTGTCTTCCACTACTACATACACTCTTGTCGTGGGGTAGATAACACGGCAGATGCTACTTTGGGGTAGCTTGAGTTGATGGGCAAGGCGACACTGGCATCTGGGAGATTGTTTAGCATTGCAGGGACAAAGGGTTTACCCAGGTTCGGCCTCTCCATTGGAGATAAAGACCTACTTCCTGCTATCTTATTATTGATCTCGATCTCGATAACCCGGCTATGACAACAGAGCCGGATCTCGATCTAGGTTACAAGGTTGAGGTGTTTCTCTCGATGTTTCTCTCGCCTAAGCTTGGATCGTAAAGGTTCTGCCTCAACTAGGGCTCAGGGACCGGTTTATATAGACGACCCGGTCTCCTGGCACTTTACAATACGAACCCGGGCTCTACCCAGACTCGGAGTCCTACTCTAGCTCTTCTAGCCTTCGTGTCCTCCAAGCCCCGAACCGCCTCTGGTCTTCTAGAAACTTCCCTTCCTGAACCGGGTTACCGCCAAAGCCTCTGGCCCAGCAACATAACCCGACCCATGCTGGTGGTTAGCTGGCCTGGCCGGGCCTCCTGCCTGGCGGGTCACGCTTCCCTCTTCATGAGCCTACCGGGTTATCATCCCCTCATCAGTAGCCCCTTGATTAACCTGGTTGCCAGGTTGGCATGCTCTGCTTCTATTCTTGAATATTGCTTTTTTGAGCAGAACTGATATCCTGGCCAGCCGGGTTAATCACCTGAAACATAAAATAACACATAACAAATTTAATATCTGAACATGTCTCCTTTCTCCTTAGCTTGGCCAGTCTTTTTGGCGGTTCACGCCGTAACCCGGTTATCTCTTGCCGGGTTCACACGCCCGGGTTTCACTTTCGACACTTAGTGAAAATTATCGCCCAACTAAAATCCATCCTTATCCATTTTAACCAGGATCTTATCATTTAATACTCCGTGATTATCTCATTCCGTTTGTCGTTGACTTTTAGTCAAAGATCCTTATCTCTTAACTTTTTACCACAACACCCCTTGGGTTTTTACTGTGCCTATAAATAGGAGACCAAGAGACACCGCGGTCACTTTCCCCATTCAGTTCATCTTCTTCCTCGCGCACGCACTGTAGCAGCCGCGGATTCAATCTCCAATCGAGCCTCCAAATCTCTGCGAGAAGATCCACAGGTACGATTCTCCCACACATCCGTGCTCTGCACTCGATTCCAACTTGAATCTCATCCAGATTTACTTTCCATTTCCATCTAGAACTAGGATTTCTCATCTCCATTGTTGAGCCCAGGGGACCTCGAAGCTCCTCAGCCATGGTGAAGGGCAAAGCGAAGGCCGGAGGTCCCCGTGCGGCGAAGAAACTTGCAAAGAAGCCTCACAGCGCCCACGCCGGTGCATCTGGCTCCGCCGCCCCCGCTGCTACTCAGGTCAACTGGACCAAATCCACGGTGACGAACTTGATGCTGCAAGAGTATGTGAACTGCGGCGAGCTCCCTCTCTAAGATGAGATTCACTGGCGTGCTGCTAGAGAAGAAATCCGCCCCAGCCCCAAAGAAGGTGAAGTGGTGGTTTTCCTCGACCACGTTCAGCGCGGCCTTCGCCCCCCGGGTTCTCTGTTTTTTCGCCGGGTCTTGAAGTACTACGGCCTTAGGCCTCAAGACATCGCGCCCAACTCCATGTTGAACATTAGCAACTTTGTAGTGTTTTGTGAAGATTATCTGCAAATGGCTCCAAGCCTCGAGCTGTTCCTTGAATTCTTCTACTGCAACCCATCTCGCAAGGACCAAGTACTCCCATATGGTGGAGTTGCGATCCAGCGCCGAAGGGAATGCGATTTCCCGGCTCTTCTTCTAGCCAGCCATCCCAAGGGGTGGCAAAACACATATTTTTACTGCAAGGATACCTCACCAGAATCTGATGACGCCCGTTACCTGGCTTTCCGGAACTCGGGCTTAACATATGAAGCCGAAATGAACGGTTATGCCGATGACGCCGAGCGGGTCAAGCTCGAGCCCACCCTTCGCCCGGCCAGAGCTTTACTCGCCCATGGCCTCAAGGGCATAGATCTGGTTAAGTGCTGGATCGGTTGGTTCATCCAGCCACTCAGCATCAGGACCCGGCTAATTTGCCAATACACTGGCGAAACCACAGACAATATGCGTTACTCTGAGATGACGCTAACTGATGATCAGCTCGTGAAGAATGCCAAGAGACTGCTTGGCGAAAAGAAAGATGCCATTGCACTGAACGTGTTCGCCCCATTTAGTGCCAAGAACAAACCCCCCACGGTAAAGCCAATACTCAATCAATTTTGCTTACTTTAACCCGGTAAACTCATCCATAGACTGTTACTTATTATGACTGGTTTTTCTCAGGACTATAAGTGGTGGAGCGTGGATTTTACCCCTACATCCTCTCCTGATGGGGAGGACACAGAAAGTGAAGACGACGAAGAAGAAGAAGAAGGTGAGCTAGACTCCGTAGGCCGGCTCTTCCTCCAGTTGATTAACAACGAAGTGTCCAACAAGGACACCTCTACTGATAACCTGTCAAATTTTATTCCAGGCCCCACTGACCCGGCTTCTGACGTAGCGCCGGGTCCCCAAACTGCTGCACCTACACAGAAGAGGACCCGGGCCACCATTGCCAAGGTACCACCTTCTCTTTTCTCAATTTTCATGACGAACTTATCTCAAACATAAGCATAAACATAGGAAAAGGAAGCTGAGAAGAGGCTGAGGCGAACAAGAGACGCCGAACCCGGTCTTCTACAAGCCAAGCTTCCCTGAGCCCAGGTATCCCTCAACGCTCTTTATCAAGTTGGGCCAAATCCATCCAGAAGACGCCCAGCAAACAGTTCCCTTAGCTGGCAAGATCCGGGTTCCTAAACCATCTCGTTTGTCAGATTCCTCCTCGGATGGTGTTAGCACACCCGAGGATTTCCAGATCAACGCCGGGTTAGAAATACTTCACACATCTTTTCCATACCTCTATACTTTACTGTCCCTTTCTTGTTTAACTAAGACACTACCTTGTTCCAGTGCTAGAGCTTTTATGGATGAAGACTCGGAATTTCCTCCCGCGGCGTCTCCTCCTCCAGCAACCACAGAGCCTTCTCCTATGGAGGCACATATTGAGGAACCAGAGGACAAAGACAAACCAACGAAGCAAGCAACCCCCGTGGCTTCTCCAAAAAACATTGTTGATCTAGTGCCAGAATCGTCCCCCGTTGCTCATTTGCCCGGGTTAGGTTCTGGAACCAAAGAAGATGATGTACAAGTTACTGGAACCCGGCACGTTCCAGTACAAAGTGCTCCTGAGACTCTTGCCAAGGTGCCAGCCCCAGATGCTGACCCGACAACTCCTGCCAAGGACAAGAACCCGGCTTCCCCCTCAAATTTACCGGCTCTGGACGCCATGTTCGTTCCAGCACTTTGCGACGAATATTTTTCTCGCCTTGCTCAACACAAGACCCTGGAGACAAAACTGGTCGCCCTAATTCAAAAACGATATCAGGTACCCATTTTTACTTCTTGCCTGTATATTTTCTTGCATAACTATACCCTGAGTAGCCCCCAAGCTCTAAGTTCATCACTTGTGATGAGCTTGGTGCTTACAATATGAATTCCTTAGGTAAAAACTTCAAACCTGTAGCCCCCAAGGCCCGGATTGTCTGTTTACAGCAACCTGGGACTAAAAAACTTTCATCATTTAAAACTTGCCCATTTTCACATCAGAACTTTCAACACTGTAGCCCCCAAGTGCCGGGTTGTGTGCCTGCAGCAACCTGGGACTTCTTTATTACGTTGAACACTTGAACTTCAAACTGAGTTAGATGTTACCATGAGGTAACTAGAATTGTAGGGCAAGACGAAACTGGTGTCCAGGAGTTGGTCTAGCTCTGCGGGGAAGATGTTTTTTACCCAGGTTCAGGTCCCCTCGGTGGAGGATCCCTACGTCCTGCTATAAATCACTATATCATAACAGATTACATGGTGCGCCAATGTCGATTGCCGGGTTTGGATGACTCCGGTACGGGAGCTCTCTTTTGAGCTCTCTCTCTTTTGTCTATTTCCCTCGGATCTGTCTATCTATGACCTAGGAGCCGGCTTATAAAGACATCCGGGTCTCCTAATTGTTTACAACGTAAGTCCGGGTTCTACCCGTACTCAGAGTCCTAGTCTATCTCTTCTAGGTCTACGTATACTCCAAGTCTGGAACTTCATGACTCGTACCGCTTCCGGGTCTTCTGGAACTTTCTTTCTGTAGGCCAGGTTACCGACAAGCTCGCCGGCCCATCAATGTAACCTGGCCCATGATGATGATGGCTGGCCTCGCCCGGCCTCCTGCCTGGCGGGTCATGCTTTCCTCTCCATGGGCCTACCGGGTTATTATTCCCCCATCAGTAGCCCCAGGTTAACTTGGACGTCGGGTTTGGCGTGCTTCTCTTTTAGCTTCAAGCTTTATTTATCAAGTGGAGCCGCCATCCTCGATGTCCGGGTTAACCTTCTGAAAATAAGAAATATGCACAAAACATAAAATCCGGGTTACATTGCTTTCTTTTTAGCTAGGCCAGCCCTCCTTGGCGGTCCATATCATAACCCGGCTGCTTTCTACCGGGTTCATACGCCTCCGGTGTTCTGTTCAACACTTGGTTTATAATATCAATCAACCTCCTGAAATAAAATAAGTAAATATTTAATGGGAGAAAACCCAGGTTATACTTGGCAGGCCATCTCATCTTGGAGGTCCAATTTATAACAAGGCCCTTTCCTCCTGGGTTCATATGCCTCCAGGTTTATCTCAAGAGCATCCAGCAAACCTGCCAGGAATATTTCAACATTTTCTTTTGTGGGTCCTCTGACCCGGTTTTTTTATAGAGCCTACTCATACGGAGGCTATGCTGAAGGATGCTCCAGGTTCCTACGATCCAATCTTGATGAAGCCTACTCACATGGAGGCTATCTTTCAAGACCCGGCTTTTGAAGACCCGGCGCAAATACCTCCAGCTTTACCAGCTCTCAAGAACATTAACCTCGATTTTTCTCACGTATATAACCTGTAGCCCCCCAAGCTCCGAGTTTATCACCTCGCGATAACTTGGTGCTTGATGAATGAATATAAAACTTCGAACCGTGTAGCCCCAGAGTGCCGGGTTGCTTGCCTGCAACGTCCTGGGACTTCCACATCTTGTACCTCTGAATGAAATTTTGAACTTCAAATACTGTAGCCCCCAAGTGCCGGGTTGTGTGCCTGCAGCAACCTGGGGACTTCTTCACTATATTTCAAATTTTAGCTTCAAACTGAGTAGCCCCCAAGTGCCGGGTTAGCTGTCCACAGCCAGCTGGGACTTTGATAATCTGTCTTGGATAAACTTTTGACTAGTGTAGCCCCCAAGTGCCGGTTAGCTGTCCACAGCCACCTGGGACTCCACTCAAAACATCTCTGATAAAAACTCGATAGTGTAGCCCCCAAGCGTCGAGGTGTACGCCTGCAACAGCTCGGAGCTTGTTTCTTCAATATTTATATCACCTTAGAATATTTCAACTCTTGTAGCCCCCAAGTGTCAGTTCGTTCGCCTGTAACAACTCGGAGCTTGGTTTGTCTTTCAACTTCAAATACGGCAACTCATACACCTGTAGATTGATCACAGCACTGGCAAAGCCGGCCATGGACGCAAATGATGAAGACCCGGCCATGCTGAGCAGAACCGGCAGTGTTGAGGCAAGGCTGAAACGGACATGTATAATCTTTCGTAAGCCGGCTGTTTCTTCTTTCTGTTTTCTTCACTCATGCCCAACATGCATATTCTCATAACCAGGCAGCAACTCCATCTGATTTCTAATTAACCATGTCCGACTGATACTGGAAAAGCTGTTGGAAAAGCTGTTGTAAAATGATTTCTTCAAGTTCAGACTTCCCTTTTGTTTGACCGTGCTCACTTTTCCATTAACTGGGTTTTGTACGTATCTGGCTTGCACTTTAATCATCCCATGCATGTGAGAGCCCTCCAACACTGTCTGATTCAAACTCAGCAGCCTGCATCCGTGCCATCCGCTTTCCCTCGATTTTCACTGAGACGTATAATCGCTGATTGATCATCCGATATTCCTCTTGTCGATTTGTTTACGTGACCTTCCTACAGCTGATTTGGTCGTGCAAGTTTTCTTGGCTTGCATGCATCTGTACTTTACTGGCGATCAAGCTGTTGTAACTTTTGTTTCTTCCATCCGTGCTTTAATTGACTCGCAAGACCATTAGTAGCATCCTGCTTATCTTTATCTCTTCTTGATTCACTTGATAACTGCTGAACCGGACATGCACGCCTTGATATCCACGTGAATTGCTAGTAGCACTCCATATAACATCTTTTGTTTTGAGTCGCCAGCCGCAGCACACATCATCACATCCTAGACAAGAAATTCCTTTTACTCTTTTTGGCGAGAGACAATAGCACGTGATCTTATTACTTTTAACATGAAACTTTTCTGACTTCCCAGATACCAAACTTGATGACCCGGCTTCTACTGCCGGGTTATAGATTAATCCTGCAAGAAATTTCCCTTAGGCATAAAACAACATTATACAGCATGATAAACTTGTAATAAATTAATAACATATGAATATTTATGCTGATGGTGTACATGCACCTGAGGGTTTGCTTTTTTGATGAACGTGATATGTCGTTCTGCAAATCCCTTTGGTTTAGATGACCCTTTTGGTTTCTATAAACTGTAAGCCGGCTTTCGCATGGATTTTCACTGTTGCGACCTCTCTGTTAAAGACAGGGTCAGTCAAGTCCCAGTGGGTCTCATGACTGATTGAATTTACTGGTACGCAATCAGGCCATAATTGCGTTTCACATCGAGTTTAAGTTTAGATAACCAAGAATACAGTGACTCTGAATTTGGCCGGGTCATGGGATTGCAGCTGTACCAATAACTGATAATCAGCCCCATGACCAAAGTGGCTTATATGCCGGGTCTTGAGTTTGTAACTGCGCTATTCGAGCGATCAGCCCCCAAGACCCAATATGCACAATGTTGCGAAGCACTCCTGGGCATGCTAACCGAAGTTGCGAAACACTCCTGGGCACGCTAACAATCTGCAAATAATTAAAGTCGGGGGATGTTTCATGGATTTTCCATGTCTTCAACCCAACAATTGATAACTGAAAAATAACTGAAGCCGGGGGATGTTTCATGGCAAGATCCATGTCTTCAACCCAACCATTGATAACTGAAAAATAACTGAAGCCGGGGGATGTTTCATGGCAAGATCCATGTCTTCAACCCAACCATTAATAACTGAAAAATAACTGAAGCCGGGTGATGTTTCATGGTAAGATCCATGTCTTCAAAACCATTGATAACAGGGAGACCTGGATTTTAGGATTCGCCCCTCTGAATGATAAATATTTGGCACGCTCTTGGCGTTAATCGATGTACAAGCCAGAGTATGACGATTGAGCCGGAATAATGATAATGAATAAGCCGGAGTACGGTGATAGATCTGAAAAGATGATGAATGATATATAGACCAGCGATTGAGCCAAATGAGGATAATGAATAATGAATAAGACATGAGCCGGCGATTGAGCTAGATTGATGACAGTAAATAATGTATAGACCGGCAATTGAGCCAGGATGATAATGATAAATAAGGCATGAGCCGGCGATTTGAACCGGAGCACATCGATGACACTTTAATAGCAACCTTGTTATCTAAGAAATCCATTGCAAGCAATAGATAGCTCGACTTTGATAAACCATTGCGAGTGATAAACAACTCGACTTTGAAAGTTTCCTGCAATTTTTTGGATGATCTTTGTAATTTCCTTATAAACAATATATTTAACTCTCAGGATTGACTCAGATTTAATTGACTGAATAAAGTAAAACATGAAATTTAAACATAAATGCAACTTAGCTTGTTTTGTCCTGTGTTGAAGATGCAGCGTGAATGCACAGAAGGGCAACCACGATGAGACTAAAGGCGTCCACATTATTGAAGGAGCCGGGTCATCGTCGCTTGAAGCAGGCTCGCGGCCGGGTCATCATCGCCTGAAGCCGGCTCGCGACCGGGTTTCCTTGATCGATGCTCTTGCACTTTTACATCTTTTTGTTTTCATTGTTACGTGAGCTGCTTTTTTTCATGCATGATCACGCAACAAGCCAACTAAATCCAATTTTTTTTTTCAAAAGATGATCAGATGCATGAGGGTCGCACTCGAGGCAACCCTCCGGATCACTTTCTTCAAAACAAGCAGCAATATACACAAGGAGCACTCAAGGGCCACTCTCCGGTTGCTGTAACTTTTTCTTTGGGATTTGATCCACTGCGATGGTACACTTTGGCACTGATTTTTCTTTACGCTGGCCACACCGGAATCTAACTCGAATAGTACACGAAGCAAATTTTCATCTGATCATAACCCAGCCTCGGCGGCGTTTTTTGTTTTTCTTCTATCATCTTGGAAACCGTATCTCACATGGACTGTTTATCCACGTTGAGGGCTAGTGCTACTCGATTTGCTTTTTCCTTCTCCATCCATACGTGACTTTGCTTCTGTCGAGCTGTCTTTCCTTGCTGCATCAATACGTATTGCGTACACATGCAAAAAGCAAACCGGTCGGCTCTTTGCCACGTCCAGGTTGACATGTTTGTTTGCGCTGCTCGTTGAAAAACAGAACACGCTATCCGGACTTGAGTAGAACTCGCCGTAACTTCCGACCTTCGAACTGTCGGGATAGGATCCGATCTGGTCGGCCTTCTATGACCCCGTAATTTCTTGATATTCCCGATCCAGCTGATCCTGGCTGCATGCAATTCAATCAGACCCTGCTCGCAAACGATGCGGGACCTGTCCGCCGGCCGCGCTTGACATGACTTTGTTGACGATGACGCCAATCTCTGCTATTACTGGCTCTCCCGGTCTTGTTTCTCCATGACCGGGTTTCTTTTTCCTCTTCTGGCGAATCTATTTCCGGCTCTTAGCCGAAACCATGGATGATACGATCTTTCTTCGCCGACGGCGATTTTCTCCATCCCTCGCAGCACTTCTCCCTTGATGAGGACACACTTGGACGCAAGCCACACGGTGGGCGCCAACTGTCGTGGGGTAGATAACACGGCAGATGTTACCATGAGTTAACTAGAATTGTAGGGCAAGGCGAAACTGGTGTCCAGGAGTTGGTCTAGCTCTGCGGGAAGATGTTTTTTACCTAGGTTCAGGTCCCCTCGGTGGAGGATCCCTACGTCCTGCTATAAATCACTATATCATAACAGATTACATGGTGCGCCGATGGCGATTGCCGGGTTTGGATGACTCCGGTACGGGATCTCTTTTTTGAGCTCTCTCGCTTTTGTCTATTTCCCTCGGATATGTCTATCTATGACCTAGGAGCCGGCTTATAAAGACATCTGGGTCTCCTGATTGTTTACAAGGTAAGTCCGGATTCTACCCGTACTCAGAGTCCTAGTCTATCTCTTCTAGGTCTACGTATACTCCAAGTCTGGAACTTCATGACTCGTAACGCTTCCGGGTCTTCTGGAACCTTCTTTCTGTAGGCCAGGTTACCGACAACCTCGCCGGCCCATCAATGTAACCTGGCCCATGATGATGATGGCTGGCCTCGCCGGCCTCCTGCCTGGCGGGTCATGCTTTCCTCTCCATGGGCCTACCGGGTGATTATTCCCCCATCAACTCTGCACTTGGAGTATCAACCTAACCCATTTACTTTTCACGCAGGTAACCACACGAAGGGCCATCAAGACCTTTTCTGGCGCCGTTGTGGGGTAACTACGTGAAGTGCCATCAGTTATTTATGATCTTGCACGCTTTCCGTTACTAGTAGATGCTTTGGCCAATTAGATGGTTATAACTCCAAGAGAGAGTATTTATGCTAGATAGTTGGTTCATGCCCCTGGTAATCTGGGGGAGTGACAATAACTTCTAAGATTGTGTATGTGCTGTTGCCATTAGGGATAAAATAACCGATTCTTAGCTTAAGGGTCCGCCGTTAGGTCTAATGCATTTGTTTACTTTACGCACATTAATTAATGCAATTATCCGTTGCTTGCAACTTAATACCAACGGGGAACTCGGTATGACAACCTGGCGGTGGATTATTAGTCATAGACTTTGTTGGATAACGGTCTATGTATTTTGTCGTAATGCCCACATGAATATCATAGTAATCATCATGTTATATATATGCATTGTTATGCGCTCAATATTTTGTCAATTGCCCAACTGTAATTTGTTCACCTAGCATGTTAGTTATCTGTTATGGAGAGACACCACTAGTGAACTGTGGACCCCGGTCCATTCTTTTACACTGATAATACAACCAACTGCAAACACTGTTCCTTTTCATTCTCTGCAATTTACTACTGTTTTCCACACTATACGTTTAATCCTTTGTTTTCAGCAAGCCGGTGAGATTGACAACCTCACTGTTTCATTGGGGCAAAGTAGTTTGATTGTGTTGTGTGCAGATTCCACGTTGGCGCCGGATTCCCTGGTGCTGCGCCGTGCCATATTCCACCACCAACAACCTTCCGAAGCGATTTCTTGCTCCTACTGGTTCGATTAAACCTTGGTTTCATACTGAGGGAAAACTGCTTCTATACAGCATCAAACCTTCCTCTTGGGGTCTCCCAGTGAACGTGTGATCCACGCAATCAAGCATATTTTCTGGCGCCGTTGCCGGGGAGCAGAAGCACTTCGGTTCAGCAATCTCCTTGCCTTCCTTCCACACGCCATATTTTCTGACGCCATATTGGGAAGCAAGAGGATTTCTGCAAGGGGAGTTTCACGCTTCCAATCTCTTTACTTTGTTATTGTCTTGCTTAGTTTATTTTTATTTAGTCTTGTTTGCTTTATTTATCAAAAACACAAAAAATTAGTTACTTTTATTTTCAAGTTGTTATCTTTCTGTTTTGTTTTAATTTTGCTAAAATGAGTACCCCTGAAATTGAAGTTCGGTCCTTTAAGCAACAAGGTGGAGAAAGTTTAAAAGATGCTTGGTATAGGATCAGTGATGCTCACCGTAGATGTGCTAAAAAATATTCTACCATGATCCTTCTTAGAAATTTTTATGTTGGTATCACTAGTTGGTATCGGTATGTTCTAGATACTCTGACAGGAGGCAACTTTCTGGGGACTCCTGCTTTGGAAGCACGCAATATAATTGAAAGTTTGGTAGGAACACCACTTATTAATGATCTTAAAATTGAGACTACTTTGGAAGATGTTATAAAAAAATTGGAGTCCATGGAGAAAAACTTGCCGGATTTGCTTGGTAGTTCTAGCAAAGTTAATGAATCACTGGAGATCTTAATAAAAGAATTGCTATTTTAGAAGCTAGCACTGGCCATGATAATCAAAACTTCAGGATAGGTGAATTAGAGGATACTCTAAGTTCAACTTTCTCCTCTATCAAGTTTAAAAAGCAGAAAGCTTTTGTGGGGAAAGAGCAAAAATTCATGTATGTTCGAAAAGTGCCTCAACCAAAACCCCCTAATGTGCTTAAAACTGATAAAATTGAGGGTGAATCACATAATGAATTATTTAAATTTGCTTCCCAAGAATTACCTGAACCAAAAATGCCTATTGTTACAAGCTGTGTTTTTAGGAAGTTTTTGATGATGTTGATGCTTCATCACTTGGAAACACTTGATTCTTACTTTCTGCGCCTAGCTGAAAGGCGTTAAAGAAAAGCGCTTATGGGAGACAACCCATTATTTTATTTCTGCAATTTTTCTTTTTTTGAGTCAAGGAGTTGTTTACTTCTGTAACAATTCCTTTGTATCTTTATTTTATCGCATTGTTGTGCCAAGTATTGCCTCTAATAGGAAGATGATGCTAGATTTGGATTTCTGCGCAGGAACAGATTTCTGCTGTTCACCGTTTTAATTCTGTAAAATCACAGAAAAATTATTTAAATCTGAAATTTTTGTGCGTGATCCTCAGATATGTACGCATCTTTCGTTAGTTTAAAGTTTTTCGATCTGAGCAACGTAAGTGCCTCGAAAAAATTCGTCTTTGCGGACTGTTCTGTTTAGACAGATTCTGTCTTTTATTTTTCGCATTCTCTCTTTTACTAGTGTTGAGTGGAATTCTTTTTTAGGGTGAAGAGCTTCACATAACATCAGTGGCAGTAGCTAATGTTAAAAGTAACGGTCATGTTTGTGTCCTTATAGAACATGTGAGTTTTTGATTGTGCACTAACCCTCTAATGAGAATTACTTTGAGTTTGGTGTGGCGGAAGTTTTCAAGGGTCAAGAGAGAAGGATGATATAATGTGATCAAGAAGAGTGAAGAGCTTAAGCTTGGGGATGCTCCCATGGATCACCCCAGCAATTTCAAGAAGACTCAAGCGTCTAAGCTTGGGGATGCCCAAGGCATCCCCTTCTTCATCAGCAACTTATCAGGTCATCTCTAGTGAAACTATATTTTAATTCTTTCACATCATATGTGCTTTACTTGGAGCGTCTGTGTGCTTTTATTTTCAGTATTTTATTTTTTTATGGTCAACTTGATTGGACCCCAGCATTCTTGATTGGGAGAGAGACACGCTCCGCTTTTTCATATGAATACTCCTATTCTTCACTTATACTTGTTGAGTATTCTTGTCTAGCTATTGCTATGCTTTTAGCTCCTGTTTTTCATGCATCTCTTATTCAGAGCTGTTAGTTCTTTTAAAGAAAGTACTCTCTTGCTTCACTTATAATTGTTTGGAGAGTTTATGTTGAAATAAATTGATTGGTGTTTGGTTGGAACAGAAAATGTTGCATGTGGTAGATGGTACTCTTGTAGATCGCTGTATTGGATAATTTGATACTTGTCAATTGTTTTGAGTTATCAAGTAGTTCATGTTTAAGCTTTTGTATCATGTAGTTAAAACCTATTAATGAAGAACTACCGTAAAGCTCGTTGAAATTTGGTTTGCATGATTGGTATCTCTAAGGTCTAGATATTTTCTAGTAAAAGGGTTTGGTTAACAAGGAAGACAGTGTAGAGTCTTATAATGCTTGCAATATGTTTTCATATAAGCCTTGCTGTGTCGGTTGATATCCTGTGTTTGCTTCAAATAACCTTGCTAGCCTAAACTCTGTACTGAGAGGGAATGCTTCTCGTGCATCCAAAACCTTGAGCCAAATCCATGCCATCTGTGTCCACCATAACTACCTATATGTGGTATTTCCTTGCCATTCCAAGTAAATTTTTCATGTGCTACCTTTAAACTATTCAAACTTTATTACTCCTATTTTGTGTCAATGTTTACCAAGCTCATGAGGACGGGGTGGATGTCTTTATGTCAACTGTCAAACAGACTTTACCACCGGACTAGCGGCATATACATCCGCTTATCCATTAATTTTGCAAAAAGAGCTGGCAAATGGGGTGCCCAGTCCCAATTAATTACAACTTTAACCGCTTAATTCTCTTCACATTTTTGCCCTGATTTATCAGTCAAGCAATGACAAACAGTGAAATATCTGCATGTGTAAACAAAAGAGAAAGAGGGATGATCTGCCTTGCTGGTAGAAATAACGTCCTTCATGGGAGCCGCTCTTAAAAGTCTGGTTGGCAGGGGTCATATTGTACTTTCCATTTTCTGATTCGTTGACAATTAACAAACACCTCTCAAAACTTATTTTTACTCTCTATATGATTTCAAAAACTTAAAAAGCTCTAGCACATGATTTAATCCCTGCTTCCCTCTGCGAAGGGCCTTTCTTTTACTTTTATGTTGAGTCAGTTTTCCTACTTCTTTCTATCTTAGAAGCAAACACTAGTGTCAACTTTGGTGCAACAATTTTTATATGCTGTATATTGCACTTATTATATGCTTTGTGTTGACAAATATCCATGAGATATATATGTTGAAAGTTGAAAGCAATTGCTGAAACTTAAATCTTCCTTTGTGTTGGTTAAATACCTTTTACTTAGAATCTATTGCTTTATGAGTTAACTCTTATGCAAAACTCTTGATGCTTGTCTCGAAAGTACTATTCATGAAAAGTTTTTGCTTATATGATTCAGTTGTTTGCTCATTATCTACTTGCTAGCAAACTATAGACCATTGACCTGGATCACTTCATTCATAACATGTGCTTTACATATTATTTGATCAAGATTATGATTGTAGCATGTCACCTCAGAAATTATTTTGTTTTTATCGTTTTACCTACTCGAGGACGAGTAGAACTAAGCTTGGGGATGCTTGATACGTCTCAAACGTATCTATAATTTCTGATGTTCCATGTTGATATTATACCAATTGTTACATGTTTTATATACACTTCATAGCATTTTTATGCATTTTCTGGGACTAACCTATTAACAAGATGCCACAGTGCCAGTTCCTGTTTTCTGCTGTTTTTGTATTCCAGAAAAGCTAGTCTGGAAATATTCTCGGAATTGGACGAAACTTGGACAGAACCTCCTATTTTTCCAACACGAAGACGGAGTCCAGAGGAGACACGGAGGGGAGCCACGTGGCGCCCACACCATGGGGCCGCGCGGGCCCCCCTGCCGCGCCGTGGGGTGGTGTGGGGCCCTCGTGGCTCCGCAGCCGCCGCCCTTTCGCCTATTTATTCCTCCCGACGCGAAAACCCTAATACCCGAGCCATTATCCACGAAAAGTTCCAGAGACGCCGCCGCCGTCAACCCTAGCTCGGGAGGGTTCAGAAGCTCTTCCCGGCACCCTGCCGGAGAGGGGAATCATCACCGGAGGGCTCTACATCACCATGCCTGCCTCCGGAGTGATGCGTGAGTAGTTCATCCTTGGACTACGGGTCCATGGCAGTAGCTAGATGGTTGTCTCTCCACTTTATGCTATCATGTTTAGATCTTGTGAGCTGCCTATCATGATCAAGATCATCTTATTGTAATGCTACATGTTGTGTTTGCTGGGATCCGATGAATATTGAATACTATGTCAAGTTGATTATCAATCTATCTTATATGTTATTTATGATCTTGCATGCTTTCCGTTACTAGTAGATGATTTGGCCAAGTAGATGCTTGTAACTCCAAGAGTGAGTATTTATGCTAGATGGTGGGTTTCATGTCTCCGGTAATCTGGGAGAGTGACAATAACTTCTAAGATTGTGGATGTGCTGTTGCCACTAGGGATAAAATAACCGATGCTTAGTGTCGTGGGGATAATCACGGCAGATGTTACATGAGGTAACTTGAGATTGGGGCAAGGCGACTCTGGTGTTCAGGACATTTGTCTAGCCCTACGAGGGAGAAGATTTTTTTACCCAGGTTCAGGTCCCCTCGGTGGAGGATCCCTACATCCTGCTATAAATCACTATATGATAATATGTTACATGGTGCGCCAATGGCGATGATTACCGGATTATAATGACTCCGGCGTGGGAGCTCTCTCTTGAGCTCTCTCTACTTTGTCTATCTTATTTGGCCTACTGATATGTGACCTAGGAGCCTGCTTATATAGATGGCTAGGTCTCCTGGTCGTACAAGTTAAAAACTAGGTTATACGGAGTCCTAATCTTAGTCCTTCGTGATCTCCAAGTCTTGAGTCCAACTTGTACAAGGATGCCGGTCATCCAGAATCTTCCTTCTATGACATCTTCCGAAACTGGGTTATCCTGAAGCTGGGTTATCTCCTGACCGGGTGATCCTCTAGCCGGGTGATCTTCTTGTTGCCGAGTGATCTTCTTTCTAGCCGGGTGATCTTCTTGTTGCCGAGTGATCCTCTAGCCGACTGATCCTCTGGCTGGGTCATCCTCTGGCCGACTGATCCTCTGGCCGACTGATCTTCAGGCCGACTGATCTTCTGGCTGGGTGATCTTCTGGCTGGGTGATCTTCTTTACTTGTCTCGGGTATACCGGGTTATTATCCCCCAACAGTAGTCCCCAAGTTTGACTTGAATAAGCTCATCGATCGCTTCACTTGATAATCTTGATCTTGACATGATTACTTGAGGGCAGCTACTGATGGGTTTATTCGAGTTAAACTCCTGAAAACATAATAACCATTAAATAAGATGTGGTCCGGGTTTATGTTATCAGACCAGCTCCTTTGGCGGTTCATTTCATAACCCAGCTTTTCATTTATCTCCCACTCTAAAATGCCTCAAGATCTCTCCACGCTGTTCTGGCACTTCTCATTTTTCCAATATTGAACTCCAGAAACATCAATCTGATAGTTATCCTTTTAGCCGGTCAAATCAGAATCTCTAAGTCATATTCTTTAATAGCTTCTTCAGGCTCTAGCGACGAACTTTCTCGTGACTTTGTAGTCAATACCGGGTAATGTTTTTGTCTTTAATCAACATCTTTATGCATTTTATGCCTTCAACTTTTTTCCTTCACTTGTACTTACTTCTTCTTTCTTTATCACCAAAAGCAACACTTAACGGGGCAAGCCCTCCCATTGCTGAGGAGGATAACATAGAAACCATCCCTGAGTAGAATAATGTGCCTGCTGCCAAATCCGACTGATAATATGGAAGTGGAAATACCTTCCGCTCCCCCAAATCCGACTGATAAGATGTAAGTGGAAATGCCTTCTGCTCCCCGAATCCGACTGATAAGATGTAAGTGGAAATGCCTTCTGCTCCCGAATCCGACTGATAAGGACAAAACTTCCTTGACGCCACATTATGGCAATATGAATTTTGAAGGCCTGCTCTCTTTTCTCCATATATTACATACCAAACCTAGTCCCCAAGTATCGAGTAAACTGTCCTCAGTCACTCGGTACTTGTAAATATGTATCTTTGTTCAACTTCGAAAACTTCAAAATACCCCAGTCCCCAAGTTCCGGGTTATTAGTCCACGATAACCTGGGACTTGTTATTATCTGTTACCAATACTGCAATCTCTGTAGCTTTATGTAACTTTAAACTTTCAAATCCTCATAACCCCCAAGTTCCGGGTGATCAGTTTACAATCATCTGGAACTTTGAGAAATTGCTTTAATTATAATCTGCAACTTTTCAAAACATACCAGTCCCCAAGTGCCGGGTGATCTGCTTCTTCAGTCATCCGGAACTTGTACAAATGCACCTTTATATCTTCTTTTACTTTATATCAACTGGACTTACTTGCCATTTCCGATTGAAATATATTTCAGTCCCCATGTATCCGATATACTCTTCATATATTTGAAATTTATGACTGATATCTAACCTTCTTTCAATCTTTCCTCTTCATATACTGTAACCCCCAAATACTGGGTTATTAGTTCATGATAACCTGGGACTTGATTTTGAACTGACATCAACATTGTACACTTTTGAGTTACCATACACCCCAGGTACCGGGTGATATGTCAACAATCATCTGGTACTTAAAAAATTACTCCAATCCTCAAACTATAACTTTGAAAATATGGCAGTCCCCAAGTACCGGGTAATCTGCTTGTCAGTCATCCTGAACTTGGATAAATATACTCTTACGTTACCTCTTGCATAATATCAACCGGACTTACTTGCCGTTGTGGACTGAAATTTATTTCAGTCCCCATGTTTCTGAATTGCTTTTCTCATATACTTGAAATTGTTGACTGACATCTTATCATCTTTCACTCTTCCTTCTTAACCCAGAATTATATTGCTCATCATGATGAAATACTCTCCCAGATTATCCAGCACAGAAAAAGGCTGTCATTCCAAGCTCCTCCACTTCAATAATCCCTGCTCCAAGTCATGCTCCTACTCCAACATAAGTTGCTATAGATAGGCCGACTGATGATACAGAAAAAATTCCAGGAGAGCCAATTCATGCTGAACATCAGTCCCAGTCCAGGAAACCTGATGATAACCCGGCCAATGCTGAAGATCCTCCTTCAAAGGAGATGGAAACTGATAACCCGGCTTCTTGAGCCATGTTATAAACTTTTGTCTTATCCTGCATAAAAAACAATCATTCGGCCCCATGGACATTGTAATATGCTCAGCAATACTTTAAATTTGATAATGCGTCTGTGCACTTTTGATACACTCTCTCTTATGTAATAACTATACTTTCATGGTTTAGATGACCCTTTTGGTTTATCTTTAGCATCTATCAGTCGGCTTTCACATGACTTTCTCTGTTGCCTCCTCTAAATAATTATACTGATGGTGTACATGCACCCTGAGGATTTGCTTTTTTCATGAACATGATATGTCGTTCTGCAAATCCTTTTGGTTTAGATGACCATTTTGGTTTCTTTAACTATGAGCCGGCTTTCGCATGGATTATCTCTGTCGCAACTTTTCTGATAAAAACAGGGTCAGGCAAGTCCCAGTGGGCCTCATGACTGATTGAATTTACAGGTGAGCAATCAGGCCATATAAGTGCGAGTCACATCGAGCTCAATAGTAAGATAACCAAGAAAATAATGGCTCTAAAATTGGCCGGATCATGAGATTGTAGCTGTACCTTTTCATAAGCAATCAGCCCCCATGACCAAAATGGCTTATTTGTCGGGTCTTGAGTTTGTAACTGCGCTATTCAAGCGATCAGCCCCCAAGACCTAAAATTTACAATATTGCGAAGCACTCCTGGGCAGCGCTAACCGAAGTTGCGTAGCACTCTTGGGCTAAGTTAGTTCATTACTGCAAAGCACTCTTGGGCATCACTAAACGAAGTTGTGTAGCACTCTTGAGCTAAGCTATCAATTTACTATAAAGCACTCCTGGGTATCGATAACCGAAGTTGCGTAGCACTCTTGGGCTATATATATTTTTTTTTTGCAAAACACTCTTGGACATCACTAACCGAATTTGCGTAGCACTCTTGGGCTAAGCTAAATCTCTCACCATGTTGCGCAACGCTCTTGGGCCACGCTAATCAGAGTAATATAACTGGTGCTATACATAATAGAATCATAGTGTAATATGAGCAAGGCTGAGAGATGTTTCACGTGTTTTTCCTCTAATAGGTGGTAGGATCCATGTCTTCACTCAACTTTTACTAACTTGACTGAATGAAATTTAAATAAACATGCGACTTAGCTGATTTTGTTTTCCTGCGTTGATGACATTGTGAGGAAGCGCAGATTGTCGGCCATGATGATTGCGTTGCTATAGAAACCGGCCGGCAGCCGGGTCATCATTGGTCAGTGAAGCCAGCACACGTCCGGGTCATCGATTATTGCCTCGCGAAGCTATCTGCAACCGGCTAATTACCGGGTTATTGATTCTTGACTAACCCAGCGGCGGCCGGGTTGTTGTTGATGACTGGGCTGCTAATCACCCGTCTTTCTTCTTCTCTTTCTTTGGTAGTCTTGCAAACCGTGCCACACATGGATCGATTGATCCACGTGATTGCTTGTGTTCCACTCGGTCCGATTGGTTGGCTGGTTTCTTTTCTTTTTTTCCGTCTTGGTTTAGCCCACATACGTGAAATTTATGGAGCGAAGAAGCAAAGCCTGCTACTCCAATTTTTCTATGTCCTCTGTATTTGCTCCAATGATCATACACGCTGACCTCCGAGCAGGCATCTACTCTTTCATTTTCCTTTCCACGCGAGATGAATCACCCGGCTTTCTTCTATTGATGAAGATCTGTCCATAGTGCTTTGATAAGCTATATGCATGCAATCTGCTGCCGGGTCCCACGCATGACTGATCTGCCGGCTCCCATTAGGATACGAGTCCTCTTTTACTTTTTCTAGCCGGCTTGCTGGTCCATGACCTGCTAATCACACTCGCCTTTTCCTTCCAAAACAAGGAACATACTACTTCTTCGTGAGTACCAACCATGCATGCAAGTTCAACTCTGCGTTTTTTTTAATTTATCCTCCAGTCTCTGATCTATCCGCCATGGTAATCAGCCGGAATTAGAATCAGACTCATATGCCCGTGCAAAGCGAATCTTTGTCTGATCATAACTCGGCTGGGCGTTTCCTTTCTCTTTTTTTTTCTTTTTTTCTTTTTCCGTTGCCTTGGAAACCGAGCTACGTGACCCAGGTTTGCATGCATTAGTACCGGTACTCGGTCTTTGCACTTTCCACGAGCCGAGTTGGACCTTGACCCGGACTCGCATATCTGCTCGAAGTGAATCAAAAAATCGATTGATCATCTGCCGGCGGAACTGTTGCCGGATTGTGCTTGTGTTATTGCGATTCGAATTATTGGATCCAGTAGACGCATCCGGCTGATGTTTGATGATGATGCCTCGTCCTCTGCTATTGCAGACTCTCTAATCTGAGTTCTCCATGGCTAGTCCTTCTATGGCCGGTTCTCGTATCTTCTTTCAGCAAATCTATTTCCAGGTTTCACCCGAAATCTTCGATGATGTCTTCTCCTCGTTGAGCTTCTCCTTGATGAGGAAACACTTGGACGCAGGCCCCACGGTGGGCGCCAACTGTCGTGGGGTTAATCACGGCAGATGTTACATGAGGTAACTTGAGATTGGGGCAAGGCGACTCTGGTGTTCAGTAGATTTGTCTAGCCCTACGAGGGAGAAGATGTTTTTTACCCAAGTTCAGGTCCCCTCGGTGGAGAATCCCTACATCCTGCTATAAATCACAATATGATAATATGTTACATGGTGCGCCAATGGCGATGATTACCGGGTTATAATGACTCCGGCGTGGGAGCTCTCTCTTGAGCTCTCTCTACTTTGTCTATCTTATTTGGCCTACTGATATGTGACCTAGGAGCCTGCTTATATAGATGGCTAGGTCTCCTGGTCGTACAAGGTAAAACTGGGTTATACGGAGTCCTAATCTTAGTCCTTCGTGATCTCCAAGTCTTGAGTCCAATTTGTACAAGGATGCCGGGTCATCCAGAATCTTCCTTCTATGACATCTTCCGAAACTGGGTTATCCTGAAGCTGGGTTATCCTCTAGCCGGGTGATCTTCTTGTTGCCGAGTGATCTTCTTTCTAGCCGGGTGATCTTCTTGTTGCCGAGTGATCCTCTAGCCGACTGATCCTCTGGCTGGGTCATCCTATGGCCGACTGATCCTCTGGCCGACTGATTTTCTAGCAGACTGATCTTCTGGCTGGGTGATCTTCTGGCTGGGTGATCTTCTTTACTTGTCTTGGGTATACCGGGTTATTATCCCCCCAACACTTAGCTTAAGGGTACGCCGTTAGGTCTAATGCATTTGTTTACTTTACGCACATTACTTAATACAATTATCCGTTGCTTGCAACTTAATACCAACGGGGAACTCGGTATGACAACCTGGCGGTGGATTATTAGTCATAGACGCTGTTGGAATAACGGTCTATGTATTTTGTCGTAATGCCCACATGAATATCATAGTAATCATCATGTCATATATATGCATTGTTATGCGCTCAATATTTTGTCAATTGACCAGCTATAATTTGTTCACCCAGCATGTTAGTTATCTTTTATGGAGAGACACCACTACTGAACTGTGGACCCCGGTCCATTCTTTTACACTGATAATACAACCAACTGCAAACACTGTTACTTTTCATCCTCTGCAATTTACTACTGTTTTCCACACCATATGTTTAATCATTTGTTTTCAGCAAGCCGGTGAGATTGACAACCTCACTGTTTCGTTGGGGCAAAGTAGTTTAATTGTGTTGTGTGCAGATTCCACGTTGGCGCCGGATTCCCTGGTGCTGCGCCGTGCCATATTCCGCCACCAACAACCTTCTGAAGCGAGTTCTTGCTCCTACTGGTTCGATTAAAACTTGGTTTCATACTGAGGGAAAACTGCTTCTATACTGCATCATACCTTCCTCTTGGGGTCTCCCAGCGAACGTGTGATCCACGCAATCAGGCTCCCCTTGTGTCGAATCAATAAATTTGGGTTTTACTTCCCTCGAAGACTGTTGCGATCCCCTATACTTGTGGGTCATCAAGACTATTTTCTGCCGCCGTTGCCGGGGAGCATAGCTCTATTTATAAGCTCACCTGAGAGTGATATTGTTCGCTGCAATTTATTCATCATGGCTAAACCTCGTGATGAGAAGGTCCGTGTACTTCCATCCACTACAAGGAGAGGTACAACTCTGAGTACCTCTTTTGCTCTTGATTCACCTACTGTTATGAGTCAACTTATTACACCACCACATGCACATGCTTCATGTGCTGCTACTTCTGCTGAATCTGAAAATATTTCTGATAGTTTTGATGATGCTTCTACTGTGCTTGATGAGAGTGGTTCATTAGTTCCTTTTCTAGATGCTACAATTGCTAGATCTAGACTAAATGAAAATGCTGAAACACCTAATGAAAGTCCCATTACACCTGTTAGTTCACCTGAATTAAGAGAACATACTAGTGATGATCTCGAAGAAACTTATGTTGAACTTAATGATGAATTTATTGAAGAATGCAATGCTTCTAAAGATGCCAGTGCTATTAAAAACCTTCTTACAAGACGTGCTGTTAATTACAAACTGTCTCCTGATGCTAAGTTTGCTACATCCCCCATAAATATTAGAGATAAGGATTATGATTTCTCTTTGGACTTATCACATATATCTATTGTTGGGAAAGAACCTTTCCGAGGTACTGAAAATGAAAGTGCTATACAACACATGAATGAGCTTTCTACTTTGAGTAGTTTGTTCTCTGATGATATTAAGAAACATAGTTACTTGTTACTAAAATTTCCCCTTTCTCATTGAATGATGAAGCTAAAACTTGGTTTAATAATCTGTCTCCGGGATCTATTGAGAGTCCTATTGGTTTAGTTAATGTCTTCTTTCAGAAATATTTTCCTGCTAGTGCTCAACATGCTGCCTTGCAGAGAATATTTAACTTTAAACAAACCGAAGGAGAGAAAATGCCTGAATCTTGGGCAAGGTTTTGTTCTTTAATTAGAGCTCGGCCTGGACACTGATACGTCTCAAATGTATCTATAATTTTTGATATTTCATGCTTGTTTTATATCAATGTCACATGTTTTATATACACTTTATATCATATTATGACATTTATTGGACTAACCTATTAACAAGATGCCACAGTGCCAGTTTCTGTTTATTATGTCTGTGCACTGCAGAAAAGGTCCAAAAATGAAAGTGCTCAGAAAAATCCCAAGAAATTACAGAAATTCTATTTCGCCAGAAGACTCCGGCAGCCAGAAGGACAAGTCTGGGGGAGGCCCACAGCCTCCACGCCAGGCCTCCGCGCGGCCTAGAGGGGAGTGGCACCGAGGGGTGGCGTGCCCATCTCGTGCACCGCCTCGCGACGCCCTTTGGACTATATATTGCCTCCGCGGTGAAAACCCTAAAAGGATCGATGATTTCTCCAGAAAGGTTCCGTAGCTCCGCCGCCACCAAAAACCAAGTTTCGGGGGTCAAAAGTTCCTGTTTCGGCACCCTGCCGGGAGGGGGATTGACCCCCGGAGCCTTCTCCATCGACGCCACCGCCTCCATCATGCTCTGTGAGTAGTTCCCCCATGTACTACGGGTTCTAGCTGTAGCTAGTTGGTAGTCTCTCCCATATACTTCAATACAATGATCTCATGAGCTGCCTTACATGATTGAGATCCATATGATGTAATCGGTCTTGTGTTTGTTGGGATCCGATGAATTGTTACATTATGATCAGTCTATCTATTAAAGTTTGTGAAGTTATTGTTGCTGCAATCTTGTTGTGTTTAATGCTTGTCACTAGTGCACGAGTGGCATGAACTTAGATTTAAGATCTACAATTATTGCTTAGATTGTATCTACAAATTGTTTGCACATGTCTCTGTCCGGAACCCGAGGCCCCAGAGTGACAGCAACTGGGATAACTGGAGGGGATGATTTAGATATGAGGATCACATGTTTTCACTAAGTGCTAATGCTTTGCTCCGGTACTCTATTAAAAGGAGTACCTTAATTATCAGTAGTTTCCCTTGAGGCCCCACTGCAAACGGGCTGGTAGGACAAAAGATGTTATGCAAGTTTCTCATTGCGAGCACGTATAACTATATATGGAAAACATGCCTACATGATTAATAGACTGGATGTTCTGTCTTAATGCTATTTCAATTGTATCAATTGCCCAACTGTAATTTGTTCACCCAACACTTGTTATTGGAGAGTTAACTCTAGTGTAGATAGCAGGGAACCCCGGTCCATTTGCCATCATCATTGCTTTCTGGTCCATATACACGCCATCAAAGTAGTACCAACTATTTTCTGGTGCCATTGCCTCTGTGTTACTGATACTATTGCTCTCATATTACTGCTGCTTTCACATCACGTTTGTTGCTAGTGCTTTTCCAGGTGCAGCTGAATTGACAACTCCGCTGTTAAGGCTTATAAGTATTCTTTGTCTCCCCTTGTGTCGAATCAATAAATTTGGGTTTTACTTCCCTCGAAGACTGTTGCGATCTCCTATACTTGTGGGTCATCAATACTATTTGCTGGCGCCGTTGCCGGGGCATAGCTCTACTCATAAGTTCACCTAGGGAGTACACTCTACTTGTCTCTCTGTTTTTATTTTATTTTGTTTTGTCTAGTTTACTTTTGTCTAGTTTTATTGTGCTTAGTTTATTTCTGTTTAGTTGTGTTTTTCTTAGTTTACTTTTGTACAGTTTACTTTTGTTTAGTTTTGTTTTTTCTTATATACCCGAAAATCCAAAAAAAAAAACTGAAAAATCTAAAAAAAAAACTTTTGCTATGGAAGAACATGCTAGAACCTCTATGTTTATGAAAGCTAAAGAATTATATAAAGTATAGGGAATCAAGAGAGGGTAAAATCATAAGAGGCGTGTTAAAAAAGTTAAATCAAATTGCTGAAATTTTGCTTGAAAGGCATGATATAAATTGTTGCTCTGAATAGGATACTAAACATCTTAAATTTCAATGTGGCTTTAGTAAAGAAATTTTAATTATTAACTATCATTGGAATAACTATATTCATCTTGGATTTGAAGAAGTAGAACAATTTGTTTTACTTATGGGAGCTTCTGAAATAGATTCATTCATGGCTAAAAATTATGAAACTTGTGTTGCTTGTAATAAACTTAAAGAAACGGTCTCTTTATACTTGATTATTGCCTAGAAAATTTCAGCAATAATTGTTATATCATTGATTATAAAGAGAGAGTCATTCATGCACAAGAATGTACTCACAATTTGCAGGAACCTGTGGAAGAAGAAATTGCTGAAGCTGAAAGCTCATTAGATGAAAAAGAGGAGGAGAGTGATGAACAAAAGGAGGAAGAATGGATTAGCTACCCATGCCTACCTTCTAATGAGAGTAACTCTTTATCTCTTACGCTATTTGATTGTCCTCCATGCTTACCAAATAAGGATGAATGTTATGTTCCTGTAGATTCTCTTGAAGTATTCCCTATGAGTAGAACTTGTGAGAATAATTATGCTACTGTTATCTATGATAATCCATGCTATTTTGATAAATCTTATGATAATCCTTTATTTGTGCCTGATATCAAAATGCATGGTACTAAAGAGTTTTGCTTAGAATATGTTATGATAAAGCCCTAGATGATGGTACTATGTTACTTGATAATATTAATTGTTCTACTAATGAAAATGGGATTGTAGAGGTCTTGGCTTTATCTAGATGGAGTCCCATACCTCTTGAGAATGATCAATCATCTTGTTATAAAATTGTTAAAAGTGGGTTTGAAAGTTTTAATCCCACTATTTTTGAGCTTGATAAAAATTATGTGTTTGTAGATCATGAAAAGCATGCTTTATGTGATAGTTATATTGTTGAGTTTGTTCATGATCCTACTGAAAATTATTATGAGAGAGGAAAATGTGGTTGTAGAAATTTTCATGGTACTAAAACACCTCTCTATATGTTGAAAGTTGTGAAGTTACTCTTGTTTTATCTTCCTATGCTTGTCACTTTGTTCTTTATGAATTTATTTGTGTACAAGATCCCTATGCATAGGAAGTGGGTTAGACTTAAATGTGTTTCGAATTTGCTTCTTGATGGTCCTTTTGCTTCATTTTCTATTTTCATGTGAGCATCATTGAAATCTTCTAGCCTAGCTAAAAGGCATTAAAGAAAGCGCTTTAGGGAGGCAACCCTTTATATTTTATTTTCAGTTTTGCCAAAGTTTTGTTTACTTCTGTAACAATCCCTTTGTATCTTTATTTTATCGCATTGTTGTGCCAAGAAGAGTCTCTAATGATAAGATGATGCTAGATTTGGATTTCTGCACAGGAACAGATTTCTTCTGTTCACCGTTTCATTCTTATAAAATCCCCAGAAAATCGAAAACATCTGCAATTGTTTGTGCCTGATCTTCAGATATGTACGCATCTTTCATTAGCTTCGAGTTTTCTGATTTGAGCAACGGAAGTGCTTCGAAAAAATTCATCTTTACTGGCTGTTCTATTTTGACAGATTATGTCTCTGTTTTTTGCATTGTCTCTTGTGGGCTTTAAGCAAGGCTCTCTAACATGGAGGGCTGCAGCTAATATTTTATTGAGTTCTTGCAATGTGTCACTACAGAACCAAAGTGGATTAAAGTTTTTGAGTACTAACCCCTCTAAAGAAGTTTATGAGAAGTTTGGTGTGGCGGAAGTTTTCAAGGGTCAAGAGGGAAGAGTGATATAATAGGATGAAGAAGAGTGAAGAGTTTAAGCTTGGGGAGGCTCCCATGGATCTCCCCATCATATTTCAAGAAGACTCAAGTGTCTAAGCTTGGGATGCCCAAGGCATCCCCTTCTTCATCGACAAAATTATCAGGTCATCTCTAGTGAAACTATATTTTAATTCTTTCACATCATATGTGATGTTCTTGGAGCGTTCGTGTGCTTTTATTTTCAGTATGTTATTTTTATTTTCTGATCATATCAATGTTGGATCCTAGCTATCTTGTTTGGGAGAGAGACATGCTCCACTTTTTCTTGGAATACTCTTGTTCTTCACTTATATCTGTTGAGAATTCAGTTTTCGCACTGTTTATCTTCTAGCTCTTGGTTTTCATGTATCTCTTGTTCAGAGCTATTAGTTCTTTTGTAGAAAGTACTCTCTTGCTTCAATTATATTTGTTTCGAGAGTTGCTTGGTTGATGTGTTGGTTCAGAAAATGTTGCGTGTGGTAGTGGTATAATGAAAAACTTGCATAATCTTGTAGATCATTGAACTTTGATAACTTGATTCTTTGCAAACGTTTTGAGGTATTAAGTAATGGAATGAATGTCGCTGTTCGCATGGGTACCTACACACCCTAGTTTGACCGACTCGTATGCGTGACAGAAAAAAAGAATACTCAAGGGGGGCAGAGGGATCTCAACATTAGAGTTGATAGGATTATCCAAAAGTATTTTGAATTTTTTTCAAATCATATCTCGGTTGTTATGATTATTTTTAAAAGTCAACGAAAAAAGTCAACGAAAAGTCAACCCTAAAAAATGGCGCCCAAAAAATATTTTTTCAAAATTTTGAAACCAGTTTTGCACACCAAAAATCCGTTCTCTACTAGAATATTAAGCTAAAACAGGTATATATGGCTTACATCGCCGTATAATGCTATGGTGTGTAGCTACCACCATGAGTAGTAAAACGCCTCTCGTTAAGTAATAGATGGTAAAGCTTACTAGTTAATTAAGTTAAAATCATTAGTGGATTATTGTCTTTAAGCTTGTACCGTACTACAAACTCTACTAAAATTGTTGAAGGTGTAGTTGAACTTGATAGCTTTCCATGTCTAAAGGTAATTCGTAATAACTGAGTTGTGCTGAAAGTCGAGGGATCTAGCGGGGTACTTGTGCCGCCGTGAACGGCCCTTCTTGGAGTAAATTTTAACCATGCTCTTAATGTTGAACCTGCTAGTTGTTTGCAATAAGCTTGTGAGTTCTTTTTGACTAATGTTAAGCTACCGTTTTTGGCACTTCCACCATCCAAATTTGCTAGCCTCTTCGGTGATGTGCATTGCCTTCTACTCACATTGAGAGTTGTGCATACTTCGCCAGTACATCTAAACCCGTGGGAGGACTTTCTCTTGTTCTCCTACACATAAGCCCATACATCTTCCTCAAAACAGCCACCATACCTACCTACCACAGCATTTCCATAGCTGTTCCGAGATATATTGCCATGCAACTTCCATTTTACATTACATGACTTGTTGTCATTTATCATTTATATATTGCTTTGCATGATTCTATACAGCTGATGTGTGGTTTACCCATGTTACGCTAGATCATTGCACATCCTGCTACACTGGCAGAGGCATACCGTTTTATACATCATGTTTTGTTCATTGTGAGTTATTTGTACCAAAAGTGTGTTGTCATATTAGAATGTTGCCCCTAAAAGTGAAAGAGCCATGGAGGCCATCGAAAAGTGAAACAGAAAAAGAAAAAAAAATAAAGAAATAAAAAAGGGGGCAACATTACTATCCTTTATCCACACTTGTGCTCATGTTTCAGCACCTGCAGTATTCATAGTCATCATTTGTGCTCATGTTTAGCACCTATACTCCATGTGAGAGAGTTTTCATGTTTTACTTGTATAACTATGTGGGGAATTTCATTATAGAACTTGGGCTGTATATTCCAATGATGAGCTTCCTCAAAAGTGCTCTAGGTCTTCGTGAGCAACCGAGTTGGATGCACCCCACTAGTTCCGTTGGAGAGCTTTCATACACATATAGCTCTATGTGCATCCGTTGCATGGCAATCACTACTCCTTACATAGCTTCGATTATAAGACTTCCTCTTGTCTAATGATCAGTTATAGCTTTGTGAGACTTTCTTCCATTGGCCTTCCAAACCCCCATTAACGTTCTCTTTGCCATAACATCCTGGTGCCAATACTAAATGCTTACGCTCACCGGTTGAGTAGGCTTCGAAACAGTTGATTCATGATGTTCATGTTTAGTTTTACTTGACTGGATCCGTACTCTATGTTGTGAAAATTTACTTGATGCCTGGAATTGAAGGATAGAACTCCTACACTGGATACTTAAAACATCTTTAATGAACCTTATACGGTTTCATGTCTTTAAAGCAATCGTTCATGAAAACTTTTAGCTTGTTTAACTATCTTGCTTTATTATCTCTTATTTAATATCAATTATAGACATTTGCTTTGAATGATTTGATCTCAGCTCACTTGCCATTACATCACTATTAGATCAAGATTATGTTGGTAGCATGTCACTTCAAAAATTATTATTGTTTTATCATTTACCTACTCGAGGACGAGTAGGAACTAAGCTTGGGGATGCTTGATACGTCTCAAACGTATCTATAATTTTTGATGTTTCATGCTTGTTTTATATCAATGTCACATGTTTTATATACACTTTATATCATATTATGACATTTATTGGACTAACCTATTAACAAGATGCCACAGTGCCAGTTTCTGTTTATTATGTCTGTGCACTGCAGAAAAGGTCCAAAAATGAAATTGCTCAGAAATATCCGAAAAAATTACATAAATACTATTTCGCTAGAAGACTCCGGAGCCAGAAGGACAAGTCTGGGGGAGGCCCACAGCCTCACGACAGGCCTCCGCGCGGCCTGGAGGGGGGTGTCGCCGAGGGGTGGCGTGGCCACCTCGTGCACCGCCTCGCGACGCCCTTTGGACTATATATTGCCTCCGCGGTGAAAACCCTAAAAGGATCAAGGATTTCTCCAGAAAGGTTCCGTAGCTCCGCCGCCACCAAAAACCAAGTTTCGGGGGTCAGAAGTTCCTGTTCCGGCACCCTGCCGGGACGGGGATTGACCCCCGGAGCCTTCTCCATCGGCGCCACCGCCTCCATCATGCTCCGTGAGTAGTTCCCCCATGGACTACGGGTTCTAGCTGTAGCTAGTTGGTACTCTCTCCCATGTACTTCAATACAATGATCTCATGAGCTGTCTTACATGATTGAGATCCATGTGATGTAATCGGTGTTGTGTTTGCTGGGATCCGATGAATTGTTACATTATGATCAGTCTATCTATTAAAGTTTGTGAAGTTATTGTTGCTGCAATCTTGTTGTGTTTAATGCTTGTCACTAGTGCACGAGTGGCATGATCTTAGATTTAAGCTCTTCAATTATTGCTTAGATTGTATCTACAAGTTTTTGCACATGTCTCTGTCCGGAACCCGAGGCCCCAGAGTGACAGCAACTGGGATAACTGGAGGGGATGGTTTAGATATGAGGATCACATGTTTTCACTAAGTGCTAATGCTTTGCTCTGGTACTCTATTAAAAGGAGTACCTTAATTACAGTAGTTTCCCTTGAGGCCCACTACAAACGGGCTGGTAGGACAAAAGATGTTATGCAAGTTTCTCATTGCGAGCACGTATAACTATATATGGAAAACATGCCTACATGATTAATAGACTGGATGTTCTGTCTTTATGCTATTTCAATTCTATCAATTGCCCAACTGTAATTTGTTCACCCAACACTTGTTATTGGAGAGTTATCTCTAGTGTAGATAGCTGGGAACCCGGTCCATTTGCCATCATCATTGCTTTCTGGTCCATATACACGCCATCAAAGTAGTACCAACTAGCTAAAAATGAACTTCTTGATATATTCTATAATGGACTATTGTTGAATCTAGTACATACCTAAATAGTTGTGCTGGCTGTGTTTTTAGGAAAAGAACTCCAGATGAAGCTGAGGAATTAATGGCTAAAATAAGTCAAAATCATGATGATTGGAGTATACCTGAGCCGACCCCGATACCCACACCAAGGAAGAGAGGAATGTTTGAATTAAATGATGAAGGAATGAGAGAAGCCAAGAAATCTCTTAAAGAGAAGGGTATAAAATCTGAAGATGTGAAGAATCTGCCACCAATAGAAGAATTATGTAAGCCAATTCCTCACCCATCCACAGTTGAGGTACACTCTCTCCAACGTTTTGATGATAGAGATATTCCTTATTCTAAACCTCCTGATCAATGCTTAGATGAATTTGATAATTATATTGTTAAGCAGGATAATTTTAATATGAGACTGCATAATCATCCGATAGAAAATTCTCGAGCTATTAGTAATTTGCATGATATTATGGAAACAACTTCTAATGATGTTAAAATGCTTATTAAACATTTCCATATGGTTCAAACTCAAATAGATCAACTTACTAAGGTACAAAAAGATCTGCTAGTTAATGCTTCTTGGGAAAATGATAAACATGCTTTTGGTATAGAAACTAGAGGTGGTGCTTCTACTCAGGATCCTTTGTATCCTGAAGGACATCCTTAAAGAATTGAGCAAGATTCTCAACTAGCTAATGAAACTAGTACTCCTTCTAAGAAAAAAAGAAGAAGAAACATAAACATGTTGAAGAATCTCCTGAACCAATTAAAGAAAATGAGCATGTTAATGATCCAAATAGTATATCTATTTCTGATGCTGAAACTGAAAGTGGTAATGAACATAACAATGATAAGGATAAGAATGATGCTTCTGATAAAGAGGAGAGTGAAGAGGAACCTGAAAAGCATACTAAGAATAAAAAGTATACTAAAGAGGATTTCATTGCTAAAAAGCATGGTAATGAGAGAGAACCTTGGGTGCAAAAGCAAATGCCTTTTCCTAATAAGAAACATAAATCAAAGGAAGAGGAACACTATAATAAATTTTGTGATTGGATGAAACCCTTGTTTTTGCAAATTCCTTTGACTGATGCTATTAAATTACCTCCTTATTCGAAATATATGAAAGATATTGTCTCTAACAAAAGGAAGATTCCTAATGAGGAAATTTCTACTATGCTTGCTAATTATTCTTTCAATGGTAAGGTTCCAAAGAAGCTTGGAGATCCAGGTATACCAACTATTCCTTGCTCCATCAAAGGAGTTAGTGTTATGCCTTTCTCTCTTTATAAGAGGCTTTATTTGGATAAATTGATACCAACTGATATACCTTTGCAAATGGCTGATAAGTCTACTACTATTCCGGTTGGCATATGTGACGATGTTCCGGTTCAAGTGTCTAATAATTGTTTGATATTAACTGACTTTGTTGTGTTGGAAATGCCTGAAGATGATAATATGTCTATTATTCTTGGGAGACCTTTTCTTAACACTGCAGGGCTGTTATTGATTGCAACAAAGGAAAAGTAACTTTCAATGTTAATGACAAAGAGCATATTGTTTATTTTCCCAAAAAGCTGGACAAGATATATGGAGTAAATAAAATAGCTAATTTTAGAACTATCAAAGTGGGAAGTATTGATTGCCCTATTTTTGAACCTCAAGAAGGATTTCAAAGTATTATGATTGGATCTATTGCTATACAATTCAAGGTAACATGATTGTCTCATGTGGTTTAATTCTTTTTGTCATATAAAATTTATTTGGTGACAAGACTTGATCAACCTTGTTAACAAATATGTTTTAAATGCATAGAAGTACTAAACAACATTTTATTTCTCATCCTTGTTTTACCTACTGTTGTGCTACTGAACTTGCAAAGTTTTTAGTTGAGATTGGTCTTTATAAAATTTTATTTCTGCTCTAAGTTTATTATTTAAATAACCAGAAAATGTGCAAAATGAAAGTTTTCATACATTTCTGAAAATTATCACAAATCTTAGTTTTTAAAGAGGAACGTGGGAGCACCTGGGGCTGACCAGGGGGACCCACCATGCCTCCATGCCACCCCTTGGCGCAGCAGGGGTGTGGCCGCGCCGTGGCATGGTGTGGGTCCCACCTGGCCCTCCACTCACTCATCTTCCTCCCACTCCTTTCTCTCTCCCGACCAAACACTCCACCATTGTTCAAACTCGTGTTCTTGCTGCTCTTGCTCAAATTTTTCGATCTCCTTGCTCAGCCCATCTTTGTTGCTGAGATTTGGACCATTTGCTCTCCGGTATGTGACTCCTCCGATTATCCAAGTAGAATTTTGTTTAGTTGTGTATTTCTTGAGTATTTTGGTACTGTACGTGACATGTTAAGTGAGTATGCATGCTCGTTCTATGCTTAGATTAATTAGTCTTGATGCATGTCTAGCCCTCTTGCAAGTCTCTATAGTAGTTTCTTTGAATTAGTTGGTCCAAAATCATTTTTATGAGGTTTTGTTAAAAATTTCAGAAAAGGAAGATGCATAATCACACCTATGGAGAGATTTTTGAGAGGGAAACACCAAGGGTAACAAGGCCTTCAAGATCAGCTGCTCGATGTATTCTATCCTACAATGAGGACCTTATTGCACCAAGGATTGGTGATGAGGGGGATGATGGTGTTGCACATCCATCTATCTTCCCTTGTACTAACTTTTTGAGAGATGCAGGGATTCTTGATGATTTCTTGGTACTTGTTAACAAAGTTGGTTTGATGGAGTTTATGCAGGATGAGAGTGAGCAATATGCTAGGCTCACCAAGATTTTTGTTGAGAGCTTTACTTTCAACAACACCCATTTTAGTCCCTCTGTTGCATTTAAAATTTATGATAGCCCTTACACCATGGATTTGAAAAGATTTTGCAGAGTCATAGGTATTGCTCCATCTGGGACATCAAGGAAGATCCAGGGGCAACCTCGCGATCTGCTGGAACTTTACCGGGAGGTGACTTATGATGATGACCGTACAGCGCAGCGTGGCAAGATAAGGAACATTCAACTCCCAGCCATTAGATATTTTACTTATTATCTTGCCACGAGTGTTCTTGCTAGAGAAAACACTAGTAACATTTCAAACTACCATTTAGCTTTTCTAGCTGCTGCACTTAAGGATAATAAAAATTATAACCTCGGTGCTTTGATTGCTCGTCGCCTAGCCACCAAAGGACCAATCTTTGGAGGAATTATTGTTGCACGTGTTTTAGCTGATCTAGGCCTTTCTGTTGATCCCACTGATGTGTTGTTATCCCCTCAAAGGCTTGACCTTGCTGCTATGAAGGATCATCACTTTGCTACTACTAACTCTTGTGCAGGATGTCTAGTTTATAAAGTTTTGTTCACTGACGGGTCCTAAAAGAAAGTTCCTTTGCCGCAGCCTAGTTTGTTCAGTATTTTCAGGAGGCCTCTGTCACTTTCAAAGGAGGAATTGGACGAGCAGCTGGGTGCGCTTGCCTTCCACTTGCAGCACTACCCCGGGCACCGACAGAACACGTACGTAGCGCCCCCTGAGGATTATACCGTGTATTACACGGGTGCATCCTCGAGCTCATACCAGGACGAGGAACCTTCTTCGTCATACACTGGAGGCGCCCCTGCTTGGCCCACATGGGATGATTGATCTCCACTTAGGCCAAATGCCTAAGCTTGGGGGGAGGTACACCGACATCTTACTCACTTTTATATCCATATTCTGTCGGTACTTTGTATATCCATGTGTCGGTTTCTTTCTTTTTCATTGTTGTATCTTGTTTTGTTTTTACCTTCCAAAACCCAAAAAGACCAAAAATATTTCTGTTATTTCTCTTTGTTTTCCTCTTTTGTACTTTTTAGTGCTGGTTTGCTTTATCTTTTAGCCTCGGTTTAGTATTCAAAAATCCAAAAAGATTTTGATTTATTTGTTTGCCCCTTTTCTTTGCTTGTTTTAAATCGAAAATCCAAAAATATTTGTTGTTCTTCTTTGGTTTTGTATAGTTGTTGCAGAGTTCAACAGTCTTCCGTGACTCCATTTGAGCTTGGTTATCATTTCATATCATTCAAGCCACACAAGTGAAAAGAAATAATGACGATTTATGACAACTCGAGTTGTGGTGAGAGGCTAGTATGAACTCTATTTGTTTTCATTTTTGTACATATACTCGCCTATATGGACATGCTTAGCTGGTTCGTGTGAGGACTATGTTATTTAATGGATGCTTAGTAGTTCATGTTTTATTATGATCAGTTCCAATTTACTAATAGTAGATAACATGTCATATAGATATTTGCTTGCATTGTTCTATTCATAAAAGGGTATGACATGGTGGTATCCTCCTCTGAATGATTCATTTGAATTGACTAGGCACATGCTCACGCATGCTCATGACTGAAAAACAAAAAGTCAATGAAGTTTTGATGATTTATTTTGCCTCAGAGTTCTAGTATCACTTTTATGCCTTTGTTAATTTTATTCTGTCGCAAGTATGATTATGGCGGTTAATGCTCTCTTGATTGTCGCTTCCCAGTCTATTGCTAGCCTTCACTCGTACTGAGCGGGAATGCTGCTCGTGCATCCAAATCCCTGAAAACCAAGTTATCCCAAAGAGTCCACTAAAAATTCCTATGCATGGTATTTCGAACCATTCCAAGTAAATTTTCATGTGCTACCTTTAAAACCTTCAAAATACTTCTCATTTTGTGACACTGTTTTTAGCTCATGAGGAAGTAGTAGTTGGGTTTGTTATCTTCCATACTAAATTAAGTTCACCTACTTGCATGCTTCATCTGCTCGTCACTAATTTTGCAAAGAGCTGGTTAGACCATTATAACATCTAAAAAGTAAAATAAAAAAAGGCACTCCTCCATGGTATGTGATTGTTGGCAGGCACCCGAGGATTCGGTTAGCCATGGTTTGTGAAAAGCAAAGGTTGGGAGGAGTGTCATACTATATAAAAGTGCATGCTATAAATGCCTAATATCAATAACTCGGAAACGCTCTCAACTTGTTTAGTATGGAAGATAACAAAAACTCTATTGCCATCCGTTGACAGGAACAACCACTTCCCAAAACATATTTTTACCTCTGTTTTATAAATAAAAAGCTCTAGCACATGTTAATTGCTTCCCTCTGCGAAGGGTCAATCTTTTATTTTTATGTTGAGTCACCATCCTTTCTTTGAGCACCTTCTCGAGAGCATAACTGTCATTCTTAGTGTAGTGTGCTTGTCCCAGAATGCGGTTAACTGTGGCATAACTTTGATGCTTTTATCTTTGATATTTTTACTTCTAGTCTTCACTTGAACTTCAGAGGTGCCTTGGCATTTATGTTTTGCTCTACAAATAAAGGCAAGCGAGATACCACTTTATCATATCTTATTATGAACATTGCAATCCTACAGATAGATTTTTTTCATGTTATTTATTCTTAGTGTGTTCGTGTCTTTTCATAGTTTACATAGCTACTAGGTGGCATTATCTGCATTTTTCTTATTATGAATTGCCTAAGTACTTGATCATATAGTGAGAATGTATACATCATATGAAGCAAATGTGTTCAGAAAAGTTTCTTTTATCGCACTCAGTTGTCAACTGAATTACTTGAGGACAAGCAATAAGCTAAGCTTGGGGGGAGTTGATACGTCCAAAACATATCTACTTTCCCGAACACTTTTGCTGTTGTTTTACCTCTAATTTGTGTGTTTTGAATGCAACTAACACGGACTAACGCTGTTTTCAGCAGAATTGCCCTGGTGTCTTGTTTTTTTTGCAGAAAGCCAAGTTTCGGAAAAATTCCCGAAAAATATTCCAGAGCTCCTATTTTTCCAGAAGACGCACGGAGCCACAAGACGAGACGGAGGCGGGCCACACGGGCCCCACGCCATGCCCCGGCCCGGGCAAAGGTGGGCCGTGCCTGGGGGTGGCGTGGCCACCTCGGACACCACCTCGCGACGCCCTTTTGACTACTTAATCCCTTGACCTAAAAACCCGAGGAGGATCGACGCTTTTGCCCGAAACACTCCAGAGCTCCGCCGCCACCGAAAACCCTAATTCGGGGACCAGAAACTCCGTTCTGGCACCCTCCCGGGACGGGGAATTGGAGGAGATCATCGCCATCATCATCATCGACGTCTCTCCATCAACCATCCATTATTCCCCCATCCATGTGTGAGTAATCCCCGCTGTAGGCTGAAGGGGATGGTAGGGATTGGATGAGATCATTCATGTAATAGATATCTGATTGTTAGGGCATGGTGCCTAGTATCCGTTGTTAGTACTTTATGTCATTGTTGCAACTTGTTATGCTTAATGCTTGTCACTAGGGCCCGAGTGCCATGATTTCAGATCAGAACATGTTATCGTATCATGAGGATAATTATTGCTTTAGATCATATCTGCAAGTTGTATACACATATAATTGTCCGGAACCCGAGGCCCCAAAGTGACAGCAATTGGGATAACCGGAGGGGATGGCTGTGATGTGAGGGTCACGTGTGTTCACGGAGTGTTAATGCTTTGCTCCGGTGCTTTATTAAAAGGAGCACCTTAATTACCAGTAGTTTCCCTTGAGGCCCCGCTGCAAACGGGCTGGTAGGACAATAGATGTTGTGCAAGTTTCTCATTGCGAGCACGTACGACTAATACGGAACACATGCCTATGATTACTTAGTACCTGGATGCTTTATTATTATTATCTACCTGCAATTGCCCATGTCTTGACTATTATATGAACTATCTTATCCATGCAACGCCCTTTCATCCATCCCTATGCCTACAGTATTTTAATCCTGCTGTCTACTACAATTACATATGTTGTCTTTATTTCATTACTGCTATTTTTCACTACTACTACTGTTATAAAACTGTTGCTACTGATAAACTGTGCCGAGCAAGTCTATTTCCAGGTGCAGCTGAACTGACAATTCATCTATTAAGGCTTATAAATATTTTTTGGCTCCCCTTGTGTCGAATCAATAAATTTGGGTTTTACTTCCCTCGAAAACTGTTGCGATCCCCTATACTTGTGGGTCATCACACCACTAGTGAACTGTGGACCCCGGTCCATTACTTTACACTGATAATACAACCAACTGCAATCATTGTTCCTTTTCATTCTCTGCAATTAAACACTATTTTCCACACCATACGTTTAATCCTTTGTTTACAGCAAGCCGGTGAGATTGATAACCTCACTGTTTCGTTGGGGGCAAAGTAGTTTGATTGTGTTGTGTGCATGTTCCACGTTGGTGATCGAGTAAACGGCGCCACCAACAACCTTCAGAGGTGCCTTTTACTCCTACTGGATCAGACAACCTTGGTATCTTACTGAGGGAAAACTTGCTGCTGCACTGCTTCATACCTTCCTCTTGGGGTCTGCCAACGAACGTGTGCTTTCACGTCATCAGCACCCTTAAAAACAACAAATTCTTCAATTTGTTCAAGATTACCAAAGTCATAGTTTCCTTTAGCATAAGCAGCCAAGGTTTCATTATCATTATAATCACATTGGAAAGGGAGGTGTTTATGCCTTCTACAACAAAAAGATTCATTAAATCTGTAGGATTCATCATAAGTAGAGCACAAGTTCTTAGCAAAATAATTCAATCTACTTAATTGTTCCCATAAATATACCCCTTTTTTAGAAAAGCGGTATTCCTTATAATTATTTTGTTGATCCTCCGTGAACCCACTTAGCCAACACGATTTTGTTTCAAAGAGAGAAGCCATTGATATCAAGTAAACAACTAGACATAATAAAAAACTGAAATAAACTAGATGCAGAAATTTATTTTTTTGTGTTTTTGATATTTAAAAGCAAACAAGATAAAATAAAATAAAATAAGCAAGACAAAAACAAAGTAAAGAGATTGGAAGCGTGAGACTCCCCTTGCTGAAGTCTTCTATCTCCCCGGCAACGACGCCAGAAAATTATGGCGTGTTGAAGGGGAAGTTAGGAGACTGCTGAACCGAAGTACTTCCACTCTTCGGCAACGGCGCCAGAAAATTATGCTCGATGACGTGAAATCACACGTTCGTTGGGAGACCCCAAGAGGAAGGTATGAAGCAGTGCAGTAGCAAGTTTTCCCTCAGTATGAAACCAAGGTTATCGAACCAGTAGGAGTAGGAGCACTTCAGAAGGTTGTTGGTGGCGGAATATGGCACGGCGCAACACCAGGGAATCCGGCGACCGACGTGGAACTTGCACACAACACAATGAAACTACTTTGCCCCAACAAAACAGGAAGGTTGTCAATCTTCCCGGCTTGCTGTAACAAAGGATTAAACGTATGGTGTGGAAAATAATGTTTAATTGCAGAAAGTAGAAGAAAACAATTGTTTGCAGTTGGTGGTTTTATCAGTGTAAAAGAATGGACCGGGTCCACAGTTCACTAGTGGTGTCTCTCCATAAAGATAAACAACATGTTGGGTAAACAAATTACAGCTGGGCAATTGATAAAATATTGAGCGCATGACAATGCATATATATGACAAGATGACTACCATGATATTTAATTGGGCATTACGACAAGATACATAGACCGTTATCCAACCGCATCTATGACTAATAATCCACCTTTAGATTGACATCCGTGTTCCCCGTTGGTATTAAGTTGCAAGCAACAGATAATCGCATTAAGTAATGTGCGTAATGTAAACAAGTACATATGACCGTGGGCATAGCATTGTTAGGTTATCCCTAGTGGCAACAGCACATTGATACGTCTCAAACGTATCTATAATTTATGATAATCCATGCTTATTTTATATCAATTGCTACATGTTTTGCATCTACTTTATATCACTTTTATACATTTTTGGGACTAACCTATTAACAAGATGCCGAAGTGTCAGTTCCTATTTCTGCTTTTTTTGTATTCCAGAAAAGCTAGTCTGGAAATATTCTCGGAATTGGACGAAACTACACGGGGGTGCCTATTTTTCCAGAACACGCCTGACGGAGGGAAGGAGCAGTAGAGGAGGGCCACTAGGAGGCCACACGCACCCAGGGCGCGGGCCCCCCTTCTGCCGCGCCCTGGGGTGGTGTGGGCCCCTCGGGGTCCGCAGCCGCCGCCCTTTCGCCTACTTATTCCCCCCGACGCGAAAACCCTAAGTACCTGAGCAAATATCCACGAAAAGATCCAGAGACGCCGCCGTCGTCAACCCTAGCTCGGGAGGGTTCAGAACTGATGACGTGAAACACACGTTCATTGGGAGACCCCAAGAGGAAGGTATGATGTAGTCAGCAGCAAGTTTTCCCTCAGAAAGAAACCAAGGTTATCGAACCAGTAGGAGCAGCAACTCTTCAGAAGGTTGTCAACGGCGCCAGAAAAATAGCTGTCGCAGGGAGTCTGGACTGTTGACGTGGAATCTGCACACAACACAATCAAACTACTTTGCCCCAACGAAACAGTGAGGTTGTCAATCTCACTGGCTTGCTGAAAACAAAGGATTAAACGTATGGTGTGGAAAATGAGTATTAAATTGCAGAGAATGAAAAAGGAACAGTTTGCAGTTTGTGGTTGTTTAATCAGTGTAAAAGAATGGACCGGGGTCCACAGTTCACTAGTGGTGTCTCTCCATAAAAGATAACTAACATGTTGGGTGAACAAATTACAGCTGGGCAATTGACGAATAGTGAGCGCATGACAATGCATATACATGACATGTTGACTACTATGATATTTAATTGGGCATTACGACATAATACATAGATCGTTATCCAACAGCATCTATGACTAATAATCCACCGCCGGGTTGTCATCCGAGTCCCCCGTTGGTATTAAGTTGCAAGCAACGGATAATTGCATTAAGTAAAGTGCGTAATGTAAACAAACACATATGCCGTGGACATAGCATCGTTAGGTTATCCCTAGTGGCAACAGCACATCCACAACCTTAGAACTTTCTGTCACTGTCCCAGGTTAAACGGAGACATGAACCCACTATCTAGCATAAATACTCTCTCTTGGAGTTACAAGCATCTACTTGGCCAAAGCATCTACGAGTAACGGAAAGCATGCAAGATCTTAAATAACATATAAGATAGATTGATAATCAACTTGACATAATATTCAATATTCATCGGATCCCAGCAAACACAACATGTAGCATTACAATAATATGATCTTGATCATGTAGGGCAGCTCACAAGATCTAAACATGATGGCACAAAGTGGAGAGACAACCATCTAGCTACTGCTATGGACCCGTAGTCCAAGGATGAACTACTCACGCATCACTCCGGAGGCAGGCATGGCGATGTAGAAGCCTCCGGTGACGATTCCCCTCTCCGGCAGGGTGCCGGGAAGAGGTTCTGAACCCTCCCGAGCTAGGGTTGACGACGGCGGCGTCTCTGGAACTTTTCGTGGATATTTGCTCAGGTACTTAGGGTTTTCGCGTCGGGGGGAATAAGTAGGCGAAAGGGCGGCGGCTGCGGACCCCCGAGGGGCCCACACCACCCAGGGCGCGGCAGAGGGGGGCCCGCGCCCTGGTGCGTGTGGCCTCCTGGTGGCCCTCCTCTGCTGCTCCTTCGCTCCGTCAGGCGTGTTCTGGAAAAATAGGCACCCCCGTGTAGTTTCGTCCAATTCCGAGAATATTTCCAGACTAGCTTTTCTGGAATACAAAAACAGCAGAAAACAGGAACTGGCACTTCGGCATCTTGTTAATAGGTTAGTCCCAAAAAATGTATAAAAGTGATATAAAGTAGATGCAAAACATGTAGCAATTGGTATAAAACAAGCATGGAACATCAAAAATTATAGATACGTTTGAGACGTATCAGCATCCCCAAGCTTAGTTCCTACTCGTCCTCGAGTAGGTAAACGATAAAAACAAATAATTTTTGAGGTGACATGCTACTATCATAATCTTGATCATATAATATTGCAAGGCACATGTAAATGAATGAAGTGATCCAAGTCAATGGTCTATAATTTGCTACCAAATAGATAATGAGTAAACAATGAATCACACAAGCTAAACGTTTTCATGAATAGTACTTTCGAGACAAGCATCAAACAGTTTTGCATAAGTGTTAACTCATAAAGCAATAGTTTCTAACAAAAGGTATTTAATCAACACAAAGGAAGAATTTAGTTTCAGCATTTGCTTCAACTTTCAACATATTTATCTCATGGATATTGTCAACACAAAGTAGTATAACAAGTCCAATACATTGCATATAACGCATGTTGTAACAAAGTTGACACTAGTGTTTGCTTGTGGAAGACAGAAAGAATAGGAAAACTGACTCAACATAAAAGTAAAAGAAAGGCCCTTCGCAGAGGGAAGCAGGGATTAAATCATGTGCTAGAGCTTTTAGGTTTTTGAAAGCATATAGAGATTGCATAAAATATTTGATACTCCTCCCAACCTTGCTAACACAAGCCATGGCTAACCGAATCCTCGGGTGCCTTCCATCAATCACATACCATGGAGGAGTATCTATTTTTGAGAGGTGTTTGTTAATTGTCAACGAATGGTAGCGGGTGAGAACAGTATTCTACCTGTCGAACGGACTTTTAAGAGCGGCTCCCATGAAGGACGTTATTTCTACCAGCAAGGCAGATCATCCCTCTTTCTCTTTGGTTTACACACATTCAGGTATTTCACTGTTTGTCATTGCTTACTGATGAATCAGGGCAAAAGTGTGAAGAGAATTAATTGGTTAAAGTTGTAATTAATTGGGACTGGGCACCCCGTTGCCAGCTCTTTTTGCAAGTTATTGGATAAGCGGATGTATATGCCACTAGTCCAGGTGTAAAAGTCCACTCGACAAATAGAATAAAGAATAACCACACTAATTCCTCATGAGCTAGTAAACATTGACACAAAAAGGGAATAATAACATTTTGAATAATTTAAAGGTAGCACATGAAAAATTTACTTGGAGTGGCAAGGAAATACCACATATAGGTAGTTATGGTGGACACAAATGGCATGGATTTTGGCTCAAGGATTTGGATGCACGAGAAGCATTCCCTCTCAGTACAGAGTTTAGGCTAGCAAGGTTATGTAAGCAAACAAGAATATCAACCCGTACACCAAGTTTTATATGACAAACATATTGCAAACGTTATAAGACTTCATACCGTCTTCCTTGTTAACCAAACCCTGTTATTAGAAAATATCTAGACCTTAGAGGTACCACCGATGCAAACCAAATTTTCAACAAGCTTTACGGTAGTTCTTCACTAATAGGCTTAACTCATGTGATGCACAATTTAATCATGATCTACTTGTTAACTCAAAACAATTGACAAGCATCAAGTTATCCATTTTAGTGATCTACAAGATTAAGCAAGTTTTTCCTTATACCAATTACCACATGCAACATTTTCTGAACCAACCAAACACCAATCAATTTATTTCATCAACTCTCCAAACAAATATAAGTGAAGCAAGAGAGTACTTTCTACAAAAGAAAGCTAATAGCTCTGACAAGAGATACATGAAAACAAGAGCTAAAAGCTGAACAGCGCTAGATATGAATACTCAACAAATATAAGTGAAGAATAGGAGTATTCTCATGAAAAAGCGGAGCGTGTCTCTCTCCCAATCAAGAATGCTAGGGTCCAGTCAAGCTTTATTGAAAATAAAATGCAATACTGAAAATAAAAAGCACACAGACGCTCCAAGAAAAGCACATATGATGTGAAAGAATTAAAATATAGTTTCACTAGAGATGACCTGATAATTTTGACGATGAAGAAGGGGATGCCTTGGGCATCCCCAAGCTTAGACGCTTGAGTCTTCTTGAAATATGCTGGGGAGATCCATGGGAGCCTCCCCAAGCTTAAGCTCTTCACTCTTCTTGATCCTATTATATCATCCTTCTCTCTTGACCCTTGAAAACTTCCGTCACACCAAACTCAAAGTAGATCTCATTAGAGGGTTAGTGCATAATCAAAAATTCACATGTTCTGTAAAGACGCAATATGATTTGTTACTTTAAACATTAGCTACAGCCACTGATGTTATGTGAAGCTCTTCCACCCAAAAAAGAATTTCACTCAACACTAGTAAAAGAGAGAATGCGAAAAATAAAAAGGCATAATCTGTCTAAAACAGAACAGTCCGCAAAGACGAATTTTTTCGAGGCACTTACGACGCTCAGATCGAGAAACTCTGAACTAATGAAAGTTTCAGACATTCATAAAGATTACGCACAAAAATTTCAGATTTAATTAACAATCTGGTGATTTTAGGAATTTCGTACAGTGAACAGCAAAAATCTGTTTCTGCGCAGCAATCAAAATTAAGCATCATCTTATCATTAGAGGCTACTCTTGGCACAACAATGCGAGAAAATAAAGATACAAAGGAGTTGCTACAGAAGTAAACAAACTCCTTGACTCAATAAAAGAAAAATTGCAGAAAAATAAAATGGGTTGCCTCCCATAAGCGCTTTTCTTTAACGCCTTTTAGCTAGGCACAAAGCATGCATCAAGTATTACCAAGTGAAGAAAGGTCTAATTCATCAAAAGCTTCATCAAGAACAGGGTTTGTCACATTAGGACTTTTCAGTTTACGTAATTCTTGGGAAGAAAATTTAAATAGACCATTATGTGACTTACCCTCAAGCTCATTGAACACGTTATCCGTTTTAAACGCACCCGTGGGTTTTGGTTTAGAAATTTTTGGAACATACATAAATTTTTGCTTTCTCCCCACAAAAGCCTTTTGCCTTTTAGTTTTAATAGAGGTAAAAGTAGAACTTATTACATCCATAGCCTCCTCTAATTCACCAATCCTAAGATTTTGATTATCTTGAATAGTACTAGTTTCTAAAACAGCAATTCTTTCATTAATGGTTCCCAGTGATTCATCAACTTTGCTAGTACTATCAAGGAGATTTGGCAAATTTTTCTCTATAGACTCCAATTTCTTTATAACATCTTCCAAGGTGATCTCATTTTTAATGTTACTAACAGGTGGTGTTCCTACTAGGCTCTCAATAATATAACTAGCTTCCAACGCAGGGTACCAAGAAAGTTACCTCCCGTCAAAGTGTCCAAGACATATCTATACCAGCTAGTTATGCCAACATAAAAATTTCTAAGCAGGATCATAGTGGAATATTTTTTAGCACACCTACGATGAGCATCGCTGATTCTATACCAAGCATCTTTCAAACTTTCTCCACTTTGTTGCTTAAAAGATCGAACCTCAACTTCAGGAACCAAAACATGATGAGCCGAACCAGACATGATAACTAACAGAAAACAAAACTGAAAATAAACTGAATGCAAGTAACTAATTTTTTTGTGTTTTTGATAATTGAAAGCAAACAAGATAAAATAAAATAAACTAAGCAAGACAAAAACAAAGTAAAGAGATTGGAAGCGTGAAACTCCCCTTGCAGAAGACTGCTGTCTCCCCGGCAACGGCGCCAGAAAAATAGCTTGATGACGTGAAACACACGTTCGTTGGGAGACCCCAAGAGGAAGGTATGATGTAGTCAGCAGCAAGTTTTCCCTCAGAAAGAAACCAAGGTTATCGAACCAGTAGGAGCAGCAACTCTTCAGAAGGTTGTCAACGGCGCCAGAAAAATAGCTGTCGCAGGGAGTCTGGACTGTTGACGTGGAATCTGCACACAACACAATCAAACTACTTTGCCCCAACGAAACAGTGAGGTTGTCAATCTCACTGGCTTGCTGAAAACAAAGGATTAAACGTATGGTGTGGAAAATGAGTATTAAATTGCAGAGAATGAAAAAGGAACAGTTTGCAGTTTGTGGTTGTTTAATCAGTGTAAAAGAATGGACCGGGGTCCACAGTTCACTAGTGGTGTCTCTCCATAAAAGATAACTAACATGTTGGGTGAACAAATTACAGCTGGGCAATTGACGAATAGTGAGCGCATGACAATGCATATACATGACATGTTGACTACTATGATATTTAATTGGGCATTACGACATAATACATAGATCGTTATCCAACAGCATCTATGACTAATAATCCACCGCCGGGTTGTCATCCGAGTCCCCCGTTGGTATTAAGTTGCAAGCAACGGATAATTGCATTAAGTAAAGTGCGTAATGTAAACAAACACATATGTCCGTGGACATAGCATCGTTAGGTTATCCCTAGTGGCAACAGCACATCCACAACCTTAGAACTTTCTGTCACTGTCCCAGGTTAAACGGAGACATGAACCCACTATCTAGCATAAATACTCTCTCTTGGAGTTACAAGCATCTACTTGGCCAAAGCATCTACGAGTAACGGAAAGCATGCAAGATCTTAAATAACATATAAGATAGATTGATAATCAACTTGACATAATATTCAATATTCATCGGATCCCAGCAAACACAACATGTAGCATTACAATAATATGATCTTGATCATGTAGGGCAGCTCACAAGATCTAAACATGATGGCACAAAGTGGAGAGACAACCATCTAGCTACTGCTATGGACCCAGTCCAAGGATGAACTACTACGCATCACTCCGGAGGCAGGCATGGCGATGTAGAAGCCTCCGGTGACGATTCCCCTCTCCGGCAGGGTGTCGGGAAGAGCTTCAAAACCCTCCCGAGCTAGGGTTGACGACGGCGGCGCCTCTGGAACTTTCCGTGGAATATGACTTGGGTATTTAGGATTTTCGCGTCGGGAGGAATAAATAGGCGAAAGGGCGGCGGCTGAGGGCACCCGAGGGGCCCACACGCACCCTCGGCACGGCAGGAGGTGGGTCCGCGCCAAGCCCTTGTGTGGCCGCCTCCTGGTGCTCCTCCGTCTCCCTTTGGACTCCGTGTACGTGTCGGTGAAATAGGGACCTCCGTTGATTTTCGTCCAATTCCGAGAATATTTCCAGAACAGCTTTTCTGGAATACAAAAATAGCAGAAAACAGGAACAGGCACTGTGGCATCTTTTTAATAGGTTAGTCCCAAAAAATGTACAAAAATGATATGAAGTGGATGCAAAACATGTAACAATTGGTATAATATCAACATGGAACATCAAAATTTATAGATACGTTTGAGACGTATCAGTCACCAGAGAAGAGGCGGGAGGGTAACATCAAACTTTCAATTACCAGGTGGCATGCACACGTTGCCCTTTTTCCATATGACAGCAACCCAAGTGTTGTATTTCGCATAACCTTTTTACATGCAACTATTGTAGGTGGCCAGGTATCTGCAATATAACCCATATAATGCAAAAGTAACAACTTTGAATTTCTTAATCTTCGAACGAGGCGAGCCCTGCGCCTGGTGTATGGAGGCAGAGGAGTCTTAGTGAGGCGGGGGTTAGTCGAGGTACAGCCGGAGGTAGAGCTTGCATGCGCCGCTCGTGCGCGTGCACGTGCTTGTAGGGAAGGACGAGGCACGGTTAGGAGGAGAGGAGAGGAGGGTTGCTCGGGTGGCTCGTCGGCTGAAGCTATGGACAACCAGGAAGCGATGGTAGCCGCGTGGGGGAGGAGAGCAACGACAACCCTCAAGGTCAAATCCCTACTATGCCTTCGATCAAAGGCGGTGAATTCACGGCCAAATCAGCATAAGTTGTGACGGGGCGGCAAGTTCGAGGCTAAAGTGATGGGAGAGGAGGCAGCGCGGTCACTAGAGAAGAGGCGGGAGGCCAACATGAAACTTTCAATTAGCAGTTGATGTGCCCACGTTGCCCTTTTTCTGTTTAGCAGCAACCCAAGTGTTGTATTTTGCAGCATAAGGTATTTTTTTGGACTTCTCGAAATAAATTTGAACAAAATTTACATCAATTACAGCTGTTGGAGAAACGTTTTTTGCCTCATATGTCCTAAAATCGTTAAACCCTAAAATATATAAGCTATTGGAGATGGTCTAAGTGAAGAGCGGCTCGTGATTCGAGTGCGGTTGTTAAAAAATTCATCTCTAAATTTTGTGTGTTCAACTAAACCAACGGATATTATTATTTTGACCTCAATTTGATGTACACCAGTGTATTTAGCATGAACCAATGAGAGGCTGCCACGTGGCTCAACCTAGGAGCTCAAATCCTAGGTTGGTGACACTAATAAGCAGTTCGTGTGGGTGATCCTAAAGCTTGAAGTTGACGAGGACCTAAAAAGATGAAAGACGGAAAGCCTTGAGCAATATTCCTATTGAGGCGTGGAGATGCCTCGAAAGCATGGAAATACCATGGCTAAATTGAGCCACCCAATCATGTTTTTTCTTTCAAACAAGATGTATGAAAAGTGGAAAGAGTGTATATCTGCAAGAATAAAGTGGAAGAAGTAATTACCAAGAAATTGTGCTTATGAGTCATACTATGAAGTTTTGATAGAGAGTGATTGATCACTTCAGAAGAGTGATGGATATAAAAAACAATTTGGTTTTATGACTGGGAGCTCGACTACATAGGTGAATTTCGTGATACACGAGCTTATGGAAAAATATAGAGAGAAGAAGAAGGCCTCATTTTTCCCTTAGTGATTCATGAGGTCACAAAGGATACAATATGCTCTTTGCTGCTAATGATGTGTTTAGTGAATGAAGTACAATGCACACTAATAAGAAACTACAACTTTGGAGACATACTTTAAATTTTAAGGGCTTTAAACTTGGTTAGAACCAATGCCTAGTATATGAGGTGCAAGTTTAGTAGTGTTGGGTGCGAGGAGGGAGATGTTAATCTAGAAGGGCTAAACAAACAAAGCTATGAGTAACACCTTTCGGTACTGATTGCGTGGATCACACGTTCGCTGGGAGACCCCAAGAGGAAGGTATGATGTAGTATAGAAGCAGTTTTCCCTCAGTATGAAACCAAGGTTTAATCGAACCAGTAGGAGCAAGAAATCGCTTCGGAAGGTTGTTGGTGGCGGAATATGGCACGGCGCAGCACCAGGGAATCCGGCGCCAACGTGGAATTTGCACACAACACAATCAAACTACTTTGCCCCAACGAAACAGTGAGGTTGTCAATCTCACCGGCTTGCTGAAAACAAAGGATTAAACGTATGGTGTGGAAAACAGTAATAAATTACAGAGAATGAAAAGGAACAGTGTTTGCAGTTGGTTGTATTATCAGTGTAAAAGAATGGACCGGGGTCCACAGTTCACTAGTGGTGTCTCTCCATAACAGATAACTAACATGCTGGGTGAACAAATTACAGCTGGGCAATTGACAAAATATTGAGCGCATAACAATGCATATATATGACATGATGATTACTATGATATTCATGTGGGCATTACGACAAAATACATAGACCGTTATTCCAACAGCGTCTATGACTAATAATCCACCGCCAGGTTATCATACCGAGTTCCCCGTTGGTATTAAGTTGCAAGCAACGGATAATTGCATTAAGTAATGTGCGTAAAGTAAACAAATGCATTAGACCTAACGGCGTACCCTTATGCTAAGCATCGGTTATTTTATCCCTAGTGGCAACAGCACATCCACAATCTTAGAAGTTGTTGTCACTCTCCCAGATTATCGGAGGCATGAACTCACTATCTAGCATAAATACTCACTCTTGGAGTTACAAGCATCTACTTGGCCAAAGCATCTACTAGTAACGGAAAGCATGCAAGATCATAAATAACATATAAGATAGATTGATAATCAACTTGAGATAGTATTCAATATTCATCGGATCGCAGCAAACACAACATGTAGCATTAGAATAAGATGATCTTGATCATGATAGGCAGCTCAGAAGATCTAAACATGATAGCATAAAGTGGAGAGACAACCATGTAGCTACTGCCATGGACCCGTAGTCCAATGATGAACTACTCACGCATCACTCCGGATGCAGGCATGGTGATGTAGAGCCCTCCGGTGATGATTCCCCTCTTCGACAGGGTGCCGGGAAGAGCTTCTGAACCCTCCCGAGGTAGGGTTGACGGCGACGGCGTCTCTAGAACTTTTCATGGATAATGGCTCGGGTGTCTAGGGTTTTCGCGTCGGGAGGAATAAATAGGCGAAAGGGCGGCGGCTGCGGAGCCACGAGGGCCCCACACCACCCCACGGCGCGGCAGGGGGGCAGCGCGGCCCCATGGTGTGGGCGCCACATGGCTCCCCTCCGTGTCTCCTCTGGACTCCGTCTTCGTGTTGGAAAAATAGGAGGTTCTGTCCAAGTTTCGTCCTATTCCGAGAATATTTCCAGACTAGCTTTTCTGGAATACAAAAACAACAGAAAACAGGAACTGGCACTGTGGCATCTTGTTAATAGGTTAGTCCAGAAAATGCATAAAAATGCTATGAAGTGTATATAAAACATGTAACAATTGATATAATATCAACATGGAACATCAGAAATTATAGATACGTTTGAGACGTATCAGGTACTTGGAATTAATGCTAAAAAACGATGGTGTTAGGTTGTTAGCCACATAGTCAAATTATTAGTTAGGGTGGATGAAGTGGCAACAAACTTACATCCTCCGCGATAAGAAGCTGCCACATAAACTAAAAGATAAGTTCTGTAGGACGACAATTAGACATGTAATGTTAAATGGAGCAGAATGTTGGTTTAATAAAAAATCAACACATACAATAATGAGTGTCACAAAGATACTCATGCTAAGGTGATATCCGGCCATACAAGAAAAGTACCGAATTGAAAATGAGGTAATTCATGATAGATCCAAGTGAGTCATCTTGAAACTCCAATGGATAGTAGGATTCTAAAGATTAGATAAAATACTAAGAGGGTCAGGAGGCAACCAAAGTTTACATGGGAAGAGGCGGTAGAAACGACTTGAAAGATTGGAGTGTATTTAGAGATTTGAAACTTGATAGGACTACATGAAAATCAATAATCCGTTTGCCGGATTGTCTTGTACTTTTCTCTCTCTTCACTCTTTTGTTGCCACATGTTTCTGTTTGGTTTATCTCCCTATCTCAACTTGTTTGAGACAAATACTTCATCGTTGTATATATAATATTGATGTGTGTTGTCATTTATTTTGAGAACTTATGAACATTTTTTGTATATGAAAAATGCTTTGATGGATCCTTCCTAAGTTGCACCCACTAACCATCTCATATCCCTCTCCATCTTCACATTGACTGCTCTCACCCATATTTGGCGGCTAATATTTTCTAGATCCTCACATGTTCACTTTTCTTGTTTTGTAGTGTTAATTTTGTCTTTTTGGACACATATCCTCAATATGCTAAATCTAATCTCTTGTCTTTCCGCTCTGTGTGAATCATCAAATATGTTGGTCCATCATGTCATCTACTACACCGTCGCTCCAAAGGGAGACTCATATAACCACAAAAAATTGGTATTAGCCATGTTGAATTTGAAGCCCTCGTCGACGGGTCCTCCAACAATATTAACAGAGGCTCAGCCTCTACTATGCCACATGACAAATGACCTGGTGAAGTGGCAGAGCATAGTGGAGACCATCCTAGGTTCCACCCCATTCATCCGTTGGGTAACTCAAACAAGACCTAGGAATTTTCATGTGGCAAAAGATGGAACAGAGTGTGGTGGCTAGATTAAACTTGGGCAAACCTTGGGCCGGGCTGGGCCAGGCTGGTTAAAGCCCGACTTACAAAAGCCAAGCCCAAGCACGGCCCGGTCCGAGGCATGTAAAAAACGCCTATTTTGTATAAAATATATTAAATAGATCATTTTTAGAGTATAATACCTATTTTTCTATAAAATGCTAAAATCCCCACAGGGCTTTTCAGTCTTTGCATGTCAGGCTTGTTGCGCAAAAGTGAAGTCCGAGCCTGGCCCGACGTCGGGCTTTCGGGCCAGGCTTGCCCATGCGTAGGTCTAGGCTAGATGTTGTGTCGGTGGGCAACATATGGTATTTATAGGATAAACATTAGACATCGATAAATAATAAGTATATGTACTGGCAATAGGTAGCTCGGTGATGCGTCCTTGTGACACCACGTTCATACTGTGACTATCTGGAAAGGCTTATTTACGCGCGAGCGACAGCTCGCGCGGTCACGCGTAGCGTGCTGGTCGTGGGTGGGTCCCACCCACGTTCTCTTCTTCCCCATCCTCTTCCTTCTTCCTCCTCCTTTCTTTCTCTCTCCCGTGCCCAAACTCCACCGATTTGGACGGCGCCAGGCCGAGCCGGAACCGCCGGAACCGCGGCGGAGACGGTGGAGGCGAGAAAAAACTTAACTTGGGGGGTGCGGGGGTGTGTGGTTGCCGGCGTCGGAGAAGAAGGGTGGGGTTAGAGGGATGGCCAGGGCGGCGGCGGAGGGGGTGATCCCCGCGGCCGGCGGTTCGGCCGGCGACGGCGGCGAGGTGCGCTGTTCATCTTGTTCCCCAAATCCTTGTCATTTTGCTGTCGGAAGGGCACGTGCGAGGCTGTCAGAAACCGAGCGAGCGCTCACGCGCGCAAGCTAGCCTCGCCCGTGACTATCGCAATATCCATCTTGCGGGTATGCCTTCAATATTAATATTAAAGATATACTAGAAACCAACAGAATAACGTTTAGTAATACCATCGTTGTTCCCCTGAAAATCGGTTCCAGTTACATACAAGCCTAAAAATACCGAGCCTTGCGAAACAGACATGTCTACAAGCCTGAGCCAAAGCAGCCGTGTTGGTTGGTTCCAGGGTTCCAGCAAGTCAGCAACCTGCCTCTGCTTCGAAAAGACAAGGTGTGTTGATTGGGGTACATTTCTGTCATTTTACCCAACTATGCTCAATGCAGGACATGCTATATCCAAGCAACTTCACTGATTGATCGCAGAAAGCGAATATTTGAGTTTGGTTATTTCAGGTGCATTCAATCCATGCAGACAATCCACGCTGTTACACAATGTGACTGATGGCACGAAACAAGGCTGCCAGTCCATATGCCGTACGTGCTATCTTGCCTATCTGTCAGAGAGGAACTGTCACTCGTTAACATGCACGAAAGAATAAAAACAGCCCAGAAACCGCGACGAAGAAACAAATTCTTCCACAAATTTCAAATATCTCAGATGTCATCTAATTTTATTTTTCATCTAACAAGATGGAGGTACACGCTTTTAGCGACGACAACTCTTCCTGCGACGCATGTCCAAAGCCTTGCCATCTTATCCTCCCCAGGAGGTCAACCAGGTATATGTACCTGCAGGACCAGAGTTGAGCTACCTTAGTCATAAGCAGGACCTCTGCTTCTAGTTTACTGAATGATTTAAGGGATGGGAGAAACTTTACCCAGTAAGGAGGTTTACAATCTGAAGCTGCTTCCTGAAGTCATAGTGGTCTCCAAAGGCATAGACAGCGTGTCTTTGCGGATTGTTCGATTTCCTCATCACCTTGAGAAATGCACGCCTCACAGGACTTGATGACAACAGCCATGAATCTATAAATGATACCTGAAACGTAATGTTTCCTTCAGCTAGCAGTCAGGCATGATGTAAGGCGTTTTTCTTCAGTGCAATCATAAGCTCTTAAGTTAATTATAGCCAACAGATTAGGTTAACAAATGCTTGTGACAAGAGTCTTCTAGCAGCCACTGTGATGCAATAATATAAAATGACTACATGAGCACATCTGACTCTCCAGGTAATAGAGATCAAATAACAAGAAAGGCAGTAACACAAAACAAGTCAAGTGCATTATAAAGTATAGAGTAGACTTCCTCACACAATAACACATGGACGCGTGCACACACACACGCACACGCACGCACGCACGCACACACACAAAAGAGAGAACAAGTTTGCCATTCAAGACAGTTCCAAAGGAAAGGGTGGATAATTTCTCTCAATCCACAAACTGTTAATTAACCATTTGTCTCAAGATATAGAACAACAACTGAAGCATCATGTACCGTTGAAATAAAATTGGTCAGTGCAAATTTGCATGGCTTTACATCACAATGATACTTTGGACTGTACAACAAACTGAGAATAATTACGAAAGAATACCTCATACGCTTGAACTTTTCCAGCAGCACCAAATGCATCGAGAAAAGGTAGACTCCACGACTCTACCATTTTCTGTTGAAGAAAAATCATTTTAAGTTAGCTACTGAACCACCAATTGGACATCTCACATATTCACTTCAAAAACATATATCGATGCGGTAAATGGTAAAAAAGAGCATGAAACCAGAGCTCAATATGCCAAGCATGACTTCTAGACGAGTAGGTTACACTAAATCTTTGATGGATTCGTCTTAACTGCCTGCAAATAGCTGTTTGGGTAGATCAAATGGAAGAAGTTGCAGTTGTGTGTCATGCATCTGCCGATAATTCAACTAGGAGCAACTGACTGTTGTTGTCTGCACTTTGGGATCTTGACAACGTAATTTGTAACAATGGAGACATGTAACAGAGTTAATGAGAGGCTACACATATTTGTGGCTTGGTGACAATGCAACAGTGGATTTGTTGGCATACGTATTATTCGTACATGAGAGGATTGCAGGATGAGGAAACATGCATGTGTTCGGTAATATATGGCATGAATAGATACAAGATAAGTACATGCAGCTTTTGGAAATATTTCATGAGTGAGCTGAATGTTGTGATTTCCATACTACATTAGGCTCAGCAGTTATTTCAGTAGATATACATTATTAGTTACTAATAATAAATATATAATTATATATACTCCATCCGTTCCGTTGGAAAAGGCGTGCATGATTTGGCGCGGCGATTAAGAAAGGATAAGCGGCAAGAAAAGTTTCCAATCTTGACCCTGAGGCCGCTCCCAATGCGTCGGTTTTAAGTGCCGTAACATGCTAAGAAACTGGTGTGTAAACTACGACCGCCCCAATGGGGGGTATCTTGATGTCGTGTCTACGTAATTGTATATTGGATCAATTTGTGGCCTAGTTATTCTATGGCCAAATGAACCTCATGAAAACTCCACAGGGAACGGTAAAGAGGCGATGTGGAAGATTTGGTGTAAGCGCATGGGATCAAATATGCATTTATTCATCCTCGGGTTTGCTGCTAAGAGCCGGTTCTCTAGCTATATATAGCAATCCTCTCTTTCTTCATTGATTAGGGCGACACGTCAGGGTTTTGCATATGAAATTGTGCTAAGATACCCGCATTTGCACCAGCCTGAGAAAACGGCATCCGCAAATAATTTTTCTCTCCTAGCTGGACGCCTCGTTTATCATAAACAGCCCACACGTTCGCCGCCTTAACTCCTTCGATCCCACGTCCTGCCTCTCTCTTCCAATCGTTTTCTTGCTGGCCATAACTGACTCACGATTTTTTAGGAAGTGGGTAACCAGAGGGAGGGACATAGTTGGAAAGTTAGCTAGTTTCACGCACCCGCGCCTTACTTTGTGGTGAAAAACTGGAAAAAATATTACGCCTTACTCAACGGAACGGAGGGAGTAATAACCAGCAATTACCAGTTTACCATACTGGAACAAAGATAGGGCATAAACAGTTTTGTAAGATGAAGTTATCCTTTTCAAGGCACAAAAAACAGAAGGAAAAACCAGCAGGTACAAACTTATCAGTTATCAGTGAACCATGTGCGCATTAATACACAAACAAAGCACAGGCAACATGACCGTGGAAATGGAACACATATCACGCACCATTTCTGGACGAGCTTAAGACTGGCTTGGCTCAGGAAATGCTAGAGGCCCAAGTGAACTATAGGCTGAGCTCAAACATTATTAGGGTAGTATACGTCACATATGGGCTCATCTACCACTGAACTTGTGAAACCATAAGCAGCCACAAATAACAGCACTCAATCGGTTATTGTCCAAATACCACGCTGGACGTATAACATCTAACAACATTTTGTTATGCACTTGTCATGCTCAATGGTCATCATCTAACAACATTTCTCTTTTAATTTGCATCTGGCAAGTGAAAATATGAAGTCATGCACTTGTCATACTCAATGGTCATAATTTATTCTTCCTTTTGTCCATTTTCTTTTGAGATGCTTCATGCTTGACTGCAACCCAAAGACATGTGCTAAATTTGAAGTCGTTGAGATCTTCTAATAAAAGGTGTGAAATAGTACCATTCAGGAAACGTGTGAAATAGTTGAAGCAGTGAATAACGTTATTTCCAAAACATGACGATGGCTACGTTGTTTTATAACTTCTAAAAGGGAACTGTTTTTTATTAAAGCTGGAAGCACCATCCAGGTTCACCAGGTAGTCATACATATTTTTTACCAAATGTAAGTATGGAATATGTACAAGTACATCAATCACGAAATGTCTGCTCAATGTAAAAAATGGATCTGGAAAAGAAGATAGGAATGGGGATTCATACCTGTGAGCTTGCACGAAAGGAAAGGCACACCAGTGATGCCTCAGGAACCACCGTACCAGCAGCCTCAGGGCTACTATCTCCCGGAGGAGACACGACAAGCGGTAGCCGCAATGCACCGCCAACAGGGGACTCCAAAGCAAGATCAGGGAACTTCACAGCATCGTCCACTGGTATGATGACCTTATTCGCCACCGCAATCTACACCATTTTTCATTACGATTACTAGGTGAGGACCCAGGTCACCGATCATCCAACTCATCAGCAGTTAATAGTCAACTAGCACACTGAATACCAAATTACCGATGACATATACCTTGCCGTCGTTCTTACGGATCTCGGAGATGTCATCGAAGTACCCTCTGCGCAACTCATCCGAACTGCACTTGACCAATCAACCATAGGTTCAGAAGTTAAATCATCACACAATGCACCCGCACAGTGCAGCAGCGATAACCAGTAGGATTGACAGGGGGAGAAGAGCCTTACAGCCTGGCCCTCGCCTTCGCCTTCTTCTCGGTAGCCTCCTTGTCCCCCGTCTGATCAACCATGCGCGAAAACCATGTGATTAAACGCCCTAATGGATTGCAGTTGCGGAGAGGAGCAGGTGGAAGGGGGAGGAGACGACCCAGGAAGCTTACCTTGAAGAAGTCCAGGAAGCCGCGGGTGAACACCGCGGGCGTGGATGGAACGCCACCGCGTATCCTCTCGCCGACAGCGCCGGTTCTGGAGAGCCGGAGAAGCGGCCCCGCCTTTCGCGCCGCCCTTAGCATCATCGCCGCCGCCGATCTAGCCGGTGGTGTCGAAACTGGAACCAGCGGGCCGAGCCGACCTAGGAAACGATTTATCTTGGTATACGTAAGCGCATCCGGAAGACGTAAACCTTATTTCCGTTAACGGTGCTGGTCTGACGTAATAACACGGCCGCTGGACCGGCGCCAATAGAAACCGCGGAGTCCCAAAACCAGCGGCGCCGAACAGAGGAAGCAAAACCCCCATCCCCTCCGGCTCGACTCGATTCGATTTTCTCCCGACCCCGATCATGGCCTCTTCCTCCTCCTCCTCGTCGCAATTCGAGTAAGTCCTCCGATTCCCATTCCCTCAATCACTCGTTCACCTGCGCACTGATCGATCTCATGTATCCGTGTGTTCTCCGAGCAGCGATACGTTGGCGAGGCGCCCGCCGCCGCCGCAGAGGAAGCCGCCATTGCTGATGCTGCTGCCACTCATCTACGCCCCCGTTCTGCCCCTCAGTACGCATCCCCTCTTCCCGTTCCCTCAGTTCCCGTGCCGTAATTCCTTTTTCAGATCGTGTTGCTAACTAGGGTTGTTGTTTGGTCCTTGTGGGAAACAGTCAGGATCGGGATGCGGCACAACCCGGTGTGGAGGGACCGCCTATTCTACGGCGTCCTCGCCGGCGCATTCGTCCATGGCACCTACCTCATGTGCGTACTCTGTCCGTATGTTATCTGTCTGTGATAGGGGGTGAGCATTGCCGTCTGCAGTGATTGTTCTCTTGGTGGTTTTATTTGCTGGTCCATGTGTGTTCTGACTACAGGATGTGTCCATGCCTAGTCGATATCAGTGAGAAAAACTGTAGTTTCGTAAGGATGTGCCATGGATTGGAAGCAATTAGAAGTTTAGAACGTTCAGCAGCGTGTAACATGTGCTTATGATAATTATGCAATGTGTTGATATCTATGTCTTGATATAGAAAATGTTGTGGGCATCTGCATTTGTCTGTTTGGTGTTTGCTAAGAAACTGCATCATTCACACCGTATATATACATAGTACTCCCTCTGTCCCGCTTTACTTGATGCAGACAGAGAGCTAATCTAGTGCAAATATTTCTATACAACTAACGACAACTAAAACAGAACAGACGTAGTATAACTGAAAGGGATATGATTGGAGGTCTTAACCAACAATGACTGATTAAGCATAATGCATATGAAGCATGAGTTATGTAATGAACATGAGCTTGATAATCTTCTATAATACTAGTTTTCTATGATCATAATTGTCTTTTGTTTTTTTTCGAAGTGTTTTCACTGAGTGACGTTATGCTGACATTCATGACTGAATACTGATGCCCACCTTAGATAATTGCAGTACACCAGAACTCTCGTTACACTTCAAGCAAGTGTTAATCATAGCTTGTGTGATTGCATGAAAGCTAGGAATGTATATATGTGTCATGTATTTGTACAGAGTGTTGAAATTTAATCTTGCAGTGCGTTCGACAAAGACCTATGTTCACATATGGCATGTTAGACATGGGTAAATCAACCGAGATTCTAATTCCCATCCCTGTCATAATTATTTACTGGAGATGCAAGTGAATATCTTAAAATATGAGTGATCTTACTGATAAAATATGTGCACTAAACAAGTGCATGAACTACACTTCTAATCCACCCTCTTGTGCTATGAAATGATCCCAATATAGTTACATACATACAGGCTCTAATTTTGGTGTCAGAGTCTTTGTTATACCATACATATGGTAGAAAAGAGTTTTGCTCTAAGCAACAATTATGGTCATGGTTCTTGAAAAATGATGTGTATCAGGTATTTATTATTTCTTGTCTGAAAATGTCGTCCCTGGCCTTCTTTTTGGTTCTTGCTTGTCCAAACTGGTTACAGTCATTCTGCTAGTAGCTATCTCCACTGTACTGGATCTTTTGATCATGCACGAATCCAGTTCTTGATTTTTGCTAGTTGCTCTGATTTCTGAACCGGTACTGTTATTTCAAAGTTCACATATATAGTTTCGTCACCAGGATAAGCTCATGTGGTTATCGTTGATATTCTTTCAGATCGGAACTGTATGACTCTGAGAGCAAGTGAATCATATCCCTCCAAAGGTCCAGCTATGAATATTTTTCGGCAGCAAATTTTGATTCGATCGCAAGTCAAGAATTGATGAGGGATGACTGGTTTTCGTATTAGCAAGTTTGTTCACTACCTGTTTGTTTTAATCATATTCAAGGTTTGTGTTTGCTACAATTATAGAATTTTGAGCACACAAAATAATTCTGACTGCGAGAGCATCCAGCAACAGTTTTATATTCTTCAGTCTCTGTATGTTGCAGTTCTATATATTCCCCGTTTGCCCTGTCAGTTTCTGGTATATTTTGTGCTGATGCGTAGCCATTCATATTTCTCTTGAACAAAGTAGAGAAGCAAAATATGGAGTACATTTGTAATGCTGTGAAAGGAAATGCCTTGAAGACCAATGGGTTACATTACCACGTGTTCAGCTTTAGTCAGTATTCCTGCTTTACATGCTCGTGTCAGGGTACATTTTCTAATACGTTGTAGCTGGTTATTGGATCTTCCTGATTTCAAATTATTGTGTGCCAAGGACAAAACTTACATGCCGTTAAGTACCCTGTCCTATCGAGACCAGTAGCTAACTGCTACTTATAAGGTTCGTGTTTTGCTTCGTAGGTTCGTGTTTTGCTTCGTAATATCATACGATTGTGCCACTGTACGCATCAAGATCACGTGCAGGATTATTAAGCAGGAACTTATCCTAAGACATCTTGATCCGGTGATCTGTAAACAAAACATGGAATTGATCCGGATTTCGATTCTGACAAGATTCGTCATGAGAGATGTTGAGTTGACTCAACAACTACAATAGCAGCAACACAACCACAAGAGGAGTTGAGACTGCTCATAATGAAGAAATTGTCATGCAGACAGATGAGCCAGTTCCTGTGGCAAACGGGCACAATAGCTGTAGAAGACGATGTTGAGATAAAAGCGGAAGCATCAACTGAAAATTTTCCAATGGTAGAAGAGATTGCTACTGAAGAAGCAGCAACAATCGTACAGGGCTAGAGGCAGTTGTTGAGTTTGAAAATTGTTTAAAACTCGTTATTCATGGGTTTAAAAATTGTTTAGGTAGTTCAATGTAATTTTTCACGGGTTTAAAAAAATGTTCACGGGCTCAAAAACGTTCACTTAGTATTTTATAAAGTAACCGAAAATAGATAACACAAAAAAGCATGTAGAAAATGTAATAAAAACAAAAAAGTAGAAAGAAAAAAGAAAAACAAGAAAACAGTAAACAAAAGATACCCCACTGCCCACTCCACAGCCGCGCTTGGGCGTAGCTCCAGTAACGGACGCTTTAAGCGCCATATAGAAATATCTCGTGGCGGCCGGATACGAATCTCTACATGGGTGAACCCTATTTGACGTCTGTTGGGCCTGTTCGTAGCGCAACGCGTACCTGCAGAGCACTGGGCCTGACCCTTACGAGAACGGTGGTCAGAGAGATGAACCGGGGCGACGACCGGAGTTTAGGGCAGTCCTGGTTGAGGGAGAAGATGAAGAAGAGGGCGACAAGCTCGCCGGAGACGGGGATGATGCGGCTGGCCGTGGCGTCGCGGACAGAGGAGAGGAAACAACGTAACTTCGGGGTGCGGTCTACAAGGTGTGACTTGCTGGGGTCTCGGGCACGCGCGCGCTGCTGGCGCTAGAAGGAGGCGGTGCTCAATTTGGAGTTTTTTTTTTTTTTTTTTTTGCACACAACCAACAACCTCATATATTCACCAAAACCATCCACATACACAGTACATAGATCGAAGAAAATGAAGAACAAACATACGAGGAGGAGTGAGAGTCGCGAGAGGCATTGGGAGCGAGATAATTGTATTTGTACTAGTGGCCCCGCCGAGTATCAGGTCATTTGGGCCGGAGACCCGGGGTCATGTACGTGGTCTATTTTTATATTATTTGTGTCTTTTGTTATCACACAAGATCTCGTGTTGAGATGATCACAAAAGCAAAGATGTTTTGGCTCGACGAGGTGCACAACTATCATGTTGAACACCTTTGTATGTGATTCATCTTGAGGCTGTGTCCGTGCAAGCCAGAACTGGCAGCTAGTCAACAATAGGATTGATGTCCACAGTGGATCGGCACAACAACCTTTTGTAAACATTGGTAACTATACCATACCTACTACTCCCTCCGTGTCAAAATATAAGTCGCACTAGTCACTTACCACACACATGTATGTAGACATGTTTTAGTGCAAGATTCACTAGTCACTTACATGAATCTTGCACTAAAACATGTCTACATACATATGTGTGGTAAGTGACTAGTGCGACTTATATTTTGATACGGAGGGAGTATATATAAAGGATGGAAGAAACCGTTGCGTTTCAAGGCATCCACGTCGCCGGGTGTCACCGGGTGAACGTCGGCCGTCCGATCACCATGACAAACGGTCCTGATGCAGCCACGTCCACCACCTCGCGCGGGGGACTGTTCATCGTTCATTTTTGTCCAATCATAGCGTGCCACGTCGCCCGGTTACCCGTGCGTGCCGCGCCGGTCACCCACCTCCGCACCGTCGATCGCGGATCGGCCGGTCCGTGTGTCATTTATGCAAAAAAAAACCTGACTTTCCCACAAATTGCGAATACGCCCCCACTACCTCACACCCGCACTCTCCTCTCTCCTCTCGCTCTCGCTCCCGCGTCTCTGGTCGCCGCCGCCGTCGCCGCTTTAATCCGGCGAGGTCCGGCCACCTCCGCCGCCGTGCTATGGCGCAAACGACGCGCCTCGCGATCCTCTCCGTTCCTACCCGGCGATTCGCTCCACTTCGCCTGATGCGGCTGTGCGCAACCCAAACCCGAGGGTTAGGGCGCCGACCAGCGTGAGTCCGCCACTCTCCCATGCGCCATCCCGCGGAGAGCAGCGGCGGGGAAGAGCATACGGGAGCACCTCCCACAGCAGCCCATGCTCCCTCCCATTTCGGGTGCGACCACAAGACCTCGACGATGACACAGGTGTGTCTCTCTCTTCCACCTCCGCTCTCTCTCTCTCTCTCCTCCTCTCGCTAGCTCTGTCTCTCAGCCGCCGGCGGCGACGACGATGCGGAAGCGGCTCGCGTGAGGAGCTCGACCTCCACCGGCACGTCCCCGACCCCATGTTGACCAGCTGGCCTCGAGCCGCCGCCATGGGCGTGCAAAGCGTGGAGGTGCTGACGAAGAGCCTGCAACGCAGCACTCTGCTGCCCGGCAGTCAACATCGTCGTCACGGGACATGGCGACGCCTACCTCAGCGTCGAGTAGATGTCCACCTCCAGGTCCCGACCCCTATCTCTCTCTAATCCCCATATATATTCATCTCTGTTTGTGCATGTTTGTATAATTTAGGCCTGCAAGGTGTTTGACGAAAATCCTGAAGTGACAGATTAATCTATGTCTTATCTCAGGTTAATCTCCCAGCGATGCTTGCGATGAGTCTGTCCCCGACCAACGCCTACAAAGCAAAGTAAGCCGCTAGCCCCCTGCAGTTTTTTATTCATCAGTTGCAGCAAAATATTTTAGTCCACTACTCTTTCTACATCGGTCATATAACTTTCGTCTAATAATTTTGCAGCTCGGGGATACGGGAGATGATTCAGCAAGCGACACTACCCAATACTCTTTTTTATTTCTTCCTTTCCTTCGTCACCGTGCAGATAAGTTAATGTGGAGAACAAAATAGGATTGTAAAAGGTAAAGTCAATCCTTTCTGCAAATCTAATTATAATTTTTAAGCTGCATGGAAGTGATAGTACTTCTGAGACATTTGCGTACTAACTCCATATTTTAACTTTATTGATGTTACTCTTCTTAATTATTTTCTTGCTGCCTTGCATTATTCAATACATTACAAATCACTTAAATCTGTGTATAGATTTAAATGTAGGTTCACACCTTTTACAGACTTCGATTCTATAAGCAACTAAAGAAATGAACATATCTTCTTTTAATGAGGAAATAAAAATCTACTATTACTTCAAATGAACATATCTTCTTTTCTTCCTTGGTAGTGCATACGAAATGTGTAATTCTCTGTACCTGCAATAGTGTATGTGCAGTGAGAAGTTTCTGTCAACATTCACAATGGAGAATGGAGATAGAACAAATAGTAAGGAATGATGTGAGATCCAAACAGTAGTATATTTGTCTCCTGGTGGGTAGATTTTCACTTAATTAAATTTATACAGATCCAAACAAAAATGAAGGATGTTGTGCACTCCGTATTTTTTAATGCAGATTAACAAGTTTATTATAAGTCAGTATACACCTTGCAAAATAATAAAAGTAAGACATATGCATCTGCTAGGTTCACTACTTTGGTTTGCCTTTAACCGAGACTAAATTTGGATGGGAAGAACAAGCATCATATTTGTATGCAATTTATCCATTGTTACAAGAAGTCAGATAGTCCACGTCATTTACGCCAGTTGAGAAAACATGAGTATACTGTATTGTTTTTCCTAGCTTTGTTGCATTTGCATTTCAGTCACGGTAAACCTGCAATTGTAGCTCTATTGCATTTTGTTCACTATGTAACATGAACATCATGGTTAATTTCAGCTAAAACAATGGGACTCGAGGAAAATCTTCGTTTGAACATGTGTAAATTCCAGGCTGACGATGTTTTTAATCTTCTTTTGAAGCTGAAATGTCAGTCTTTAGTATCTGAGTTTATCAGCTTAGACATGCAAGATCCATTCTGTTGTTTCACGTCGTATTTGTAGAACCTATTGAGATGGACCTGGAGTGAGTATATGCATATCTGAACATCAATGTTTTAAATTGCAGGTTGTATGAAAATCGTGCATTGTTTACACTAACGTACGTCCATAGTACGTTTATTCAGTTTTGTTCCATATGCACTAACGTCACAGTAAACCTGAAATTGTAGTTCTATTGCATTATGTTCACTATATAATGTGGATATCATGTCGATTCATTCAGCTGCAACAAAGGAAAATCTTTTGTCTGCTGCGATTAATAAAAGGCAGATCCATCAGCTGCAAAATATCAACATATCTTGGAGAGGTAAAAAAATATACTATTATCCACACGGTCGTGGCGTGTCGCCGCGCCATCTTCCCTAGTTTCCTTAACAGGGATATGATTCGTAATTCCTTCAGCTGTTTGCCTGTTTCTCTATTCTAAGAACTTGTACCAAGTTACAACATGTATTATGTTTTGCGATGTGTCCATATTCACCCCACATGTTGGGTCGTAGACTTGTCATTTCGATGCGGGCATATATTGACCACTGATACGTAACAAAACATCACTCTATTTCATTGAGTGACATAATGACAAACAGATTTAAGAAACTACATTAGTTGACGATAAAAGAGAGATCGACTCTTCGCACTACGTTACTAGTACTATCTACGGCCATGCTTAGAACAATGCATAGTACTTTAATTTTTTTGACTAAGATAAATTTCTTGATAGTGCCACGAAATGCTGCCACCCTCATCTGAATTGATCGATCACGGCAACTAATTAACATATGGGCATGATGCTAGGGCGAGGCCTCATTTTCTTATTCGGGTCGTCGTCCTTGCCTTCCTGGACGATAAATGTGGTGCTCATCCCAAACACCGTATGCCGGTCGAAGTGGCAATGCATGAACCACACACCTGAGTGACCAATCAAAATATAATTAAGAGCATGAGTGTTGAATGAAGAATTGGCCCAATGGAGCTACCTAAAATAAGGTACGTACCAGGATTGCTTGCGTTGAAGCGCATGGCGGCCCAGCCAGACTTGGGCACAGTGACGGTGTTCTGGTACGGCGGGTCGACCAGGTTGTACGTGGCAGGGTCTGTGGTCTCGCTGAAGTTTCCGAGACCTCTCCCTACCACGTAGAAGGCGAAGCCGTGCAGGTGCATGGGGTGGTTCTCGGCGCCGAGGATGGCCGTGTCCTGGAACACCACCTCCACGACTTTGCCGTACTCCACCACCTTCACCTTGGTGGAACGCTTGGTGGGCCAGTACCTCCTGGATTCGATGCCGTCGGTGAAGTTGAAGAGGAAAGGCGGCTTGTTGGGGAAGTCTTCCTCGTAGACGCCCTCTTGTTTCTGGTAGTAGAACGCGTCAAGGATGTCCACGCGATGAGGGTCCTCGAAGCTGACGTTGTTGAGACTCGCCCCTAAGCGGGTGCCGCCTGGCCCGTCGCACTTGCTCGTGGTGCAGGGGAGGGTGTTGACGGCTATGGTGATGACCATGCGCTCGTCGATCGTCTTCGGCACGTTCGCCGGGTGCTCTGCGCTGTTCAGAGACCGGAGTTTGGCCGTGTACGCTATGGCGATGTCGCTGTCGTTGCTGCTCGGAAGGTAGGGGCCGACCGGTGTTTCAGTGCTGTTCGCCACGCCCGGGTATTAATTCCAGAATGGCTGTGGCGATGCCGTTGTTGAACCCGAGGTCTTGGTTTGACGCGAACGTCCGCGAGGCCATATAGAACCGGCGCGGCGAACCTCTCTTGTAAAGGTTAGTGTTGAGGAGCACGTCCATGGTCTGTCCCGGCGAGATCATCATGTTCTTGACGATGAATGGCTTCAAGTAGCGTCCGTCGGTGCCGACCACGGTGAGACTGTGATTGGCTATGCCGAAGAACATGTCGTTGTCGAGTCCAGCGTTGATGATCTGGAGCAGGTATGTGTGGCCGTACCTCACGGACAACTTAAAAGTTGTGTCGTTGGGGCATCGGAACCGCTCTCCGGGCTGGCCGTTAATTGTGTGTGCATTTGAATTAGTAATCTCGCCACCAGTCCGTAGGTGGTCCTCCAAAATCTCGTTCAAATCGGCATTCCACCACTCACCTGCATTATGTTGGAATATTAGCCATAATTTACATGATTAATTCCAGAATATTAAACATGACAACCGTAACTACTAACATGTTAAACACAGACATACTAGATGTACTAATTAACATGAACAGCAGTAAGACATACGCCAACACATCCATAGTAAAACTGTTCGGTTTATGTCGCACGTACCGAACAGCTGTAGATGAAGCAGTCGTTGAAGCAGCGACAGCAGCAGCTTGAGCGGCTTCGGTATCAGCAACAGCTCGAACAAGACGGCGTTGGAGACGAGCCGCCCGCGGATCCGGCGATCGTCCAGGGAGGCAAGCCGTGATGAAGAACTTGAAAGCAGTCGCGCGGAGCGCTTCCCAAAAACCTTATTCGCCCTCTCCCGTACAGGATCACAAGGACGAGCGGTTCCGGAGACCTGCTGTCCCGTTCGCCGGTGCACGCCGGCGCACGGGATGGAGTAGACTACGGTGGCGGCGCAAGGCACGAGATTGGCAAAACCTAGATTGGTTCGGTGTGTGACGGCGCACGCAGTGCACGGCAATATATAGTGCGGTTCGGAAAACCCTAACGGGTACAACGTGGGCCGGCCACGTCGCACACGTTTGAGTCGGTTACAGCAGCCCACGATCCGGTAGCGATCCGAATTGGCTAAGCTGTACACGTACGCTACACGACTCGTTTTTCCTGAACTGCAAAAATATAAGCATCGGCTCGGCTCATTCCCGCAACCCGCGGCGTGTCGTGACGGACGGCGGAGGAGGAGGAGTGCGCACGAGAGAGCCTTCTATTCTCAGCCAGCACACCAAGTGATAGAACACTCCACTATATAAAGTGGTGCAGCTCTCTCTAAGCTAGCAGTATGGGACTAAACTTTAGTCACGTACATGCACCTCCAAAATTCTGCCATGCACATGGGCCAATTTGAGATTTCCAGAATTGCTTATATGGGCTGCCCACTAATGGGCCCAATATTCTAACAATCCCCCACCAGATCTCAAATTCCCATTTAGAGATTTTGCCAAACCTCGTTTCTTGTTTATATACCAGTGTTTCAGCAGAGACTGTTAAGTTGAACTTCTGCCTAGAGCTTCAAGCTACATCTACCAGCAACTTGAACAATGGACGAACCTTGAATTGCAAGTTTGGTGCCAATAGACTTCACTCAAAGTCATAACCAGTACGTGGCTGCCAGTAGCCTACCCCGCGGGTGGAGCATATGCGTCATACTCCCTGGTCTCTTCATGAGTTTACTAGAGATCACCCAAATCTCATAGACTGCGACGTTTAACAGTCGGACTCATATAGGTGTGTTCTTTCAAGGTCGCTCTGTAGGATAGCACCTTTGCTACGAATAGCCAACAGAAACACATTAAGGCATATTGCCAACCTGCCTTACAGAATTGAGAGTTATGCATCTTCACGGAGAGGGTTAAATAAAAACTCTCCTCTGTTAAACCACTAGCTTGTTCTTCCCAGGTCCTAATTCACGGGATCTCCGATCACATAGGTTGGGTTACCACTATGGTGTAACGCTCACGGGTCTCAACCCCATCTCCTCGATGCACTATCTATCACATTACGTGATAGTCCCTTCGTAAAGGGATCTGCCAGGTTTTTGTCTGTTTGAATATAACTAACAGTTATTACTCCGGAGTTTCTCATTTTCCTGACAGACTTCAAGCGTCTTTGACGTGTCTTGATGACTTCGCATTATCCTTAGCACTGTTCACTTTCGTAATAACCGTTTGGTTGTCACAGTTCATAAGGATGGCCGGTAATGGTTTCTCAACCACCGGCAAGTCCATCAAGAGCTCACGCAGCCATTCTGCCTCAACAGAAGCTGTATCTAAAGCAGTAAGTTCTGCTTCCATGGTTGACCTCGTCAAAATGGTCTGTTTGCAAGACCTCCATGACACTGCGCCACCTCCAAGAATAAATGCATATCCACTTGTGGCGTAGAGCTCATCAACATCTGAGATCCAGTTCGCATCACAGTATCCCTCAAGCACCGCAGGGTGCCCTGAATAGTGAATCCCATAACTCATTGTACCGTTCAGATAGCGCATGACCCTTTCAAGTGCATGCCAATGATCAATACCCGGGTTAGACATGAACCTGCTCAACTTGCTCACAGCAAAAGAGATATCAGGTCTCGTCGCGCTCGCAAGGTACATGAGTGAACCGATCACTTGAGAATATCTTAATTGATCTCTCGTTTCCTTTTGTTCTTTCTGAGTGTCACACTGGGATCATAGGGTGTTGGAGAAGGCTTGCTGTCTATATAACCAAAGCGGCTCAAGACCTTCTCAACATAGTGTGATTGCGTTAACGTAATCCCACTCTCATCCCTAATCAGCTTAATGTTCAGGATCACATCAGCTTGTCCCAGATCTTTCATATCAAAGCTCTTTGACAGAAAAGACTTGACCTCATTTATCACTATCATGCTTGTACCGAAAATCAGTATGTCATCAACATACAAGCATAATATAACACTATCGCCCCCACCATGGCGATAATATACACACCTATCAGCCTCATTAATGGCAAAGCCTGCAGAAGTTAAAGTTCTGTCAAACTTCTCATGCCATTGCTTAGGTGCTTGCTTCAGCCCATACAAAGATTTTAACAATTTGCACACCTTTCTCTCTTCACCTTTTACTACAAACCCATCAGGCTGATCCATATAGATTTCCTCTTCCAACTCTCCGTTAAGGAAAGCTGTCTTTACGTCCATTTGATGAACGAAAGACCATAGGAGGCAGCCAGGGAAAGTAGTACTCGAATGGTGGTGAGTCTAGCAACAGGTGAATAGGTGTCAAAGTAATCTTCGCCTTCACGCTGGGTGTAGCCCTTGGCTACAAGCCGTGCCTTGTACTTCTCAATAGTACCATCAGGCCTTAGCTTCTTCTTGAACACCCACTTACAACCCACAGGTTTGCAGCCGTAGGGTCGTTCAGATAATTCCCAAGTTCCATTAGAAAGAATCGAGTCCATCTCATTATGGACAGCTTCTTTCCAGTCATCAGCATCAGGAGATGCAAATGCCTCTGCAATGGACGTGGGAGTATTGTCCACAAGGTACACAATGAAATCATCACCAAAGGATTTTTCAGTCCTCTGTCTCTTGCTCCTCTTGGGAGCTGATTCATTGTCATCCTTCTCAAGGACTTCCTCAACAAGTGGTTGTTCAGAATGATCAACAGATGTACTAGGTTCAGCAAATATCTCAGAAGAAATTCTAGCAATGCTATGCATATCCTTCATAGGAAACATGTTCTCAAAAAATGTTGCATCACGAGATTCCAAAATAGTATCAACATGCATATCAGGTATCTCAGATTTAACCACTAAAAATCTATAGCAAATGCTCCGCTGAGCATAACCTAGAAAGACACAATCCACTGTCTTCGGTCCAAGTTTTCGTTTCTTAGGAATTGGAACATTGACTTTCGCCAAACATCCCCAAGTACGAAAATAAGAAAGTGATGGTTTTCTCCCAGACCACTCCTCGTAAGGTGTCTTCTCTTTATCCTTGTTAGGAACTCTATTCAGGACATGACACGAAGTCAACAAAGCCTCCCCCCACCATGCCTTAGATAAACCAGCAGTGTCCAACATGGCGTTCACCAAGTCGGTCAGCGTGCGGTTTTTCCTCTCGGCAACCCCGTTTGATTGGGGCGAATAGGGAGGCGTCCTCTCATGAATAATACCATGTTCCTCACAGAATTCATCAAATATTGGAGAAATACTCGCCACCACGATCTGACCTAAGACGTTTGATCTTTCTCTCTAATTGATTTTCTACTTCAGCTTTATAGATTTTAAAGTAGTCTAAAGCTTCATCTTTAGTGTGCAACAAATATACATAACAGAACCTAGTAGCATCATCGATTAAAGTCATGAAATATCTCTTATCACCTTTTGTCAACACGCCATTCATCTCACATAGATCCGAATGTACGAGTTCTAGAGGTGCCAAGTTTCTCTCCTCGGCTGCCTTGTGAGGCTTTCGAGGTTGCTTAGATTGCACACAGCTATGGCACTTAGAACCTTTGGCAATGGTGAAAGTAGGAATTAAACTCAAACTGGAAAGTCTACTCATTAAACCAAAATTAACATGACATAAACGAGAGTGCCAAACATTAGCATCCGAATCCACACTGCCACAAATATGGTTTACTGACTTATTACAAAAATCCGATAATGAAAAGCGGAACAAGCCTCCGCACTCATACCCTTTACCAATAAATTGTCCAAACTTTGACACAACTACTTTATTGGACTCCAAGACTAATTTAAACCCATCTCTGCATAGAAGGGAGCCGCTAACAAGATTCTTGTTCATAGTAGGGACATGCTGCACGTTCCTCAGCTGCACGATCTTCCCCGAAGTAAACTTCAGATCTACCGTGCCAACACCACGAACAGAAGCATGTGATCCATTCCCCATTAAGACGCTTGAATCTGCGACCTGATAAGAAGTGAACATAGAGATGTCAGCACATACATGAACATTAGCACCCGTATCAATCCACCAACATGGAGATTGAAATACTGAAAGCACAATCGGTAAATTACCGTACCCATCAGCATTGCTAGCGGTCACGACGTTGACATGCTTCTTCCCTTTCTTGTCTGCACGATCTGGGCAGTCCACAGAGAAGTGTCCGGGCTCTCCACAAGTGTAGCACTTTAGCTCAGATTTGTTCAGCATCTTCTTCTTCTTCTTGAAAGTAGTCTTGGTAGGCATGTTGAAGGAAGGCTTGCTCTTTGCCTTGCTCTTGCCATGGTGAAAGTTCTTCTGCACCATGTTGGCGCTAGACTGACCTTCACCACCTCTCTCAGCAGTGTCCTTAGCCCGAGCCTTCTCCTCAACATCAAGAGACGCTATCAGGTTTTCAACCGATATCTCCTGTCTCTTGTGTTTGAGAGTTGTGGCGAAGTTCCTCCATGAAGAGGGCAACTTTGCAATAATGCATCCAGCCACAAACTTGTCAGGTAAGGCACACTTAGCGTGCTCAAGCTCCTTAGCAATGCACTGTATCTCATGAGCCTGTTCGACTACAGAACGGTTGTTAGCCATCCTGAAGTCATGGAAGCTCTCCATGATGTACAGTTCACTGCCAGCATCTGCTACACCGAACTTAGCGTTCAGTGCCTCCCAGAGCTCTTTGGCATCTGTAATGTGCATGTACACATCAAACAGCTTGTTGCTAAGAGCACTCAGAACGAGTCCCACAAAGGCAGTATTGGTTTCCTTGAACTTGTTCTGATCCTCGTCAGATATAGTTCCTTCAGGTAAACCCTCACTAGCCTCGAACACTTTCAGAGATCGCAACCACAGTGTGGTCTTGTACTGCCATCTCTTAAAGTCCACACCGGTAAACTTGTCCGGCCTCAGCGCATCGATAGATGTCCCATGTTTAACTCAGGAAATTGCCTATAACATATAAGGTTTTTGGATTGTTGGAATACTAGGCATAATTTCCATGATTAATTCCAGAATATTAAACATGACAACCGCAACTACTAACATGTTAAACACAAACATACTAGATGTACTAATTAACATGAACAGCAGCAAGACATACGCCAACACATCCATAGTAAAACAGTTCGGTTTATGTCGCACGTACCGAACAGTTGTAGATGAAGCAGTCGTTGAAGCAGCGACGCAGCAGCTTGAGCGGCTTCGGTATCAGCAACAGCTCGAAGAAGACGGCGTTGGAGACGACCGCCCGCGGATCCGGCGATCGTCCAGGAGGCGAGCCGTGATGAAGAACTTGAAAGCAGTCGCGCGGAGCGCTTCCCAAAAACCTTATTCGCCCTCTCCCGTACAGGATCACAAGGACGAGCGGTTCCGGAGACCTGCTGTCCCGTTCGCCGGTGCACGCCGGCGCACGGGATGGAGTAGACTACGGTGGCGGCGCAAGGCACGAGATTGGCAAAACCTAGATTGGTTCGGTGTGTGACGGCGCACGCAGTGCACGACAATATATAGTGCGGTTCGGAAAACCCTAACGGGTACAACGTGGGCCGGCCACGTCGCACACGTTTGAGTCGGTTACAGCAGCCCACGATCCAGTAGCGATCCGAATTGGCTAAGCTGTACACGTACGCTTACACGACTCGTTTTTCCTGATTGCAAAAATATAATCATCGGCTCGGCTCATTCCCGCAACCCGCGGCGTGTCGTGACGGACGGCGGCGGAGGAGGAGGAGTGCGCACGAGAGAGCCTTCTATTCTCAGCCAGCACACCAAGTGATAGAACACTCCACTATATAAAGTGGTGCAGCTCTCTCTAAGCTAGCAGTATGGGACTAAACTTTAGTCACGTACATGCACCTCCAAAATTCTGCCATGCACATGGGCCAATTTGAGATTTCCAGAATTGGTTATATGGGATGCCCACTAATGGGCCCAATATTCTAACACATTAGCGTGTATGACAACTGAATAAATAAAAAGAATGGACGCTAGAATATCTTTTATTTTTTGAAATGGGATGCTAGAATATGTTGTGTGCGTGTAAGGATAAACCATCATTAACTGATTAATTTATATAAGTAGGGATTCGATTTTGTAAGAGATATCGATATATATGTATATAACTAATTCATTCTTTGTTCTTCCAGTGCGAGTTTGCTAGGTCTATATGGTCAGCCATCCAGATAGGTTCTACCTTACATCCCCTAGTTCTGTTGCTAACATTTTTGACAACTGGTTAAATGGAGTGGATCTTAGGTTCTAACTATTCAGTAGGGTGGGAGCGATTGCTGTTATTTGGTCGCTATGGCTATGTAGAAATGACAAAGTTTTTAATGATAAAAATTCTTCTCTTATGCAGATTATTTACCGGTGCACAGCGACGCTACGAGCATGGTCATCCCTGCAGTGTGTGGAGCACCGAGACTTATTTTTGGAGGTGGCGTCGAGACTGGAGGCTGCGGCCAGGGAGTTATTTTCCCGGCATGGGTGGCAACATAGACTCCGGATAGACCTACCAACATCTTAGGCGGATTTACAATTTCTCATTTTAATATCTAATTCGTCTTTTATCTTCTGCTTACAGAGTTGTGGTTAGTGAACTGGCGACTGTGTGCATCTTAGCTATGCAAAGGCCGGGTGTAATGCTTAAACCTTTTAAGTAATAAAAGCCCATTATCTTAAAAAAATGTGTGATTCAGACCTAGGATAATGGTATGGTCCTCGAGCGGCTTCTTGAAGGGGTAGAATTTGCCGTGCTCAGGGAGGACGATGAGGGCGCCGTGGACGCCGGCACGGTCCAAGCCGCTGTGCGCGTGCCACCATAGGGTGCCCTCCTCCTCCGACAGAATAACCTCGTAAGTGAAGTTGGTGCCGGGCATGATGGGACACTGAGTGATGAACTCTGGCCCGTCGTACCACAGGTTCCGGGCTGGTCGACGCCGTGCCTACGAGTAGAAGCCATTTTTAAGCCGTTAGTACGTAGTGTTTATGTATATATATAGCTGCAGGACATGCGTACGTGTTGATGTGATTACATACCAGTGGATGGTGATGTTCTTAGGTCCTTGGTTGTGCACGTTGACGATAACCGTTTCGCCCTTGCGCGCCGTGGTGGTCGGCCCGGGCCAGGTGCCATTGACGGTGAGGAGGGTCTTCTCCTTGCAAAGCTTGGTGTAGTTAGTCTCCTTCACCTGCAAAATACAACACACGAACGATGGACGTCGATCGTCGGTTAGTACATGCATCATGATAGCTAGATACACATGAACGTAAATGAATGGATGCACATAGCGTAGACTTTACGATGAAATCCTAGTAGTTATGCCCGGCGGCCTCGGCCAGGCCAACCGCTCCTGCAAACGCGAGCAATGCCGCGAGTAACCAAAGCGTCGCCGGCATCTTAGCTATACCACCCACCATTACCGAGCTTGGACCGTCAAGCTGGTGGTTTAGCTACACTTGGTTGCTTGTTGATGGAGTTGAAGCATATACGTGGGGTACTTATAGCATGAAGCTGAAAGAGAGTGATTGACCTACACGGACGAATGCGCACGCATGGTTCTCCTTAGATCTCAGTCAGCTGGCAGATCGTCTAGTCTTCCGCACTTGGTGGCGAAGCACGACGGCCGGCACTTCGTTTCGATGAAGCAGAGATAATTAATACTTTCTCCGTCTCAAAATATAAGGCGTTATTTAATTTCGCTGGTCAACGTCGTGTTACTTTGACCATGATTTGTACTTATAATATGTATCCAAAATTATCACAAAGATATAAGAAGTTAAAGAAGTTTGCAAGACGAATCCAACGGTACCATATATACATTCTCATTCACTATATTTATTGCATATTGGTGGTCAAAGTTGTGCGTCAAAAACCACCTTAAAAATAGCGCGCCTTATATTTTGACACGAGGGAGTAATTGATACGATTCGGTAGCTAGCGCCCGCACTCGTGGAACACGCAAGTTGGCTAGCTCGCAAGAGAGCTCGATCGAGGTTAATTTGAAAACATACATATCTTATGGATGGATGCAGAAAACACAGTAGGTTGCAGCGCAGGTATATATTGTCAGCTGGTTCCATTTTGCTGAATTAGGGTTTGTAATTCCTGATGCATTTTCCTGCTGTAATTTTGTCTACATGGAACCCCATAGTATACGTAGCCCATTCAAATGTCACCTCGTGCCGACTGCATCAACTCTGACAGCTAAAATGTGTATGTGTCCTCTTCCGATCCGCGATTCTGATCTGGGGCGCGGCAAGTAGGCTACGCTGATCGAGGGCACATCTATCTTCGAGTGGACTCTGAGTCCGAGGCCAAGTTGCCAACGGCTATATTACATGCACTTGCACAGCTAGTATACAGAGGTGAGATCCTTTCGTTCCCGAGGGAAGATAATTGAGCGGCCCATTGAGCTAGCAAGAGGTGGATCCATGTTTTATAATAGTACTACCCTCCGATCGGCTTCACGGCAAATCTAGCTGGAAGATTGAGTCCTCCACATTTCGCGACAACGCACGAGGGCTATCTCGATCATCTAGCGCATCAATTGATTATTCGACAGCGCGTGCACGCATGGAACGGGTAAGTTCATTACAGGAGTGGAGGTCGGAAAACGTATTAATGGAGATATATATAGTGGTGCTCAAATTTGAATTACTTTTGAAAAATAGACATAAACTCATTTATACGGTAGGAAGTAGCTAGCAAGTTAGAAAATTCATAAATTTTAATAGAAATTTCAGTAAATATGGTTACGAACTCTCATATACTAGAAAAAACTATTAAAATATATATTAGATCATAATCTATAGATATCTTTATCATGAATATGTGTAGGTTATATAGATTATGCAATTGTTTAAACATAGTTTTAGTAAAAAAAAAAAAAAAACTACAATTGAACTTTAACAGAAGCGAATTGGTTTGAAGATACTTATTACAATCTATCTATTATATACTAAAAGCAAAATGAGTTAGTTTTCGAGGCACCAGGTTAATCCACATAGGTTAGAAATATATAATCCGTTGATTTTGGTTGTGACGGTTGAGATTAAAAGATGGATAAGTTACGTACAGTATTAATCGGGTACAAACAAGTTGTTGTTAACAAGTACAACCAAACCATGTCCCGTTCCATTATTTTTATTCTTATAAAACAGGAAATAGAGAGTCAATATCTATACGTTGATAGAGTCCACATCGGTTACAACTGTATGTAAGCTAACTCTGAAACATACCTAAGTGTAGCCTAATCGATTCACAAAAAAAAGCTAAGCTGATCGGTGAGATCAGCAACTACATAGAGCACACAGAGAAAACCTTTTCCTTAAGGAACACACAGAAAACTTAAAAGGCCGACGGAGCGATCATGAATAATCGTACACTAGAGCATGTTGGTGAGGTCTAAATGTAGAATGATTTGCACGGAATGCATATTGGACTATATGATTTATTACATTAGTTTTTCTGAAATACCAAAATAATCTGACAAACATTTGGCAAATATTTCTCGACATTCTATGTGCGCACGCCAAGTTTCGTGAAAACCGATAATTTTTATGGCATGTGTAAAAATGAAAAAGGTTTCATGAAAAACATATATTAGCACCGAATTTTATCATTTTTACACACGGCACAAAATTGATTTTCTGTGAGACAACTTTGTGAGCATACAGAACGGCGACATGTACACGAGCATTTGGTTTGTCCAATTTTTCTGATTTCCCCTATATATCTAATAGGCATTTTGAAAACCTGGATCATATGCTCCGGAGTGTCAAGACGACACCCAAAATTTGAACTATATAGGAATATCATTACTAGTGGAAACCGGACCTTTGCTGGAGAGAGGTGTTGGGCTCTAGTCCCGGGCGTGGTTCGAACCCGGACTAGAGGAGGGAACTAGTACCGGGCCGTCGGCTCTGACGCTGCGCAGGTTAGATCCCGAGTCGTAGGGCCCCTCTAGTTCCGGGCCGTGATACCACTCGGGCCCGAGGCAGTCAGCGAGAGGGTGGAGACTGGAGGGTGGGCCTTTCGTCCCGGGCCGTGGTACAACCCGGACTAGAGCTTCCGGTATATCATCTCCCACCCCGAGCCGGCCACCATTTTTGAACTCTCAAGTTCATCTCCATTGTTTTCTCTCTCAAGATCAAGTGTAGCTCCATTTTTTTTCCAAGATTTGTCAAGATAGACAGCACCCATCTCTCCAAGGGTTAGCAACACTTGATCCTTTCACCCGGCGGCCGATTTTTTGCCATTTGCATACAAGTTTAGCTCATTTCATTTTTGTAGTGCTACCTAGGTGTTTGATGAAATGACTAAACTAGGTAGTTCATGTTTTTATATGTTTTTTGAGCTCAAATTAATTTATGATTTGTGGATTTTAGTATCGTCTCGGTCCTCACCGCCGTCGATAGCCCCCGCCGTCCCGTGATCGGCACCACCTCGGTGAGCCTCTTTTTTTATCTTTTATTTAAAAAATATTACTTGTATGATTTGAATGCATAATTATTTTTTCTTGTATAATTTTCTTATGTTTTTTATATGTATAGTGTCATGGTTTTGATATCCGTCCCCGTCGGCCCTCGTCCGGTCTATGATTCGGATGTGGTATATTTTTATCACTATTTATTTTGTTTTGTGTTTATAACAACATGCCGACCAACTTGACATAGATATATTTTTATTTAGGAGGTAGTTGAACCGGAAATTTCAGCCGACCCTATTGTCGAGTTTAAAAAAAAACAACGATTTGAAAGCAAAATTGAAGATAAGTGAAGATCTTCGTCTCCAATGCCTAGAAAAGAAGATGGAATTGGACTTGAAGAATGCCGACATCGTTGATGCTCACGGGGTCGAGCTTGCCGACGTCGTCGCTGCCTACGAGATGAAGATGGATGCAATGCGCGTCAAGCTTAAAAAGTTTAAAAATTATGTCATTAGTCAAGAGGCTTGGTATCATTATACTGTTGGTTCAATAGTTACCTTAGTTGCGATTCTGATCGCATTTGTTGTTGGATTTAAATTCTTTAGATAGTTGTATTCTAGCTAGTTTCAATTAATTTATGTTTTATGAGAACTATGTATTACATTTGGTCACTACTCTAATTTGGTTTTAATGTGATGAACTTGTATTAATGAATATGGTCCGTTTCCTATTATGTTGATTTACCATAATGGGTTTTAGCGGTGATTTGCAGATGAGTCATCCATGGATGTACGCCGACCGACGCTCTAAAGAGTACATGGATGGCGTTGTGGCGCCCCGACCTGACTGCTATACAGAGATACTGTGTCTCCGGTTATCCGATACCAGCAGGCACACTATCAAAGCATAATAGAGAGATCAAGACTTGTGGAACAACTGGCACATCACAGACTCTACGACACAAAAATCATATAGTTCAACTCTTATAATAGAGAAAGATAGCAAATGACAACCAGAGGTCACAGACCCAACATTACAACATGCGGAAGCGAAGTGTGTTGTTCTAAACAACAAGAACCAAATTATGGCCTAAGAGGCCTGCAAATAAACATCCAGCGCCAGCTGTTCCGGGATGTCCCAAGCTGCCACCTGGGAACCCCAGACTACTCGTCGACGTCCACAAGAACCCACCTTCGAGGGCGGTGAAGTCCTCTCCTGAAAACAAGCAAACGACGTTGAGTTCGACGAACTCGCAAGATTAGGAGCTAATATATGCTCGATGATTGGCTCTCAAGGTTTTATGGCTGTTTTGCATAAAGCTGATTTTATTTCAAAAAGACATAACTCCATGGCATCGACTAATCAGATTATTTTGAAAGGGGGTAAGAAGTAACTCTTTTTCTTTGATCACCTTTCTCATGATCAACCACCATCACCACTGTACCTGTTTCACCAAGGCACCTCCCCGAATCACCCTCGAGGAAGCTCACCTTGCATTTGTGAGTGGTACCTCTAGTACCAGTTTTTAATCATTCCGTTAAAGTTATTCTATGATCTTACCTGCACTTCCCAAGTCGTCCATAACCGCGGACACGGCTTCTCGAAAAGATTTAACCCTGCAGGGGTGTACAAAGTGGAAGTCCCCGGAGTCCCGAGGGGCTCCAGCTCCTTCGCCACGCGTACCGTCCGGCCCATTACCTGTACAATTAGCTCTCTTCCTTGGAAAGCCGGCTGGGTGGGAGCGGTGTCGACTTCTCCCTCGTTAAGGACTTTCCAGGATCATCAGTGGCGGCAGGACTGCCAGGATCACAACACCCCGCCCCACGGCCACTCATTTTCCTAACACCACCATCCTCATCTCAGTTCCACCCACCATCATCACGCACGCGCAAATGGAAGCCCGAACTAGAGGACCCTGGCTAGCCCCGCTCGAGTTATTTAGTCTATGAGGGTTCCTGCAAATGCATAGGCCTCACGCATGGTTGCACGCTCAGTCTTGGTTCAAGAGGTATAGCACTCGCACCTAGGCGACGGGAACGAGACAAAGCACCACAACCACAGTGGCCTCTCATCCCCACCTTTTAGCATTTTATTAACCGTCACCACAATTTCCTCCACCAACAACCATTCATCTCATCACCTGTTTCCACCATCAACCATCCATCGTACAGATGCACATTTACTAAGCATGGCTAAGCATCAGCATAACATAGTAAGTAGCTCAGGCCAACAATACAAACCTATGGTTAATAGGAGGGGAACAGGTATTGGCATCGGAAACTTAATGCAACTATGGGATACTCTACTCCAATAAATTGACATTTGGAACCGCATGCAATATTATATTGGAGAAAATACTTGCGGAAAAATAGGATAAGATATGCTCAGAGGGGGGATTATGCTTGCCTTGTTGAGCGGAGGAGTCAACTGCTCGTCGGAGTAATGATGCTCAACTCCGAACTCGTGATCTACCGGAGAGCAAACAACACCGGAAAGCAAAAAAAAACAACAATCAACACATGGCATTTGTGCAATGCATACAAAAATGATGATATGACATTTTAAATGCACCCTAGAAGCATTGAACACGAGCAACAAGTTAAATGGGGTCCCCGTTATATTATTTGCATTATTTGGAATAACCCCATATTTAAACTTAATGATTTTAAATACTATTAGAAGTACATTATTTTAATTGTGATCAATTATGCATGAGGATGAGGATTCTGAGTGATTCATATTTTTCTGAACATTTTGGTATAAGAAACACAATTTTCTGAGGTCCAGATAAAAAGTTATTATATTTATAATTTCCCTCTTTTAAATATGCTTTTCATTAAGTTATTTTCAACAACTATTAAAGTTACTTCCTCGGATTCGAGAGAGAGGGAGGAAGTAGTTGAATCATCGGTGTCGATGTCCCTAAGTGCGCGGTGGAGTAGTGGGAAGCAATGCGCAAGAAGGAGGAAAATGGAAAAGAATTCATCTGAAAAAAAAACAGATTAGCCGGCCTCCAGCCCAGCTGGGCTGGTTAACAGGCCAGCCTGGACACAGAGCAGACCGGCACTCAGCCCGGTTGGGCCGGCTCAAAGGCCGGGCACGTAACAGAGGGAAACGGCCCGTGGCCCGGTTGTGCCGGCTCAGAGGCCGGTCATGCGGCCGAGCGGAACGGTCCAAAGCCCGGCTAAGGCCGGTTTCTCGACCGGGCACGCGAGAAGAACAACGGCGACGAACGGCATGCTGCTTCGGCGATGTGGAGCAAACCAGCGTGAGATAGGGAGAGGGGAGAGTGCGCACGGCGCGAGGTGCTCACCACGGACCCGTTGGCGAGGTCGGTGACGGCGGAGGCGCGACGGCGGCGGCGGAATCCCGCGGCAAAGATGCGGCGGTGGCGGAGACGAATTCGAGCGGCGGCGGCGCTCCAGGGGTCTTTGGTTCGATTCCTCAGGGGTAGAGGGAGAGCGGACCACGGCGGAGCTCGGGGTGGTCGTCGATCTGCTCCTTTGGCGCTCAGGTGACGGCGACGAACGCGGCGACCACGGCGGCCATGGCGGCTAGAGCTCGCGTGCGTGGGGAAAGAGATGGAGAGGGGAGGGGGCAGTGAGCGAGTGCGGGGTGGGGAGGGCAGAGCGGCCTCGTGGACTTGGTCTCCTCGCAGTGGTGAGGGCAGAGCAGGTGAGGGCCCGGCGCGGCGTGCACCGTGGTGCGGCGAGGTGGTCCGGCGCGACCTTGCCCTGTGGCTACAGGGAAGAGGATGATACCTTTACAAAGAGGCCCCTGGAACTTCCAAGTTCATCACAGATTGGTCCTTCCCAGTACTGGATTGAAACACTCTTCACTGTTTTTGAATTATTTGGGCAACTTAAACACTTCCAAAAATTCTGAGAAAATTTGGGGAGGCTCCCAACACCATTTAGAGGCACCACAAAAATTGGTGTTGCCAAATAAAATAATTTGGACCACTTTTGTTAATAGGGTTGACTTAAGGCATTTTTGCTAATTTCAAAAGGTTGCCCATTTGTAATATCCATAGCAATGCAAACTATTGTTCTCAACCCTTGGAACTTCCTTGGCCAGTATAAGATGTCAAGAAATTTTGTTCTGCAAGTTTGAACACTTCCATTGCCTTGAGTTTGTAATTGAAACAGTTTGGCATTTGTTTTTAAACGGTGCCTAAACCATTTGGGTGTTGTTTAGCAAGTTGAATTTGGATGCCATGATGCAATGCAACACAAAAGCGAAAATTTTACCCAGGTTTTGAGGTTCCCGAACTTTGGCTGTTACAACTCTACCCTCCTTACAGGAATCTCGTCCCGTGATTCTTGAGTAGGAAAGAGGGAAGGAGGTTACAACGGTACTACACGATCTTCTCGCTTCAGGTGGCTTCTTTCTTGAAGAGGTTGACCGAGGACATCATGAAGATCTTCATCGGCTTCACTTCGCGTTCACTATCGAAGTACACCATAGGAAAGAAGGAAACCTCTCCGGAAGGATGACTCTGGGTGAAGATACAACGACCGAGTACCTCGTAGTAGAATATTAGGATGAGACTTCAAGCATCCCTTGAATTGGCAGTTAGGGGACACAAGCGTTTGACGGGAGATTGATAAGAGTTTCCAGTTGATAGACCAATGTCTCTCAAAGATTCAGAATATGACTTTGCACAAGGCCTAAAATTTCTGAGAGAGAGTGTTGAAACAAGATTCCAACAGTTGAAGAGGCAAACTTGTACTAGTCGGCTTGAGTAGAATTTTCCTCTCGGAGGAGCATTTCGGATCACTGGGAAAGGATCATGAAGATGGGCCGAGAGAACTTTAGGAACACTGCAAACGTTAGTATCGGGGACACTTCATGATTTTCCAGACATCGGGACAAACTTCTTGAGGATCACCAACTATCGCTTCTGTTTGAGATTTAGATCTGTTCGGGTGTAGAGATACTTCAGACTCAACATGTGTGAATCGGGAGTCTTTGCCACGGATACCACCGGATTACTTTTGCTAGAACCCCAGGAGCTGGACTAGAAGGTCTAACTCCAAGGAGGAATGAGATGGCGGAACTCGAGGAGTAGCAACTTGTCAGGGGACAGCTGCCCGAATTGAATATCTTGCCGCGGGACACGATTGAGTTCTTGATGGGAGGCACCATAGATGACAAGGAAGTTCTCAGACTTCCTCTCTTGCTGGAACAATTCAATCAGTGGCTTGGATGCATAGATGAAATTCTCAAGAGAAGGAGGTATCACATACCATTCCGAGATTATTCCACATATGCAGGATCAAGTTGAAAGGATTCGGAGGAAACCAGACAATTCACTCAGATCCACGGCGACATCTTTCAGCAATTGCACGTGAACCCGGGAAAGTCACTTCTAACTCCCAGAACCTTGTCTTGTGACGACACAAGGTTAGTTCTAACAAGTTTCCAATCAAACATGGAGGAAAAAAGAATGTAGTGGATGGGCTCAACCACAAACTTATCTAGATACTCCAAGACGGTAGACTCATATTTCACCAGAACGAGGCATAAGTATTGGTCAGACTAACACATTCAGGTAGGTCGGTCTGAGTTTGATTTTACGATAGCCCAATTCAAATCAAAGATTTGTAGGATAGCATATCCACAAAGGAGATACCACCTTGCTTCGACACTGACAGACTAGACATCCCATTGAGAAAGAACTATATCGGGATAGAGCTCTTCTCTTTCAACTCTCCAAGTTGTCGTTTAAGCTCAACCGAATAATTCAGGGCATCCAGCACGATTTTCTTGGAGAAGTTGTTCAGAGAACCAGCTTACTCATAAGCTCAATTTTTCTTGGAGAAAAGAGTTGTCCGTGATGTTGAGCTTGGACAGGCGACAACCTGGCGATACTTCTGGAAAGAACAACAGGATATCACGATCCATCTACAGGATATCACGACATGGCAGTGGATCTTGAGTTCAAGAGAGGATCATGCCTTTCAAGGCACAACGAGGTGGTCTAGGGAGCTTCGGGGTGAACCTAGCTCTTTGACCGAGGGAGTGCATCAGAGCCAACTGACTTGGTAGCACTGTCAAACTTAGCTTATTGATCGGCTAACCAATCATGCTAAGGAGGGCAATGGATATCCCTGAATTTCCGCACAGTAAGGACTGCTAAGAATATCCGATAGACACATCATTGCTCACGACTTAACCTTGTCGAGTAACAAGTCACTCGGAAAACAGAGAGTAACGAGGAGTAAGAGCATCACTTCATCAAGAGTATCATGGTACTTAGCTTGACCCCTTGATATCAAGAGTGTGACACTCTAAGGTGGAGCAGAACAAAAGCTAGACACGGCCCTTATTCCGCAGATTACCATACTTTGACCAGGTCCGAGAAGTGGGCAAGGTACAGGAGTTGTTTCTCCAAACACGACGACGGGGAAAATCTTGACGGATCGAGAGAGTGACTTGCATCGGAACACCCAATGCACGATAAGACTTTACTGTCAACAGACAGACAAAGGTCAGAAGCAGATCAGAGTAAGAAACATACTCAGGAGAAATCCTAAGATGTTGAAGATGCACCGGTTATTACTCAATTGTGATAACCATGCCCAAAAAGGAGAGATGCAGCAGAGTCACCAACAGAGATGGGAGACTTGCTACGAGAACCCTGGTCATAACCCAGATGATTCAAAGACAAAATCTCAAGCAAGACTAAGGAAAAGCTGAGGGTACATAGCCAGCTGAGGTGTGGGAAGTTAAGATTCAACCATTTACCAAACAGACCACATAAAGGACTTGGGTTAAAGGTCAGCTTCATGCGCTACTAGCGAGAGATGCAAATGGTTAAGAAACCACGTGACTCAACACAAGCTAGTTGGCACACTCCGGAACCTTCTGTTCAAGTCCTTGGTTTAAAACCCAAAAGAATGGATTAAGAGATTAAACTGGATAGGAATACAAGGGTTCTTAACCAACTGAGTTGATGGGAACTTTCGTTGTACTCCAGATGGTTTCTCGGCACATGAAGCTTCGGATTGTAGCGCGGCGGAAGCAACTGGATACATAACACTGAAGGTCGAACCCAACCCCGTGATCCTAATAAATTTTGAAGTAACAGATGAGAAGTAAAACCTTTAACTCAAATCGAGATAAGATTGCTCCAAGATTAGAGGGTAACCAGGTAAGGAGTAAAAAGAATCCTAAGATGGTTTTCACAACTCATTTTTAGGTTAAAAATATTTTCACAAACACTAGACTCAACATCGACCAGTAGAAGGGTTTCCTACAGGCAGTACTACTCTGATACCAAACTTGTGGCGCCCCGACCTGACTGCTATACAGAGATACTGTGTCTCCGGTTATCTGATACCAGCAGGCACACTATCAAAGCATAATAGAGAGATCAAGACTTGTGGAACAACTGGCACATCACAGACTCTATGACACAAAAATCGTATAGTTCAACTCTTATAATAGAGAAAGATAGCAAATGACAACCAGAGGTCACAGACCCAATATTACAACATGCGGAAGCGAAGTGTGTTGTTCTAAACAACAAGAACCAAATTATGGCCTAAGAGGCCTGCAAATAAACATCCAGCGCCAGCTGTTCCGGGATGTCCCAAGCTGCCACCTGGGAACCCCAGACTACTCGTCGACGTCCACAAGAACCCACCTTCGAGGGCGGTGAAGTCCTCTCCTGAAAACAAGCAAACGACGTTGAGTTCGACGAACTCGCAAGATTAGGAGCTAATATATGCTCGACGATTGGCTCTCAAGGTTTTATGGCTGTTTTGCATAAAGCTGATTTTATTTCAAAAAGACATAACTCCATGGCATCGACTAATCAGATTATTTTGAAAGGGGGTAAGAAGTAACTCTTTTTCTTTGATCACCTTTCTCATGATCAACCACCATCACCACTGTACCTGTTTCACCAAGGCACCTCCCCGAATCACCCTCGAGGAAGCTCACCTTGCATTTGTGAGTGGTACCTCTAGTACCCAGTTTTTAATCATTCCGTTAAAGTTATTCTATGATCTTACCTTCACTTCCCAAGTCATCCATATCCGCGGACACGGCTTCTCGAAAAGATTTAACCCTGCAGGGGTGTACAAAGTGGAAGTCCCCGGAGTCCCGAGGGGCTCCAGCTCCTTTGCCACGCGTACCGTCCGGCCCATTACCTGTACAATTAGCTCTCTTCCTTGGAAAGCCGGCTGGGTGGGAGCGGTGTCGACTTCTCCCTCGTTAAGGACTTTCCAGGATCATCAGTGGCGGCAGGACTGCCAGGATCACAACACCCCGCCCCACGGCCACTCATTTTCCTAACACCACCATCCTCATCTCAGTTCCACCCACCATCATCACGCACGCGCAAATGGAAGCCCGAACTAGAGGACCCTGGCTAGCCCCGCTCGAGTTATTTAGTCTATGAGGGTTCCTGCAAATGCATAGGCCTCACGCATGGTTGCACGCTCAGTCTTGGTTCAAGAGGTATAGCACTCGCACCTAGGCGACGGGAACGAGACAAAGCACCACAACCACAGTGGCCTCTCATCCCCACCTTTTAGCATTTTATTAACCGTCACCACAATTTCCTCCACCAACAACCATTCATCTCATCACCTGTTTCCACCATCAACCATCCATCGTACAGATGCACATTTACTAAGCATGGCTAAGCATCAGCATAACATAGTAAGTAGCTCAGGCCAACAATACAAACCTATGGTTAATAGGAGGGGAACAGGTATTGGCATTGGAAACTTAATGCAACTATGGGATACTCTACTCCAATAAATTGACATTTGGAACCGCATGCAACATTATAGTGGAGAAAATACTTGCGGAAAAATAGGATAAGATATGCTCAGAGGGGGATTACGCTTGCCTTGTTGAGCGGAGGAGTCAACTGCTCGTCGGAGTAATGATGCTCAACTCCGAACTCGTGATCTACCGGAGAGCAAACAACACCGGAAAGCAAAAAAAAACAACAATCAACACATGGCATTTGTGCAATGCATACAAAAAATGATGATATGACATTTTAAATGCACCCTAGAAGCATTGAACACGAGCAACAAGTTAAATGGGGTCCCCGTTATATTATTTGCATTATTTGGAATAACCCCATATTTAAACTTAATGATTTTAAATACTATTAGAAGTACATTATTGTAATTGTGATCAATTATGCATGAGGATGAGGATTCTGAGTGATTCATATTTTTCTGAACATTTTGGTATAAGAAACACAATTTTCTGAGGTCCAGATAAAAAGTTATTATATTTATAATTTCCCTCTTTTAAATATGCTTTTCATTAAGTTATTTTCAACAACTATTAAAGTTACTTCCTCGGATTCGAGAGAGAGGGAGGAAGTATTTGAATCATCGGTGTCGATGTCCCTAAGTGCGCGGTGGAGTAGTGGGAAGCAATGCGCAAGAAGGAGGAAAATGGAAAAGAATTCATCTGAAAAAAAAACAGATTAGCCGGCCTCCAGCCCAGCTGGGCCGGTTAACAGGCCGGCCTGGACACAGAGCAGACCGGCACTCAGCCCGGTTGGGCCGGCTCAAAGGCCGGGCACGTAACAGAGGGAAACGGCCCGTGGCCCGGTTGTGCCGGCTCAGAGGCCGGTCATGCGGCCGAGCGGAACGGTCCAAAGCCCGGCTAAGGCCGGTTTCTCGACCGGCGCGCGAGAAGAACAACGGCGACGAACGGCGTGCTGCTTCGGTGATGTGGAGCAAACCAGCGTGAGATAGGGAGAGGGGAGAGTGCGCACGGCGCGAGGTGCTCACCACGGACCCGTTGGCGAGGTCGGTGACGGCGGAGGCGCGACGGCAGCGGCGGAATCCGCGGCGAAGATGCGGCGGTGGCGGAGACGAATTCGAGCGGCGGCGGCGCTCCAGGGGTCTTTGGTTCGATTCCTCAGGGGTAGAGGGAGAGCGGACCACGGCGGAGCTCGGGGTGGTCGTCGATCTGCTCCTTTGGCGCTCAGGTGACGGCGACGAACGCGGCGACCACGGCGGCCATGGCGGCTAGAGCTCGCGTGCGTGGGGAAAGAGATGGGGAGGGGAGGGGGCAGTGAGCGAGTGCGGGGTGGGGAGGGCAGAGCGGCCTCGTGGACTTGGTCTCCTCGCAGTGGTGAGGGCAGAGCAGGTGAGGGCCCGGCGCGGCGTGCACCGTGGTGCGGCGAGGTGGTCCGGCGCGACCTTGCCCTGTGGCTACAGGGAAGAGGATGATACCTTTACAAAGAGGCCCCTGGAACTTCCAAGTTCATCACAGATTGGTCCTTCCCAGTACTGGATTAAAACACTCCTCACTGTTTTTGAATTATTTGGGCAACTTAAACACTTCCAAAATTTTTGAGAAAATTTGGGGAGGCTCCCAACACCATTTAGAGGCACCACAAAATTGGTGTTGCCAAATAAAATAATTTGGACCACTTTTGTTAATAGGGTTGACTTAAGGCATTTTTGCTAATTTCAAAAGGTTGCCCATTTGTAATATCCATAGCAATGCAAACTATTGTTCTCAACCCTTGGAACTTCCTTGGCCAGTATAAGATGTCAAGAAATTTTGTTCTGCAAGTTTGAACACTTCCATTGCTTTGAGTTTGTAATTGAAACAGTTTGGCATTTGTTTTTAAACGGTGCCAAAACCATTTGTGTGTTGTTTAGCAAGTTGAATTTGGATGCCATGATGCAATGCAACACAAAAGCGAAAATTTTACCCAGGTTTTTAGGTTCCCGAACTTTGGGCTGTTACAGGCGTGCAATCTTTTCTCAATGTGGCTAAGGATAACAAGGAGCCGAATGGTTTTATGTGTTGTCCATGCAGTAAATGTCGGGACGAGAAGGATTATTCTAACACAGACAGAATTCACCTCCACCTGATAACTTCTGGTTTCATGCCCGTCTATAATTGTTGGACCAAGTACGGAGAAAAAGGGGTACGATGGAAGACAACGAAGAAGAAGAAAACGATGACAACTACATGTACCCTGAATATGATGGTAACCCAACAGGGGAAGCTGATGATGAAGACATACCAGATGATCCCATCATACATGATGATTTACGTGGGGTCATCGTTGGTGCACATACCCTAGCAGAAACTACACTTGAGAAGTTGAAGTTGGAACGCATGTTAGAAGATCACAAAACAAAGTTGTACCCAACTTGCGAAGATGGCAACGCAAAGCTCGGTACCACACTGGAATTATTGCAATGGAAGGCAGCGAAAGGTTTATCTGACAAGGGATTTGGGAGTTTACTGAAAATAGTGAAGGACAAGCTGCCGGCTGGTAGCGAATTACCTGAGAGTGCGTATGAAGCAAAGAAAATTATCTTCCCTCTAGAATTAGATGTGCAGAAGATACATGCATGCATTAATGACTGCATCCTCTACAGCGGTGAGAAGTACGAGAATTTGAATGAATGCCCGGTATGCGGTGCATTGCGGTATAAGATCAGAGCAGATGACTCTGGTGATGTTGAGGGCCAGCCCGCCAGGAAGAAGGTTCCTGCCAAGGTGATGTGGTACGCTCCTATAATACCACGGTTGATACGTTTGTTCAGAAACAAAGAGCATGACAAGTTGTTGCGATGGCACAAAGAAGACCGCAAGAGCGACGAGATGTTGAGACACCCAGCTGATGGGTCGCAGTGGAGAAAAACCGATACAGAGTACAAGGAATTTGCACGTGACGCAAGGAACTTAAGGTTTGGTCTCAGCACGGATGGCTTTAATCCTTTTGGGGAGCAGAGCAGCAGTCATAGCACCTGGCCTGTGACTCTATGTATCTATAACCTTCCTCCTTGGTTGTGCATGAAGCGGAAGTTCATTATGATGACAGTGCTCATCCAAGGCCCGAATCAACCGGGTAACAACATTGATGTGTACCTGAGGCCATTAGTTGATGAACTTTTATAGTTGTGGCGTGATGAAGGGTATCTGTGTGGGATGAGTACAAACAAGCGGAATTTAACCTACGAGGGTTGTTCTATGTAACCATCAATGATTGGCCTGCTCTTAGTAACATTTCAGGACAGTCAAACAAGTGATACAATGCATGCACGCACTGTTTAGATAACACTGAAAATATATATGTAGGTAACAAGAATGTGTACCCGGGTCATCGTCGATTTCTTACAACTCAGTATCCCCTAAGAAAGAAAGGCAAGCGGCATTTCAAAGGTGAGGCAGATCACCGGGCGAAGCCACCCCTCCAAAGTGGTGAAGATATATTCTATGCGGTCAAGGATTTAGATGTAATCTTTGAAAAGGGTCCTGGCGGACAGTCTGTTCCGAAGGACGCTAACAGCCACGTTCCCCTGTGGAAGAAGAAGTCTATATTTTAGGAACTACCCTATTGGAAAGTCCTAAAGGTCGCTCTGCAATCGACGTGATGCACGTGATGAAGAATGTTTGCGTGAACCTGCTAGGCTTCTTGGGCGTGTATGGGAAGACAAAAGATACTCCAGAAGCATGAGAGGACCAGCAACTTTTGAAAGACCCAAAGAACTTGCATCCAATGAGGACGGATAAAGGACGTCTACGTCCTGCTAGCAACGTTCTTACCAATGAAGAGAAGGAGATATTTTTTGAAGTCCTGAGCAGTATGAAGGTCCCATCTAGCTTCTCGTCGAATATAAAGGGAATAATAAATATGGCAGAGAAAAGTTCCAGAACCTAAAGTCTCATGACTGCCACGTGCTGATGACTCAATTGCTTCCG